>CM065423.1:3112500-3712500 GCA_033060865.1 Dorcus hopei | reverse complement strand
ATAAATATCATATCCAAAAAAAATAATCAAAATCATTCAATGCTTGTAGAACATTCATTAGAAAATGACCATAATTTTGATTTTGAAAATGCTAACATTTTATATTACGAGTCAATATTTTCAAAAGACGTTTTATTGAATGTGTAAAATAAAAATGTCGTCGAATTCTATTAATAAACGTACTGATTTTGCAAATTTAAACGATACATTTTGTAGTTTTCTCGATTCCTTAAATAGAACATAGATCTGTCAATTTTTTAACATTTGTAATGTTCAAATTATTTTTAGATTAAAAAATAAATATAATATATATAAAAAGAAAATCAAGTTACTTTTTCAGTTTCCGTTGACAACCTTGTTTATTTTGACAACATAATTTTCACTTCTGACGAAGCAGTCGAACGACTGCGAAACGTAAAGTATATAGTTGCGCGATTTAGTGTCCGCTTAGAAGATTTTGTGATACTAAAATTTTTGTTGAATAGGTATACATAAACATGTTACTGTAACAAAAATATCATTTTAATTTTGTGTGGTTACTTTAAATAAAATTTATTATTACAGAAATTTACAACTAAATATTTGGTTTATTGTAAACAAAGTATTTGTGTAACATAACAGTAAGCTATTTGATTTATTTGTTTTGACAAGGTAATCTGATTAGTACAAAATAAAATTAATGACATTTATATAAATGTTAAATTATAAAAAAAAATGTTTGAACTTATTGAAACGAAATCTTTTGTTGGACAAACAGTTTTTTGGTTGGATTAACACATCTTGTTTTCTCAGTGTAGGTATGCGTTAGGAACGGATCATCTTCACGAACGAGAAGTTGTTCACAGTGGAACTAGCGCACAAACGCCAAAACGACAGAGTTTGGTTTGCAGATGCTCAAGGTACCTCCGCCATCGTCAAACATCGCCAAAATCTGCAGTCCATCATGGTACGGAGTGGAATTTGCGCTAGCGGCAAGATACCTCTGGTTTCGTGAATCAGGTGGTCAAAATCAACCAAGAAGTGTACCGACGCGACATACTCGAGGCCGTAGTACTTCCGTGGACCCAACAGCGCTTCGGTGATGCGGAATGGACGTTCCAGCAGGATTCTGCCCCGGTTCACAAGGCGATAGCGAGTCAGGAGTGGTGCAGGACCCATTTTCCAGACTTCGTCATGTTACAAGAATGGCCGCCTTACTCGCCTGATCTAAACTCAATGGATTATAATGTGTGTTCGATTTTGGAGGCCAGGGCTTGTGCTAAGCGCCACAAAAATTTGGAGTCGTGGAAGGAATCTCTGCTCCGGAAATGGGACCGAATATCCGTGGATGAGGTACGGCGCGAAGTCGAAAATTTCAAGAGACGTTTGCAGCTCTGTATCGAGGTTGAAGGCGGACATTTCGAAACCGGCTGAGAATATTGTTACAAAGGTCCTATATTATTGACTGTTCACTGTTAATTTTCAAATTTCGTTGTTTAAATAAAAATATGAAGAAAAACGTTTGTCGGAGTTATTTTGCCGCACCCTGTAAATAAATTGTAAAAAATATATCACGATAAATAATAAAATTATTTATCCCGAAGAAGCTGCTAAATGTACAGCGAAACGCCGACATATACTACTTTTCTGAATTACCGATCAATATTGATTGTTAGATTGTTACTATAATTTTTAGATAAAATATTTAAACTAGTAAAACAACAAAATATTATTTATTCTTAAGGCAAAGCAAAGGAAATACCTAAATAAAAAAAGTTCAATATTGAAATAGTGAAGCTTATTACTTTTACCATCAAAAGACGCAAAATTATTAATAATAACCGGTTAATGTTTTGAATTTTCGTAAATTTATTGGTTTAACCTCTTAATTTGGTTTGTAATAAAAATGACCGGTAATGCATCTACGTTAGCCACGTGCAAACACAACGAACGGGACCTTCACAAAACAACGAAGAGTGAAAAAGAGAAAAACATATATCAATGTATTTGTATAAAACAGGGATAGAAAAACAGCAAGAGCCGATTGCTTCTCTCTATCTCTACGCATTCGGTTTTCTTTTCGGTAAGCACGAGAAAGTACGACTGAAGATACATAATACCGTTTTGGATCAGCGTAGAGAATAGAGAGGAAATTTCTTCTCTATGTACGTACGTAATTCCTCTGCAGTTCTACTATGTGTTTTTTTTAAATGCCGTAAGGGCTGTGGCTGTGGCTGTGGAAAAGAAAATTCATGTCTTAGCTCCATTCATTTACTTTAAATTTTCAGATTTGGCATGTGTTAGATGCCAAGCTACGACATGAGTTTTAATTTTCATGGCCAACCTTTATGGCATTTTTAAAAAAACACGTTACAAAACTATAATTTAGAGAAATTGTGGTTACTTGATAAAAAATCGTGCGAAATTTTAAGGCCACGATAGTACGTGTATACATATCAGAAGCCTATGAATGAACGGTGTGTTATGGTTGAAAAATTCATTTAAGTTATTCATAATATTTTTCCGAACACCCTGTATTAGCGTGAGAATCTAACGGCCCAGTTTGGGCTACACGTTTCACCGTATTTCATAACTAAATTATACGCTGTTATTTAAACCTACTGTATAGCTCCATTTCACTTGTTCGCCCGTCTAAAATTCATTTCATTAGTAACGACTTCTGTCTTCAGCGCATGTGGAAGAGTACGGTGCGCTCGCCTGGCGGTCATTCTTTCGATAGCGCTCGTCGCGTGCTGTTCGTTTCTTTGTATGTCTTCAAGCTTGGTGCTTCTCCATGGAATTTGTGGTTGAAACTTGAAACGGATTCTTTCCGAGATTTGCTAAAGTGAGCTGCAAGCCGTTTAAATGACTTATCGAAGGCCTGCCTCTGAGAAAGGGAACAGGTATATTTTGTTGATTCCCTGCGAGTAACGCGTCTCTCTCTTCTACTAGGCTTCTAGTTCCCGTTCTAGTTCCAGTTCCAGTCCCAGTTTATAGCTTGCTGTGGTAGTTTTTGTTGTACTTGGGTGGAAAGAAAAGGCTGATTTTCGGCTTTGAAACGAATTACGCCTCGAAACCCGGCTTTCCCCGTCTGCAAAAGTGGATCTGCCTGACGACGCCAATTGGTGACGTAATACCTGCGACGAAGTACTTCACTGAC
This sequence comes from Dorcus hopei, assembly GCA_033060865.1. Lineage (NCBI taxonomy): Eukaryota > Metazoa > Arthropoda > Insecta > Coleoptera > Lucanidae > Dorcus > Dorcus hopei. The sequence continues at coordinate 3,709,361 of CM065423.1, read as the reverse complement.
TGCAGTTATCTCCGTTGGAGGGCGTTCATACACTACTGACAGTAAGGTACTAAATCAACACTCCGTACAGGCATGGCCAGCAACATTAACATTCACTGACGTGTATGTATGGCCGTGTCAATTCGCCTAAAAATCGGTTCCGGAAAGCATGCCGTAAAGTCCCTAGATAGTATAAAGTACGGCAATAGGGAAGCCATTTTCTGGCCCATTATGCGCGGGAATTTTAAAATGAAAATTTTGGTTGATTTTCATGTCAACGGAAAATGAACGTAAATGTCAATTTTTTAGAGCCTTACTGCGCAAATCTGAGCATGTAAACTGTATTGTTTGTCGACTAGTAAAATTGTCCCATAATAAACTGTAATAACGCCTTTACAACCCTTTATCATGATTAACCATTGTAAATCGATAAAAATAAACAAAATCCAATAACCGTCACAAACCACAAATGAACAAACCAGGAGCTCCACGAGGCACGGACGAGCACCTTCGAGTTTCGAGCAAGCACAAATATTTTACACATAACTCAAAACTGCAATATTTCCGTTACCTGCAAAAACTACTCCATGTTTTTTCTATCAAAATTGAAAATTTTAAGCAAAAGTGTTTTAATAATCATATCTTCAACGTCTTTAGATTAATACGGCTTATTTATTATAGTGTTTTTAATATGATTTATTTCGTATTTCTAATTCCTTTTGGGAGCTGACATTTATCAACTGCCAAAAAATCTAAAACTTCTTCGTTTCCATGACAAATATTTGTTTATTCAACTCAAATACACAAGGCTGTTTGTGTCACGTGACACAGACGCCATGTTCTGGCTAGTTTTTAAAATTTGGTCCTAAACTGTGTATTGCCGTACTTTAGTAATCTAGGGACTTTAGCATGCCGTAGAATACTCCCCTCAGCGCTCTCTATTAAAGATACTACAGAACTACTGACAGTAACGTAATGGCAACTGCAATTACTTAAAAACTCACAAGAGGCGCTGAGTGGAGTACCGTCAAAATTTGTAAAAGACGAATTGAAACGGCCATACATACACGTCAGTGAATGTTAATGGAGTTGGCCATGGTACAGGTAACGCAATCCCATTCCTCTCGTGAGAGGATTGAAAAACAAAGATAACAAATATAATTGTCGCAAGTGCGACAAGGAGGACAACAGTTTTAAGGAATTCTGTTTACCGCAATGTCACTGGTTTCAATTTAAAAGTATATTAGGTTATGTCTAGTTAAGTTATTTACCAACAAAAAAGTTGGTATTTTAAGAAGTGCAGAATGTTTCTTTTACGAGAAAGGCGGTATCATTAAATGTCATGCGATAAAAGTTTGGGATGCGATATTTAAACTCAATTTTCTTAACCACTGATGACAGTAACTTTGACAAACGTCACAAATAATATTTCCAACTGTTCTTTATCCCTAGATGAGAGGAATGTGCGACAAGGATAGATATAAAAAAAATCACTAAATGCGTTACCTCTATACGAAGTATGTTGATTTAGTACCTTAACTGACAGCTGTCGAGCGGTCTGTCATTACGCCGGATCCGGGTACATACAAGGTCGGATGTACTTTAATTATTTCTTAAATTACTCTGTTAAGCTACCGCGGGGTTGCCTTTGTTTTGTTCTTTCATTTGATAATTTGAATTCGATTTGAACTGCACTAATCTCCATATGCGATAATTGTGAGCGAAGAACAAATCTGTTGATCGGATTAAACTTGACGTGTTATTTGTTTAATTACATTGCGTATTCGCGCTGTCGTTATTAATTTTGAGCTTTTAAATAAAAGCAAGTGTGCTCAGCTGGTACTTTTTATTTTATTCATTTTTGCTTTGGGGTTACATCGAACCTCCCTTCTCCAAGAGCTTTGCCGAGCCGGTGCTGGAGAAACGTCAGTCCCTCGCACTAATTTGCTGGCCTACAAGTAGGTAGCAGGTGGATATAAAAACAATAGGTTGTTATGAGATGTCAGTTATAAAAACAATTTGTACCATTTTTGAATTAAAAATAAATCTTTCTAAAATAAGCAACTCGGCCCCTTTCATCAACACAACAATTGGCGACGAGAAGTTTTCGAACTACGCAATAGGAATATTATGGTAGAAACAGAAAAAGGCAGGGTTAATTTTACTGCTGAAGAAGGGAAAACATTATCGTCCCTTTCATCAACACATGTTGTTAACAGTGCAATAAATTTTTAAATTTACGACATTCTTGGATTCCTAGCATTCATTTTTAGAAATCTTGTTGCAAGTCGTTTTTGATTGCAGTGGATCCCTCGAGCATCCTCTGTACAGCTGTTTCGGCCTTATTTGGGGCCTCGTCAGCAGAAGCGTAGCTCGAGAATTCCACTGCAACCAAACCGACTTGTCCGAGGTTATTTGCAATTGCGATGTAGTAGTAATGAAAAGGTTAAATCGTGACATCCTGCGATCATTTTTTGACTTAACATTGCATTAATAAGTCATAGCATTGCTTAATAAGTCATCCTGTACAAGGCGGCCAAGCGTTCTGTCAAAGCATATTGAAAGTTTTTAAAAGCGTCAGCAAAAGCGTAGCTCGAGAATTCCATTGCAAACCAAACCGACCTGTCCGAGGTTATTCCCAATTGCGATGTAATAGTAATGAAAAGGTCAATGTAATGAAATGAAAGGTCAATAGTAATGAAATGATCGCGACATCCTGCGATCACTTTTTGACCTAACATTGCATCGGGATTGATAAACTGCGGCTAGTTTGCTACTTATAAGTCATTCTATACAAATTCAATATGCTTTGACAGCATGCTTGGTCGTTTTTTATAGGATGACTTATTAAGTAGCGAACCAGCTGTAATTTGTCAATTCTAATGTATGTTAGATTAAAAAGTGATCGCAGGATGTCTCGATTTAAACTTTTCATTCATTTTTAGATCTAAAAATTTTACTAAAATCCGCTTTTGTGATAAACGAAATAAAACTCCGAAGGTATATCAAACTTTTTTTTTGTCTTCACAGCTACCATATTTTTCTTTGCACTGTTATTTTCAACAATTTCTTATATTTACAGCTGTTTCAGTTTATTAAATAGAGATGTGTGATATATGGAACAGCATTAGAAAAAATAGATCTATTTATCTATCTATCTTTGTACTGTTATTTTCAACAATTTCTTACATTTACAGCTGTTTCAGTTTATTAAATAGAGATGTGTGATATATGGAAAAGCATTAGAAAAAATAGATCTATTTAATGGTATTAGAACCTAATTAGCGCCCATAAGAAAAAATGAAGTTGATGATGGTCAGAACGAGACGAAACGTTTTAAGTAAAATCTAATGATATCATCGTAAAGAGCTCAAAAAATGCATTAATTTCCGAGATCTCGAATTTGTAACAGCCTGTATAACATCAATTACAATTTAAACCTTTAATTTCCAAAACCACATTAGGTTGTTCTAATATCGGTGTTTTGGTTTTTAAATTTGAGAATATAATATTTAAATTGTTTGCAGATTTGCTAGCTAAAATTAAGTTGTGTTTTTGAAAATGTGTTATGCACGGTGTTTATTCGTTTTTCAGACATAGGGAAATAGCATGTAAAATTAAATTTTTGCAAATATTGGCTCTCCTGTAACTTTTAGAGCAAGACGGTAAAAGAAAAAAATTGTTCAAATTCTAAAATGCACTTGAAGCCTTACTTATTCCTTTTAAATTTTGTATTCATATTCTCAAAAATAGCAAAAGTTTTCAGGAAAATTGACGTTTTATTAGCAGTTAACCATGACTGTGACAACACAAAAAAACATCAAATTAACATTTTTAAATAATGTGTTCAAACTGGTCTCCATATGCAGCTAAACAATAACCTTATTGATCATAACATTTCTACCTCATGTGTGCTAATTAATACTGATATACTCTGTCTCATTCGGCAATTAGTGTTTCTTTTAACGTCTCTATATTTTCATGGGAAGTCTGTCAATTATACAATTTTTTTTTAAATTATCCCAGAAGAAAATGACATTTGGTGATAAATCTGGAAAACGTGACTGCCAGTTAATGGTACCTCCTCTCCTTAGAAGTGATTAGGAAATGTCTCATTTAAAAAGTTTCACACAACTGCAGAATTGTACGCCGGACAACCATCATGCTGTAGCCAGACTTCATGGTCTATGTCAAGATCTCCTAAAGTGCAGCACTTGGATACACTTGTTACCGGTGAGGGATCTTTCGATAAAAAACGGATCAATGATTCCTAAAATTCCTGCCCATACGTTAATTTGATAGTGTTGACTTGGGTTAGGGGTAGTTAATGTAAATTTTGAGTAGGTACTCTGATATAGAAAATTTTGAGAATCTGGGGTTCCATGTACCTTATCACTAAAGAGTATTCCATGTAAGAGTTTCTAACATTATTGCATGTTTCCTAGATAGTTTCAGAAAACATCTTTCTTTGAAATTTGTCCTTTTCAAAGATTTCTCGTTGTTTGTGGCATTTAAAAGGTTTAAATTTTCGTATCTGTCTCTTTAGTACACGAAAAGCTGTAGTATGATGAATTTCCAAATTCTGATTAATGTGACTTAAACTTAAATTTTAATTTTCATTGACCATTGCTAATACGTTATTAAAGTGATTTTCATTTTCTATTTCAACAATATTTTTTTACATTCCATAATTCGTCTACGCTCCCTGTTGTTTCAAGATGTTTAATATTCCTACTAATGCTATCCGCATAAGGTATTTGTCGCTCGGTATAAATCCCCGCAAAGTTTCCCGAATAATAGAACTTTAGAAGTAATTTTTTTTCGGTAGTATAATACTCTATTGTTAGATTATAAAACGAAAACAGTATATTAATAACATAAAAACAACAATAATTCAAATTCGAACGAAAGCAAAGCAGGAGCAGCTGTGATTCCCAGGCCGACTGTTGCCCCGCGAGCGAGTGTTCCTCTGACTCCCCCTCGCGGTCGAGACGGACAGGCAGCGGCGTCCTCGCATAACTCGTCGAGCGCGCCAAATTCAAATTATTTAGTCTAAGCGCTAACACTATTATAATAATTACGAAGCGGAATAAGAAGTCGAACTTTTATAAGAAGTGTAAAAATTGCAAACTTCTAAAGGTGTCACTTTCAACAATTACATAAATAGTCATAGCTAACTTAGTAAATTATGTGCATTTTTCCAGAACAAGAATTTTGAACAAGAGTCTTTTTTATTAAATTGAAATAGTCATAAATGAAAAGTTAATGCTAAAGTAAAACAGCTCGATCTGTTAAGGAAATAATTGTTGCAATTTCATAGTTTTTGGATGTGTACGAGTGAAAATAATATATCTACCTGGTTTTTAGTAAATTCTCGCGGTTCAGGGAAATCCCTAAAACTTTTATATTTAACAATTTTTTCTATGTCTAATAACAAAATGTAGTACCGTTCAAAATATAAACAAAACCCTGTACATGTATTTTTATTAGTTCGCCTTTAAAAATATAATTTTGAAGCATATTGACACCACTGGCACTGAATTGGTAGCTTGATGATTTTAGAATTTCTTTTACGTTGTTTTAAGATTTTTTTGTGAAATTCAAGTAATTTATTCGGCAAAGATTATGACCATTCCGGTCTTATTTTTATACACACCCGTCACTCATATACAATAACCTTCATTGGCGATTCGTGTTGTATTTACTTGCTTAGTTTTTCAGGTTATAAATAGTGAGCAAATAAAAATCAGATTGGAGTAGGCGGTGCAAAGAAATTGCATGTCTGTGATTAAATAAAAAGTCAATAAATTTGACAGTCCATAAATTAATTCAGTTAATCACAGACATATATTTTCTTTGCACCGCCTACTCTAATCTGATTTTTATTTGCTTACATTTTATATAACTGCACTATTCTGTTCGCACTCTGGATACCGAGTAAGAAAATGCAGTTCAGAGTAACTTGGAACAGCTTGCACTGGACAAACGAACGCGATCAGTGCACTTGTACCACAGTATAATGATAACCAGTAGCGCAATCTCATGAAAATATTAAGTTCGCTTTACAGCTCTCGTGCCGAATGCATGCTTATGTTGGGAAGAGGTGTATTAAGGGAACTTTGAGGGAATTTAGTGTGAAGCGATCAAAGGTTAACAAGTTATCTTTTATTGAAAATGGAAAGTACAGAAAGACGTGGAGTGAATCGATATGCCGCTAAACTGTGTAGTGTGTACAAACAATTCTAAAAATTGTAACTATAGTTTTTTTAAATTCCCTGCAGACAAGAATAGGTAAGTAGTAAGATAAGTAAATCATCTTATTCTAGTTATGTCTAGAGCTTGAAAAAAATAATTTGTGCTTAACAGAGGTTTTAAAATTAACGTTAAATAAACACTAAGCAACTACAACTACCTTTAACGAACTTTGAAAGGGGTTCCCCGATTTACGCGCTATTCTCCGATTACTTGTTAAGAGCGACGTGCATTTATAGCTCTTCTAACCACTTATAACAGTGGAGTCTTTGTTTTTTGTTGGAGTAGGACTTTATTTTCAACGTGCTGCGTCGCATGACTCGCATACAATAATTCAAAATGAATAAACAAAAACGTAAAGCTTCCACTTTAAAGGACAAATACGACATTATTCAAAAAATACAAAGTGGTGGTAAACAAAATGATATTTGCCACGAAATTAATTTAACAAAATCTACCGTCTCCACAATTTGGAAGAAGCAAAAACAAAAATAACCAATTTTATTACGTAGATTTGTGTTTTTCAACATAATGTATATGCATAACTGTTTCGCAAAGGTCTCATGTTATTTTTTACAATACTGTAATGATTTTACGGGTTCTATTAATTTTTATTTTAAAACAAAACACGAAGTAGTTAATAAACTAATTTATTTAAAAGCAAACTAATTAACACTAAATTATTTACAAGCTTAAACCTAATTTATTTTAACAGCCGAACGAGTCTTCGCGAACTTTAATGCCGAACTGTCCAACGCTGAATTCTTCCCGAACTGTCGCCTACTCCCGGCCGCGTGCATTTATAAGTCGAAGCTGTTGTTCTCGTACTTTCTAGAGCGCGACAGACTGTCTGGTCTAATTTATTCCGCCGACGGAATTCTCTAGGTTCCATCCGACTGCGGGTGAAGTGCAGTGGTTCTAGTTTTCCGGATGCCGAGCAGAGTCCACGCGTTCTTGAATGAAGCCGATTCAAAGTACCTTCCTTGATCTGAATGCAGCTCCATGGACGCGCCATACCGACTGATCCATTCTCGGACAAGGACTTCAGCAATAGTTATCGCCTCTTGGTTTGGTAGGGCGTATGCTTCAACCCACTTGCTAAAGTAGTCCATCACCACGACAATGTACTTATTTCCACTATTCGTTTGTGGAAATGGGTCGGCTACATCTATGGCAACACTCTCAAAAGGACTTCCCACGTTATACTGTTTCTTGGGAGAATCGCCTCGGCTGTGGGAGCCGTTACTGGCTGCGCAGACTACGCACTTCCTACACCAGTCCTTTATGTCTTCCTTGCAGTTCACCCAGTAGAATCGCTCGCGCACCTTTTCCAGTCTTCTTGATTCCCAGATGCTCTCCCGAAGTTCCATCGTGAAGCTCTCTCAGAACTTCAGGCACCCTATTCTTGGGGATCAGTAACTGTGTCTTCTGTTCCGTGCCTTCCTGGTTCTCGATGGTTCGTTTCAGAAGACCATGATCCAGCACTATGGAGTCCCACTGCGCCCAGTACGATTTTACGGATGGTGCACACGGTGCTATCTCTTCCCAAGTAGGCCTTGCCTCCCTACTTTTCCATTCCACCACCAATTTCAAATCCTGATCGTTCTCCTGGTCTCGTCGCAATTCTTGACCTTGCCATTTGTCGTCTACGACGGCCGTCCTCGCAGTCGTGGCTACTTTCTCCTCCAGACGACTACAGTGCTTACAGTCTTCGGCACAAGGTCTTCTAGACAAAGCATCGGCATTTCTGTGGCTAGTTCAGGCCCGATGCTGAATTTCAAAATCGTAATCCTGAAGTCGTTCGATCCATCGTGCGACTTCCTTCAGGATGTCCTTCAGGATTCTTGAATCGGAGGAGCCATTTTAAAGCGGCATGGTCCGTCCTCAGGAGAAAGTGTCTCCCATATAAGTACTTGTAGAAATGTTCTATGGACTTTACCACGGCTAGCAATTCCCTTCTAGTGACGCAATAATTTTGTTCCGGCTTTGACAGGACTTTACTGAAGTAGCCGATCACCTTCTCTTGCCCTTCTTGTATCTGGGACAGTACGCCACCGATATCAACGTTGCTAGCGTCGGTGTCCACGATGAACTTGCCTTCTGGGAGAGGGTAACTCAGAATAGGAGCACTTATCAAGTACTGTTTTAGTTGTTCAAAACTAATTTGGCAATGTTGGTCCCATTCAAACGGACGACCTTCTTCGGTGAGTTCTGTCAACGGCTTAGCGATGTCTGCAAATCCGGGACCATAGCGACGATAATAAGTGCATAGGCCTAGGAAACTCCTTATCTGGTGTCTATTCTTGGGAGTTGGCCAGTCCTTCACGACCTGAATCTTTACTGTGTCCACGGCGATTCCATTCCCATTAACAGTATGGCCTAGATAACTCACTTCCTTCTGGAACAGGTGGCACTTCTTGAGACTAAGCTTTAGTCCAGCTCTGCGAAGCCGCTGGAACACTCCTTCGAGGTTTTTCAGATGGTCGTCGAAAGTTTTCCCCACCATAATTATGTCGTCCAGGTATACCATGCACATTGTCCAGGACAGACCCGTCAGAACCGTCTCCATTAGCCTCTCGAATGTCGCTGGGGCATTACAAACCCGAACGGCATCACTGTGAATTGCCATAGACACATACCAAGGGAAAACGCCGTCTTTTCTCGATCTTCGGGCGCTAGTTCCACTTGCCAATAACCACTCTTTAGATCCAAGGTCGAGAAGATCTTTGAACCGGCCAGGGTGTCCAGGGTGTCATCAATCCGTGGCAGAGGATAGCTGTCCTTTTTCGTGACGTTGTTGAGCAATCGATAGTCTACGCAGAACCGTGTAGATCCATCCTTCTTCTTCACAAGCACTACCGGTGACGCCCATGGGCTGCTCGATGGCTCAATTACATTGTCCTTTTCCATCTCGCGAATGATGCGTTCTGCTTCTTCACGCTTCGCCAATGGTAACCTCCTTAGAGCTTGACGGATGGATCTTTCTTCTCCGGTCTCTATCTTGTGTTTGACGATGTCGGTTCTTCCCTTAGGTCCATTTTCTACCTCGAACACGTCTTGCTAGCGACAGATCAGGTTCTTCGCTTTTATCTTGGAGTCAATTTCTGGGCCGTCGACGTGACCATTTCCAACAACTTCTTAGGGGCCTTCGTCTCTTGCACGTTTACTTCTAGCTGGCGGGAAATGGAGGACACCATGGCGCAGCTTACCAAGATGGTACCTTTCTTGATGTTGACGGGGAAACAGTTCACATTCATTAGGCGGACTGGTATTTCTTTCTTTGCTGTCAACAGAGTTTTCCCAACGAGAACTCCTCTTCCAATCTTCTGATCGTCAGTATTAGGTTCGACCATAATGACTTGCCCGTCTTGAAAAGTGCCGTTCAGGTTTTCGTCGACTATGACCTCGGTCCTGCTGGGTAATACAACATCTTCGGCGAGAACAACTCGTGCGGGCACGTCCTCTCGTTGATGCAAAACCAATTCCTCGTTGTTAACCGCCATCAAGCCAGCTTCAGATCCAATTGGAACCCATGAGCACACATGACGTCCATACCCAAAATAGCCTCGTCCTCTATTTCTGCTACTAGCGCACGGTGTTTGATTTGGGTCGATCCAATTGTAATGATCACCTCTACTTAACCATGGACAATCGCTGATATTCCGGTTGCTGTCCTCAGTCTCCATTTAGTCCAAAATAGTCTTCGTCGCACCCGTATCCAGTAACATGGTGTGAGGGATGTCATCAATGGTGGTATCCACGAAAACACTGCTGGTTATTCGCCGCAGGGCTATTACTTTTGTGACTTTTGTCTTTGGGGGCCTTTGAATACGGGTCGACGTTTGCCCCTTTGCACCGACCCGGCTTAATTTCCCTGTGGCTTCCTTCGTGGAGGATCCTGCCTGGCCTTGGGACACCGCCTGCGAACATGTCCCTCTTCTTGGTAATTCCAACACACCAGCGGATTCTTCTCCCTCAGGACTTGTTCCACAATTCGGCGAATATCCTCCGTGGTGGTATAATCCTTGATCCGCTCCTCTGCAGCAGATCGCACCTGAACGCTGGCGGGTTCTTCTTCTTGGGAGTCCATGGCAGCTCGTACCTTGACATGTCCTCTTGAGACTCGCTTCGCCGCCTCGTATTCCAAAGCGTAGGCCATTGCGTTCTTGGATGTCTTAGGGTGGGCCACTCTCAATGCCTGCTGGTTGTCCGGGTCACGGATTCCATCTACGAAGGTCTGCATCGTCAAACATTGCAGGAATTCATCAGGCGCTGTAGGATATGCCAACCGGGCTAGGCGCGCTACATCAGCCTCGAATTCCTGAAGACTCTCTCCGGATATCTGGCAACGGTTTTTCAGCTGCGCATAGTACACCTCGGTCAGATGCGCCTGGCCATAACGCATCTCCAGCCTGTTCACCAGCTTGTGGAAGTCTTTTCGTTCCTTTGCCGGCATCATATGTAGCACATCGCTAGCGTCCCTCTCAAGGCCACAATTAACGAAGTGGCTTTTCACTGGCCGTCCATCCGTTCGCCTTTGCTGCCGCTTCGAACTGTTTGAAATAGTTAGGCCATGATGACTTCCCATCGAATGTCGGTGGTTTTATTTTTAATTTCGAAGTTTCCGCTGGTCCTACCACAGTTTGGGCCTCATTATTTTCTGCTATTTCTGCTGATGACGGATCCCCGAATATTCTCAATCCTGCCATGATTTGTTCAAGATTCTTAATTTTGTTATCCTGCTGAAATAGTATTTCTTCAACACTTTCTTGCAGATTCCTTGTCTCTTCTGATATTTTTACAACTAGTTTATCTTCGAGCTCCTTTGATTGCTCTAGAAATTCATCCTTCAAATTATCAGACTGTTCTTGTAATTTAGTTTCCAGATTTTTCGACTGTTGTATCAATTTATTTTCTAAAATTTTCACATTTTCTTCCCTGTTTCTAGACTATTCCATTAATTTATTCAGATCGTCTTTCAAATTTCCGGATTGTTCCAACAATTTATTTTGCAATTCCTCCTTGAAACTTCTCGATTGTTCCTTTAATTTAGCTTCTAAATTTCCAGATTGTTCCGTTAATTTAGCTTCTAAATTTCCAGATTGTTCTCGAAATTTCTCGTCCAAACTTCTGGATTGTTCCAGCAATTCATCTTTGAAATTTCCGGATTGTTCCCGAAATTTCTCGTCTAATATTTTACTTAAATCTGCAGGTCCACTCGAGATTTCAAAAAGAAAGGTTTCCGGGTCCTCTCCTGCTTCTAGTAGCGCTTGGTGAAATCTTTGTTGCAAAATCGATTTCTTTCCGGAAATTTCCAATTCGCGTTCTTCTAATTCGGCTTTCAAGTCGATCACTTTTAAATCTTTTAACAGCACTTTCTTTGAAGCCATTGTTTTTTTTTCTTTCGACATTGCACATTGTTTAATAATTTGTTTAATTTAATTCAATTTTAATTGTTTATTTATTTTCACGAATCCCACGCCTGACACCAATGTAACGATTTTACGGGTTCTATTAATTTTTATTTTAAGACAAAACACGAAATAGTTAATAAACTAATTTATTTAAAAGCAAACTAATTAACACTAAATTAAACACTAAATTATTTACAAGCTTAAACCTAATTTATTTTCACAGCCGAGCGAGTCTTCGCGAACTTTAGTGCCGAACTGTTCATTGCTGAATTCTTTCGGAACTGTCGCCCACTCCCGGCCACGTGCATTTATAAGTCGAAGCTGTTGTTCTCGTACTTTATAGAGCGCGACAGACTGTCTGGTCTAATTTATTCCGCCGACGGAATTCTCTAGGCTGTCGCCCAAGGCGCGTCGGCTAGTGACGCAAGACGCAAGAGACAGTCTGACGCCGGCTGGTGTCGACGAATCATTACAATATTATTTAATGTAAAATAAAAAAATGACTATTAAAAACACATTTTGTTTTAATTTACTTATTATAGCGAACTTCGGATATAGCGAACATATTTTGTTACAATTTCTGGGTTCGTTATAACCGGACTTCACTGTATTGAAATATTTATTAATTTTACTTATATATTTTGAAAATAATCACCAATTTTTGTTTCTTTGCAATTGCTGAATTTTGTTTTTCTAATTTGAGATTCCACATAAGTTATCAAATTACTTGATTTTTCAGCAGCAACAAAATAAACAAATTAACAACAGTAACTGCATTTACTAAATTTTTAAGAATACAAAATTAAGAACGGAATACCGACCATAAATATTTATTTGGGGTCATAAATTCTTTCTAACAAATACCACAGTCTACACACAGTCTGTTCACTTGGCGTCGGTACCTTTGATCTTTGTGTCTTCAATGCAATCACTGCGTATTCTTCCGTGCGTTGATTCTTACGTGGCGCAAACAATTTAAATTTAAAATCTTGCAGTGTTTGCAGTTACCCGAACGTGCCCGAACGAAACTACGAATAGAAGCAGCGAGACTACTGCGCATTAGGGTGGGTCAAAAAACCAATAATATTGCGATAATCTTACCTAATAGCAAAATTATGTTGTCTTTTAGTGATATTATGACACATACGAAATATTTTTGAATTTAATTAATATTTAGAGGGTGCGCCTTACGTTTGAATTTTTGAAATTATACAAGAAAGGTCATATAGTATGCCATGAAAAATTCGTATTTGTAATAATAATAATAACAGAGTTATCATCAAAACTGTATACTAAAAGGGCAAGAGAAGGTGGATAAAATTAAAACTCGAATCTCGCAGCAATGCTTAAATTCGATAGCATGAAAGATTTCAATATTGAATGATTTTCATTAATTTTTCTATTGTATTATTTTTTTAATTATTAGTAAAATGATTATTTTATTCTAAAAGCCCTATTTTCCTTGAAACATTTATGTTATATGAATTCCAGAATATATTCAAGTTATTCGTATTTCCAAGGCAAAGCGCAACCTGAAGATGAGGTGCTATTTACTTTAAATTCTAGCATTACACTGTTTTCATGTAAAGGCAACATAATTTTGCTATTAAAAATCAAAAGCGCAATATTCGTTTTTATCCATACAAAAATGACCCACCCTACTGCGCATTCTTCCCCGAGTTTCCAAGAATTTTGTACGCGAAACTAGCGCCAGTGAACAGACTGTGTGTAGATTGTGCAAATACTACGAAGCAAGACCGACACCAACACCGATAGCTCTTTGTCGGCTTTGAAATAAACGGTGTAAAAGACATCTGCCATTTTATAAGTATCCGTGTGAAAGAGGTAAATTTTCGAAGAAAATTAAATTTTTGCAACAAATTTATCACTAGGCATATCTAATAGGGGCTAAATAGGTTTTCAGACAAGCACAAATTATTGGCGTAAAAAATTCATCGAAAAATCATCTTTTCAACGAAGCAAAAAATTTGATTAGAATATTTTTTTGAATCAACAAATTTACTTTTTTTAATGATTTTTCAATAAAATTTACTTACAACAATAAATAAATGCATATTTCTTTGTTAATATCACACAAACATTCTTTTTCTTGAAGTAAAGATTTTTTTACTTACAAATACAAATTTTGTTGACTTGACTACATTCTTGTAACTGAAATATTTATTTAACATGAATGAAGATTTGTTTGCTGCTATTTAAACGAATAATTTAGTTGAGTTGACACAATTTTGTTTTATTTAACAAAATCGGTTTTTGCGTGTATGCTTTGTTACTTTTTACCACGTCCACAAAATATTACAATCCGGCCCTGGCGTGTGAGTTTACAATTTCAACGAAGTCTCACTTAAAGCAGGACCACAGCATCCGACACATCCCCACTCCCCACTCAAGGTCAATGAAAATCCAGTAAAGAGATCAAAGTGCCGACAAACGAGTTGCGCTACTGTATTCTTCATACTGTACTTGTACTGTGACAAACGAACGCATTTATCTGCACTAGTGTGCATAGTGTGCACTGGTGTTGACAAACGAACAAATCTATAGATATACCAAAGAACTGCATCCTAATTTCCTTAGATGTTGTTTTGTTTACTAACATTCCAAAAGAGTTAGCTTAAAGCATTAATGATAGATGGATAGAGATTAAAGATTTGACAGACATTTCCAAAGAAATTTTTTTAGAAATTGTTACTTTATGTTTTGAAACATCTTATTTTGCCTTCAATAATAAATTTTATAAGCATATTTTCGGTACAACAATGGGTTCTCCTTTATAGCCTGCTTTAGCTGATATTGTCATGCAGGAACTAGAAAAAAATGTCATTAACACTTTACCTTTCAATTTAATTTTATATTTTCGTTACGTAGATGTTATTTTATTGATTTTGCCTTCAGATAAAGTAGATTTTGTTTTAAGTACTTTTAACTCTTTCCATAATAGATTACAATTTACCATAGAAAAAGAAATTAACAATTCACTAAGTTCCCTTGATGTAAACTTTATCAGACATAATGACAAATTAATAAAGAATTATTTCCTTAACAGATCGTGCAGAAAAACATTTCATTTATGACAATTTAAATTTAATAAAGAAGACTCTTGTTCAAAATTCTTATCCAGTAAATCTTACCGAATCAGTAATTAAAAATCGTGTTAAACATCTACAAAATTCAAAAATCTACAATAATATAAAACAAACTTCAAAGAAAAAATACATATTACCTTATATTGAACCACTATACAGCCTGTTCAAACTTAAGTCGGCACTATTGCTAACTTTGTTATTTTAAAAGCTACAAATTCGGTTAAATTAGCATACTACTAGTACTTTTCACGCTGATTACAATGACGCATTCAAAAAAACAATTGAGCGTCGCGTTTATGAGATAAAGTCAAAAAGACACTTTTTTAAATGGAACACCCTGTATATTATATTACCAATCGATAGCGAATAAAATTCTTAATTAAAATTGTTCTTTGTCATTTTTTCGTAAATTAAGAAATAAAGAAGATATTTTCATTTTTACAAAATCATCAAAGATGCCTGTGCTTTGGAAACAAAACATTTGCAAATCACCATAACCAAATTTTTCAGTTGACAGACTATTGTTTTTGAAGTTTGTGGTGTATTTCTTACCAAAAAATTGTTTTACACGCATCTCCAAAACTGAACAAAAATGATGACAATTTTTGAACATTTTTCATTTTACACGCTACTAGAAAAATGAACAAAAATTATGACAATTTTTGTACATTTCTTGTGATTTTTATACGCATCTAGAAAAATTATAAAAAATGATGACAATTTTTGTAAATTTTCTCCAGATGCGAAAAAACTATTTTTTAACAAGAAATAAAGCACAAACTTCGAAAATAATAGTCTGTCAACAGAAGAATTTGATTACGGCGATTTGGAAATGTTTTGTTTCTAAAGCACAGACAACTTTGATGATTTTGTAAAAACCAAAATATCTTCTTTATTTATTAATTTACGAAAAAATGACAAAGGACAATTTTAATTAAGAATTTTATTCTCTATCCATTGATAAAGTAATATACTAGATCTTCCATTTAAACAAAGTCTATTTTTGACTTTATCTCATAAACGTGACTTTCAATAATTGTTTTTTGACCATGTCATTTGCTACCTACCTGTGCCGATAGGTAGAAGTTTAACACCGGAGCGAAATTAATCCGGTGTCGCCAGCAGCTTCGGTGGGACGGGAGTGGGTTCACATCCAAAACGCGAAGGCCAACTACAAATAGGCGCCACTTAATTTTTTTGTAGGGATCGCGGAGAAAAATTAAGAAAAACACAATACGTCCAGAGCATAAACACAGGTTTATTAAATAATTCGACACAGATAATCGGTTAAATCAAACGGTCGACAGCAAAACAAACATTAAACAACAATTCCTAACTATTCGGATCAGAAATTCGTACAAAACTAAAATTCACTTACGCTAACGCAGATTAAACGTCCGACAGGTTACGTTTTGAAAGTGTATCGCAAGATAAAAAGACTAATTCCTCCGAGACGGAGTTTACTTCGCGAGGATACGCAATATTACGTGCACAATAGCGACTACATCATAACCACCGTAAAACAAAATTAAATAAACATAAATATCCGACCTGATTACGCAGCGTCCATACGTCCGTCGAGTCAAGGGCGTTCCACCGTTGCGGGGCGGCAAGCGCCGTCGCTGCTTCACGGAATGTCAGCCTTCTTGAGATGGCCTTACCGGCCCGTGCACTGGCGCCGGTACGGTACTAAAGGTGGTATGACATTCCCAGAAAAGGTCGCACGAACGGAAAAGTCGTACGAACGGAAAAGACAACCAAAACGAAAAGCCTATAGGGGAACAAAATGAATGTGAACAACAAGATTATGCAAAACGATGGAGTAAATCTTACCTAAGTCAGAATAGGACAAAGGCTGAACACGAGTTGCCACACGGTTAACTCCTTCGTACAGGCGAATCTAGCAGAAACGGACAGCAGCCGTAAAAATATATTCTCACCCTTCTGGTGGAAAATAGAGCGGGAACTTAGAAAATGAACGACGTGATTCTCCCGACGATTAGGAACACAATGCATTGTCCGGCGTTTTGCAGAATCGAGACAGGTAGAAAACGGCATAAAATGAGATGAACGATGGTCTGTTTGAATCGTATCAATAACATAAAAATGTGACATCAGCGGAAATCAATCAAAATAAAGAGCAAGTGTTACGAATACACGCATCGGCTTTTGGTGCTGAGATTTTAAAACAAAAGAAAATCGACCACCTGTTGTCGTTCGCACCATGAAGTAGTACGCTTTAAATTGCCAAATAATCGCAGCGTAAAATTAATTTCAATCTTAGGAAAGGATTGGACTAATTTTAAATAATGAACTTGTTCTTTTAATCTGAAACTATTAGCGAAATGCATGTTAAATGAATGATTTGGCGAAAATTTCGCGAACAAGGAGTCGTAAATTCCAGCGCGTAGTATGGAAAACAGATTGAGGCGCGCTAAAAATAACTCACAGCGGCGGAATGTGTACGATACAGTGTCAATACACAAGCGGAAAAATAAACTGTAACACATTGTAGCCAGCGTAAAAAGTACTACTACTTTGCTAATTTAACCGACTTTGTAGCTTTTATAATAACGAAATTAGTAATAGTGCCGACTTAAGTTTGAACAGGCTGTATAACACATTTAAGCACATTTTCAAAGAACACAACTTAGTTTTAGTTAGCAAATCTGTAAGCAATTTAAATATTATATTCTCAAATTTAAAAATTAAAACACCGATATTAAAACAACCTCACGTGGCTTATAAAATTAAATGTTTAAATTGTAATTCATGTTATACATATAGGAGAAACAAGCAAAATTAAAAAAAAAACACCTAGACCAACATAAATATGTATCATATCCAAAAAAATCAAAATCAAAATCATTCAATGCTTGGAGAATACTCGTTAGAAAATAACCATAATTTTGATTTTGAAAATACTAATATTTTAAAAAATTTTGTGCAAATCGGTTTTGATTGCAGCGGATTCCTCGAGCAACCGATCTGTCCAAACCGATCTGTCCAGGTTATTCGCCAATAACCTGGACAGATCGGTTTGGTTTGCAGTGGAGTTCTAGAGCTACGGTTCTGCTGACGAAGGCCCAACTAGGCCTGAAACAGCTGTACAGAGCCTGCTCGAGGAATCAAAACCGATTTGCACAAATTTTTTTAAAATTCTCATATGCTTTGACAGCAAGCATGGCCGCCTTGCATGGGATAACTTATAATGTAGCGAACTAGCTTCAATTTGTTAATCCTATTGCAATGTCAGGTCAAAAAGCGATTGAAAGATGTCGCTACTTAAAATGTTCACTAACATTTTATATTATGAGTCTAATATTTTCAAAAGACGTTCTATAGAAATGTGCAAAATAAAAATGTCATCGAATTCGAAATTCGAAATTATAATACAGTTATTTGGTATATCTATGTTTTTCAATTTATCTACAAGTTCATAAGAATTTTTTATAAAGTATTCTGATTTACTAGTAACTTGAGTAAGAATTTTTGATACATTTTGTAGTTTTCTCGATTCCTTAAATAGAACATAGATCTGTCAATTTTTTAACATTTGTAATGTTCAAATTATTTTTAGATTAAAAAATAAATATAATATATAAAAAAAGAAATCAAGTTACTTTTTCAGATTTCGTTGACAACCTTGTTTATTTTGACAACATATTTTTCACTTCTGACAAAGCTGTCGAACGACTGCGAAACGTAAAGTGTATAGTGCGCGATTTAGTGTCCGCTTAAAAGATTTTGTGATACAAATTTCATCGGACAAGAACCAACTGTAAGCACAGATTTTGCTAATTTAAACGATATATTTTGTAGTTTTCTAGATTCTTTAAACAGGATATAGATCTGTCAATTTTTAACATTTATTAAAATAAAATATTTATTAATATTATATTATGTTTAATAGTTATTTATTGTATAAATGTTTTAGATAGCATTTTATCCACGCAATTTTCTTAAGTGGATAAAATGCATCTAAAAGATGCATGCAATACAATGTTTTATCCACAATCACTACATTTATGGAATCAGAATGAGAGAAATTTAATTAAAACATATTCGTATTCGTAAAATGAAACGTGACAGGCTTTGTCATACCTACTGGTTGTGTATTGAAGATGGCAGTTTAGCTTGCTGAAATACGTATCCAAGGATATAAAATTAATTGTGGGTGGAGATTATTTTTTAATTATTTCTTATTCTTATTCCAACAATATTGAAAGAAAAGTCTAATTATTGAAAATTACCAATATGTAATTATAAATGATATTTCAGTAAAACGAGGACGAAAGCGAGCGAAGAGTCGAGCATCAATAAAATCTTAATAAACTCGTTCAGATTTGTACGATTTTTAAGCTGAAAAGACATTCGAAATTGTTATATGTACAAATTTTCGTCAGACAAGAACTTAAACGTCATTTTTATTATATGCCGATTTGATGAATTTTAGTTAAGAACACAATATTAAAGTAGGTTCTTGACCGATGAAAATTGTATCACAAATTCTCGGACACTGAAAATGCACATTACCACTTAACGTTTCGCTATCGTTTAACAGCTTTATCAGAAGTGAAAAAATATAAACAAAGTTGTCAAAATAAACAAAGTTGTCAATGGTAACTGAAAAAGTAACTAAAAATTAATTTTATTCACTATCACATTATAATTGGACTTTTATCCACACTTATGAAGCATTTTAAGTGACCTATTATCCACTAGTGGAATAAAGCTACTTTATTCCACTAAAGCTACCAATAAAGCTACTTTATTCCACTAGTGGATAATAATAAACAACGTACCATTGTTTTCCACTAGTGGATAATAATAAACAACGTACCATTGTTTATTATTATCCACTAGTGGAATAAAGTAGCTTCAATACACAAATTAACAATAAAAGCACTTCATAAAATCTAACAACCATCTAATCATATTAACCTTATACCACGTGTCCACCGAGTGTAGTTTTCTTTTGTTGCGTTTAAACCATTTAATATAAAAAAAAATTCAAACGGTATCATCCTCTAATAAAAAAAACTCTACGTTAAATTTACTTGCAATGACACAGGGTGTTCATTTTACACAGTGTGTGCATTTACAATTGTCAGCAAGTACCTTTAATATTACAAATGGAATGCCCTGTACATTATTACGAATTTTGATAGACCTATCAATTTGGAAAATATTTTATTAACATATTTCTATACCTAAATCTGGTATTTACCGAGATGAATGCCGTCAACGAAGAAACATCTTATTAAATTGCTTTTAACTTGCTTAATTGAAGAGTCTTCGCTAAGTTACACTATGTTAAACAAACCTGAAGACTACGCAGATTGTTGGTGGCTGGCAGTTGTTTCTGCTGAATTTATAAGTGAAATATTTGTTTATTATGATAAGTCCTTGTCAATCAAACCAATTTTGTTTGACTACACCTGGCCTACTAGATATTCTGTTAATTTCATTCAATTTTACTACTAAAACTTTGAGACTCTTTTTCTTGAATTTTTTTTTTATGTAATCGACTCAAAATTTTATACTGTTGAAAACAGGTTAAAAAAATCCCACCGAAATAAAAAATAATAGATTATAATTTAAAACAAATCTTGATAACATCACAACTTAAAAAAAAATTGACGGAAATGTCTGAAAATGAATTCTTCATATGCGCTGTAATTTGAATCGCTATATCTCTTTTAGATTTTTGCTTTATCACAAACATTAACGGAGTTATGGATTTTATCCGCTACTTAGATTCCACGCTGTATATAAGTTTCAGGATTAAACTGAAAGTTACTGAAACAAATAACTAGAATTGTTTTCCTCTATTGTAATTGTTTCGTTCATAAATTCAAAAACAGGAAGTTGCAGTGTTATTTTCTTTTTTCCGGATATTTTCTAGACAGACTATACACGGTGATGATATACACGGTGATGATAAAGTCCCGCAACAAGCTTATAATTTGTTTATTTAAAGTTTTTTCGCAAAATTCTGCAACAAGTACAGGGTGTGATCAATTTCGATGTCTCTTATGGGCATCTCTGCAACTATAAGTCGGCTTTCACACCAAAGTAGCAAGCACCATGCTACTTGCATCTTTTGAGAAGTAGCGTGCCGCGTAGCGCATCTTAAAATTTTGCGTTCACATCAAGGTATGCGATTCACAGCAAACTATGCGATTCGCGAATTGGCAGTGTTTTGCGAGTTATTATAATCAAGATGTCATCCGAAGATGAAACTATGGCGTTCATCAAGCATCAAGAACCACATCATAGTGTTTCCTGATGGTTTGGTGTTTGATGGCATGTTGTCAAGAACCCTCGTTTAGCTCGATAAATTTAAGACGAAACCGCGGCCTCTACTGAAGTAGCGTAGCAAAATATAGAACTTGTCCTATGAGCTAAGCTGCACGTCGCAAGTGGCAGGTCGCATGCTACTCTACACCGGTGTGAATATTATCATTTGTTTACATAGGTTCTAAAATTAATGGCATGCAGCGTGCATCGAGGATGCAAGCAGCTTGCTACTTTGGTCTGAAAACCGACTAAGAAATAGAAAAAACTAGTGGCCAAGTCTCGATCTCTTTTTTAGAGATAAAGTCAATAGACTAAACAAAAATTGGCTATCTTCTTTTGTTTTCGAGTTATAGGCAAAAATTGACATTTTCGACAATCGCGCAATATCTCGTTTATTTTTACAGATATTAAAAAACTGTTTTGACATTATTAGGACACTTTTTTGAATACAATTCAGTGGTGTGTTGGTTTCTTGATATTTAATAAAATTTTCGAGTTATAACATAAAGTTATATTTTTTTAAATGGAAATCATAGTAGACAATGCCACCGTTAAATAGAGATATTTTTTCTGTTTTAAAAAATATATACTTTGTTGTGTTTATTTCTTACAATTAATAGAATAAAGCGCCTTTTTTATTATTTTTGGGTGCATTCTATTCTTAGTAGGCTGGTTTCAACAAAGACCGACAATTTTTTTGTTTGTTTTTATTAAATATCAACTCTTGTTCAAATATTTTGACAGTTGCAGCCGCATAAAGAGAAAGAAAGATAGAATAAGCATCCTCTAAGAGTCACAAAGATTACAACAATACTGATACCATATGGTTTGGGTCAAATTTGAAATTACGTAACTTCATTTAATATTTAAGTTTGAAACGCATTTTTTTCGATCAAATATGCATTTCATGGGATAATGAATTATATAGGGTGAGTTTCCTTTCTTCCATAGCTCATTTATAGAAAGAGATAGAATTGTTTTTCTTTTACAAGGACATTCTACCTATTGAGCACTATAAGCTAAAATTATTTTGATAAGTACAGAGTGTTACGAAAAATAATGGCAGTATGTAGCAGGTTTTTTTAAATGGAACATCCTGTGTATTTTCTTATAGAAAGACATAACACTCGATCCTCTAAACAGTAGCACATAAAATATTTATATTTATTTAATCAATTCAGAGTAAATTAATATTTTATTGAAAACGGTCTGATTTTCAACTTCTCTTAAAATATTAACTATAGACGTATTGTTTGTCGTACAGCAATAAAAATCGGTAGTGTTATAAACTAAAGTATAGGGAATTTCACAGATATAAATTCTTTTAGTTTTATTTGTTTTTTCAAATGTTCAAGCCTGTGCAATTGTCAGATATTCAAACTGCCGTTATTCAATTTTTGTAAATGCAACCCCCCTATCTCTTTTCACGAATAGATAGTGTTCATGTTCCTCTTTAATACTGTTATAGGTTTTCTGCATCTAATCCTTACAGTTTTTTTACTATAATAAACTTTTTACATTATTGCTCTAAAATCAATATTAAAAAGTTATTTAACGTACCGTATTTTAATTTCTTTAAGGCAGCGCCTCTATTTCATAAAACAGATGGATAATATCAAGTTTACAAATGATTAAAGACTATCACCATTGGGATCTCGCTTATTTGAAGAGATAGACGGTAGGTTAAAATTTGGCAAAGTTGCAAAATTTTATGAGCAGTAATAATCCGCAGAGAAATTATTTCTATGTTAACTCTTATTCGAAATAATTGTGAAAAATGAAAAGTTATCATTTTCTTATTTATTAAATGAAAAGTTATCATTTTCTTATTTTTCCTACATCTTCTTTATTTGAAGAGATATCAAAAAATAAAAGTATTTTCTTAAGGCACTTTTGAATTCTCTACACACTGATGAATACCATTTTGCTGTAATACGTTTCGTCAAATTGATATCATTACCAAGTTCATTTTTTCTTATGGGCGCCATATTGAAATTTAATCGCAGAGCAATCTTCTCTTCCTGCCGATTACGCCAATATAGCACACGTTACCAAAATAAGGTCAATAATAAAAATTATTTTTGTAGATTAAAAAATTTGGCAATTAATGGAGGGTGGCTTTGGATTCAAATCAAGAACAGTATAATCTGTCATATTAATACGTACTTGTTTCTAAATATTAACATAAAAACAATATCATAATGTTTAGCAATGAAGAACAACGAGATGTTATGTGCCTTATATTCGTGCCACAGAAACACGAAAACAGCAAGTGAATTGTATTTTGAACATTCTAAGAACTGCATTAAGTTTAAGCAAACGAGCGCAATTATGTATTATGTAATCAAAATGGAAATTTGTTTGAACACTTAATGTAAACATCGTATTTTGAGTGCCTTCATTTATTTGTGTTATTATTATTTCTTCAACTTAGTTTCAAATTTTTGTTACTATAAAGTACTATTGATGTCATAAAAAAACTAGGACAACTTTTAAATCCATGCCATTCCATTATTATAATGAATCGTACTTTGTTGTCAAGTCAATAACTTTATTTTTGTTAACGCTGAAATTCTGAGCAATTTATCTAACCCTGAACTGGTGTACACCAATGCATACTTTTTCACAAAATACGCTTTAATGCAACCTTCAATGTTTGTGTGGTATGTCAGTATGGATGTGTATGATTTGTATTGACACATTATCAAAGAATTTAGGCTTCATTAAGGCATATTTCGTAAAAAAAAAGTATGCACTAGTGCATATACACCAGTGCAGGATAACAAACAGACCTATTGAGTGACCATTTCAAATAATTGTAAATTTATGGTTGGTAGCAGTTTCACATAGTTTAAAATGTCTTGTCCTAGTTTTTTTGGGTCATTCCATATGAAATCATCAAATGGGTAAAGCTGCACTATTTTGGATTTCGATGAAAGTCGGTAAGAATCTTGTTTTAGATGTCAAAGAAGGAAATTCACCATCGTTTAATTTTTTGAGTGCTTTAGTTTCGGTCTGTGATGAACAAAACACCGAAATGGTGTGGCATTTAAACTCTATTACGATAGGGGGTTGAAAATAACAAAACGAGCTTAACGGTTCTTTAAAATTAAAGAAAAGGACTACATTTCCAGAAAAATTCAAATTTGTATCTTGTCCCCCACATAATAATTTCAAAGCTCGAAATATGCGTTTTTCAAAAAAATTTTAATTTCAAGTTAATTTTTTTCTAGGAGAAAGCCGATATAACCAGCTATTCATAGGTTTCTGTTTTGTGTGTTAGGTGGGGACGGTGTACAAAAAAACTCAGCTTATCAGGTTTAATAGGGCAGATACAACAGTCAGCAGGAAATCTTAAAATACAGCAGAAAAAAGTTTATTTTCAGTACGCTGTCATTCTTTAAAAAAACGTAATGCTCTAATATTTGTATTTTTTGATGAAACTACATTCTTTTAGCTTTCAAAAGCGACTATAAAAGTTTAGATATCTCTAATAGAACGATTTTGAGAGTCAATCGTAGTAGAGTATAAATGTCACACCTTTTCAGTGTTTTGTTCATCACGGACCGAAACTAAAGCACTCAAAAAATTAAACGACGGTGAATTTCCTTCTTTGACATCTAAAAGAAGATTCTTACCGAATTTCATCGAAATCCAAAATAGTGCGGCAACCAATTTTATTAATTTTTGAAGATTTCATATGGAATGAGCCTTTATGAAAACAATGATACGCATTCTAGTAAATGATCCTGCTCTTCAATATTTTTGTCTAATTGTAAAAGTATTGCTCTAAGCTGTTTGTTCTCCTGGTATAGGTTCGAAAGTACCTACAGTTAACTTGCTGTTTTTGCTTTTCTGTTGTACAAATAAAACATATTAATGCTGTGTCGGTAATATTTATTAAACTAGTGCCTACATCAAATAAATTGCTTTTGATTTGACTCCAAAGTTACTTCTGTTAACTACAACGTTATCTTCTGTTAACTACAAAGTTACTTTCTGTTAACTACAACTTTTCTTATATCATATCAAAAATTTTTAATTCTGACATTATTTTAAATAATTTTGATAACATGTGCTACACTGTCGTAATGCAGGAAGAATAGATTGTTTTGCGACTAAATTTCAATATGGCGCCCATAAGAAAAAATGAACTTGATGATGATATCAGTTTGACGAAACATGTCACAGCAAAACGGTATTTAAAAGTACTTCCTTAAGACACTTTTGAATTATCTACACACTGATAAATACCATTTTGATATCTCTTCAAATAAAGAAGATAGAAGAAAAATAAGAAAATGACAACTTTTTTACAATTATTTCGAATAAAAGTTAACATAGAAATTATTTCTCTGCGGATTATTACTGCTCATAAAATTTAGCAACTTTGCCAAATTTAAACCTACCGTCCATCTCTTCAAATAAGCGAGATCCCAATGGTGAGGGTCGAATTTGAAACAGCCTGTATATCGAAAAATTCCAAATTATAATATTTTTTTAAATTTTCGTGTTTTAAACAGGTACTATTTTAGCCACACTAAGAACTGCTCACCGGATCTGTCCTACTTGTACTTGTTATCGAATGTGCACAAGCTAATGGCGTAAGAAGTTTTTAAAAAACTGAATAAAAAATTTTTCCATGTGGTGTGAACTTTTTGGCGGTCACTGTATACGTATTATTTATCATGATTATTATTATTTTTATTTAATTTTTTTGTATACAGGGTGAGTTTATAAGTGCCCTTTCTTCCATAGCTCATTTATAGAATGAGATGGAATTTTTTTTCACAAGGGCATTCTACCTATTGAGCACTATAACCTAAAGATATCTTGATACATACAGAGTGTTACGTAAAATAGTGGAAGCATACAGCAGGATTTTTTTAAATGGAACACCCTGTGTATTTTCTTATAGAAAGACAACACTTGATCCTCTAAACAGTAGCACATAAAATATTTATGTTTATTTAACTTTTGCCTATTCATCAATCAGGTTTTAGGCCTTCACACAGTTGTTTAACTGCATTATCTAAGATTACGAATGACATTTTCATGAGTTTGGATAGAGGTCATATAACTATTCTTGCATTATTAGATTTTAGTAGAGCGTTTGATACAATTAATCATATTATACTACTGTCTGTATTAAAACACATTGGGTTAGATGAAATTTCAATTAGTCTTTTTAAACATTACTTGACAAATAGAACTCAAAAAGTTACACTAAACGATAAAATATCAAACTCTGCCTGTATTACATCTGGTGTTCCGCAGGGTTCCATTCTTGGCCCAACCTTGTTTACTATTTACACTTGCGGGTTAGAAAATGTATTGGAAACTTGTGAATATCATATGTACGCTGATGATGTGCAACTTTATCATTGATTTCACATAAAAGATTTGAACGAAGTTGTCAATAATATTAATGTAGGATTTCGAAAATCTCGTTGAATTCTGTAAAAAACTATCATTGTTTATTAATCCTTCCAAGTCTGCTGTTATGGTATTTGGGCGTATGTCTGAAGAAAATATAAATTCTATCAATATTAATATTAATAATACTAAAATACCTATAGTAAATGAAATTAAAAACCTAGGCATAATTATTGATCGATCACTTCGTTTTAAATCTCAAATATGAAATTGTGTTCAGAGGGCGTATCATGCTCTTAAATTGTTCTATCCGTACAGATCAATCTTAAATATTGAAACTAAAAAGTTGTTATGTGATTCACTTGTTTTATCTCATTTTTCTTATTGTTCGCCTTTAGTTATACCTTGTTTAGATCATAGTGATAAGCGGCGTCTACAATTAGTACAAAATTTTTGTTTACGTTACATTTATGGAATTCGGAAATATCAGCACATAACTTATAAACTTACTATCACAAAATCTTTTAACCGGACACTAATAACATAATAGATTACAATTTACAGTAGAAAAAGAAGTTAACGATTCACTAAGTTCCCTTGATGTAAATATCATCAGACGTAATAACAAATTAATAACGAATTGGTTTCTTAAACCTACATGGTCAGGTAGATATATTAATTTTCATTCGTACACATCTAAAAACTATAAAATTGCAACAATTATTTCTTTAACAAATCGAACTGTTTTACTTTCAGATAAACTTTTCATTTATGATAATTTAAATTTAATAAAGAAGACTCTTGTTCAAAATTCTTATCCAATAAATCTTATAGAATCAGTAATTAAAAATCGTGTTAAATACAGCTGAATTCAAAAAAAGCGGGAAATGTCAAAAAAGATCGACATGTTTTTTTCAATATTTTCATAGCGTGAAAACGGATTTATTAGAAATAGGTCAGAATTATTTGACGGTACGTCACTTTATAAGTAAACAGGTTAATTTTTTGAAAGCATGTATGTATTGTCAAGTAGACAATTAATTGACAAATAGAACCAAATTTACAATTGGAAAAATTTCATTTCCCAATTTTTTTGAATTCAGCTGTATCTACAAAATTCAAAAATCTACAATAATATAAAACAAACTTCAAACAAAAAATACATATCATTACCTTATATTGAACCACTATATAACATATTTAAACACATTTTCAAAAAACACAACTTAATTTTAGCTACCTGAGTCTGAAAACAATTTAAATATTATTTTCTCAAATTTAAAAACAAAAACACCGATATTAAAACAATTAACGTGGTTTATGAAATTAAATGTTTAAATTGTAATTCATGTTATATAGGAGAAACAAGTCAAAATTTAAAAAAAACGACTAGATCAACATAAATATCATATCCAAAAAAATAATTAAAATCATTCAATGCTTGTTGAACATTCGTTAGAAAATGACCATAATTTTGATTTTGAAAACAGTAATATTTTATATTATGAGTCTAATATTTTTAAGAGACGTTTTATTGAAATGTGTAAAATAAAAATGTCGTCGAATTCTATTAACAAACGTACAGATTTTGCAAGTTTAAATGATACATTTTCTAGTTTTCTCGATTCTTTAAATGAAGCGTATAGATGCAAAAGCAGACATTTGACGTATAAGTAGTTCTGAGTAAAACGCAAAAAACCTATCCAAATCTTATGAGATAAGATACCATTTGCTAAATTTCAAATACGATTAACGGATTCAAATGTCTGTTTCTGCTTCTGAGGGTCAGTTAATCATATTCCTGGCCACTTTTACAATGAGGAATTCATAACTAACTGATTTTTAAAAAATGTCAAATGTCTGCTTTTGCATCTATACGCTTCAAATAGAATATAGATCTGTCAATTTTTAACATTTATTAAAATAAAATATTTATGTTAAAAAAAAATCAATTTACCTTTTCAGTTTCCGTTGACAACCTTGTTTA
Organism: Dorcus hopei; assembly: GCA_033060865.1. Lineage (NCBI taxonomy): Eukaryota > Metazoa > Arthropoda > Insecta > Coleoptera > Lucanidae > Dorcus > Dorcus hopei. Next base: position 3,680,943 of record CM065423.1, on the reverse strand, counting down.
TTTTGACAACTTGTTTATATTTCTCACTTTTGACGAAGTTGTCGAACGACGGTGAAACGTTAAGTGTATTGTGCGCGATTTAGTGTCCGGTTAAAAGATTTTGTGATACAAATTTCATCGGACAAGAACCAACTTTAAATATAAACTTACTGATGCAGGTTGGTTAAATATGGAAAAAGTCGTACTCGATCTAGCACAAGTAGAATCGTTTAACCAATAAAACGTTTTGCTGGATAAGAGTGGATATGACAAGACAAGTTGGCGCTGAAATTTAAATTTTGCAAAAGGACAGAAGAAAATACTCCTGCCCGTGACGACCTTTAACAAATTTCTTGTGACGATGAGTACTACCAGATACAGATGGTGGGGAGGAGCTGGTGCCAATTGATGACAATATTAAGAAACACTTTCCATTTCACCGGTATTTGTCACTTTTATGACTGAATATTTTTTTGACTCTACTTTTCACTCCACCATTAGGGAAGGAGTGGAAATCTGGAGTGAAGGGTGCAGAATTTCACAATAAAACGCATAAAATGATCATTCCAGAATCAGAATGGTGCCAATAGAATGCGCCTATTGTTAGAAGTAAAATTCGCTCGCTATTATTGAATTGTTGTTGTTAACAGCACAATAAATTCATTCTTGGATTCATAACATTCATTTTTAGATCTAAAAATTTTACTAAAATCAGCTTTTGTAATATACAAAATAAAACTCTGAAGGTATATGAAAGCTTTTTGTTTTTGTCTTCTCTGCATACCATATTTTTCTTTGCATTGTTATTTTCAACAATTTCTTGCATTTATAGCTGTTTTAGTTTATTAAATAGGAATGTGTGTTATATGGAAAAAACATTAGAAAAATAGATCTATTTAATGGACTTAAAATCCAAAGTGGCGCGAAAAAATGAAATTGATGATGGTCAGAACGCGACGAAACGTTTTAAGTAAAATATATGCATATCACCGTAAAGAGTTCAAAAAAGTACCTGTAGAATGTGCTAATTTTGTTATAAAAATAAAAAATTACATTTTTCGATTTTTTTGGAAATACTTCACAAATTACAAATCATAGAAGATTTTTCAAAACGGATTACAGTTCAGCACCAAAATACTCAACTTTGTCCTAATTTAACCGACTTCGGATCTCTTACCGTTTCCGAGATCCCAATGGTGAGCCTCGAATTTGTAACAGCCTGTAATACCCTGCATATAACTCTGAACATACAACGTAAATATTCCTATGCTCTGTCCGGCGATACATTGAAAAATTTCAAAAATACTCTAGAATCGAGTAGCATCGAGTGAGCACATCATGCGCTTGCGGTTGGTATAAAAACTGTTGTGTATGCCCGCGGAGTAATACTAAGAAGTGATCAAATGAGAAATAAATTAGAGTTGGCGATGCAACTAAACACTCATGTGTGCATTTAACTCATCGAATGTTCCTTCAACCACTTTGACGTTTCTATAAAGCAAGAAAACCGTTATATTAAAAAAAAATTAAATCAAATTAAAATGACCACTGCCTGCTGCATCAAGACACATTTGAACTCTATGACCCAGATAGCACATTTTCTTTTAAAAACGTTCCTGGAATGTTTCAAATGTCTCAAGTATAATACATTTCAAGAATCATGTTACGAAACATTCCTGCAACATTCGTCTATAACTAAGAACACCGGGCGGCTGGGCTCCATCACATACATGGGCTCCATCGTTCCATCATCACTAGGCAGCGGACAAGGATGGTTAACTGTATAAGGATGGTCCAATCTCTGAAATCCGTCTGCCGCCCGCGTGACGTACCCAACGGGCCTATCCCCACCGTCGCGTCGCGTCGAGGAATGCGAAGGGGATACGAGAACAGACTAGAGCTGCAGCTTTTATTGCAAAGATAAAATTTTATTTTAAAAAGAAATTTACAATTTGAAAAAAAAATATATATTTAATTGGATGAAACAAATTATATTGAAGAACTGGCGAAATCAAAATTTGGTCACGACATCTGCAACTATTTTATGGAACTAACGTTTTATCAATGTGCTGTGACCTGTGACAATTAAAGGGTGTTTGAAAGAAATTATGAAATTGTTGAAATTTGAAATACGAAAATAATTTGTTAAGAGTTAAAAATTCTCTCTGTGTGCAGATTTCAAACAAAAACGCCACCATCCGGAAATTTAAGTAAGCGAGGCCCATTAGTGACGTCACGTGTGGAGGGGAACGGGCTTACATTGCCATGATACTAAGACCTTAAAGATATGATACATAAACAGACGAGTTTACGTCACTGAGACAAAAATCAAACTTTGTGTGCTATAATTGAAAGAAACAAAATTAATAAATGTCCATTTATGATGCTTTTATATACTTTATCGTCAGCTTAATGCTTTAGTTAGGTCTCCGATCTCATTAAATGTGCGAATTTTTTTTCTTATTTTCTCATTTTAAGACGAATTCGCGGCGCTTTTGTCGCCGGATGACGTAGTCGATGCGCAAGAGCATATCTTTAAGCTTCGTAGTATCATGTTACATTGCAGCATTGGGAATGAGCCATCCTATAAACAGTTTAGTACCCTTGGGCAGCGGACGGCCGTTGAACAGGCAAGAGTGGAAAATGTGTCGAACGGGCGAAAAATACATAACTAGTAGAGGCGATGTATTTTTCGCTTGTTCGACACGAGCCCAATCTCGCCTACCCAACGGCCGTCCGCTGCCTAATCATCACTTGATACTTAATGCGTACGCCGGCGCTGCGCCGTGTTTGTCGCGTGAGTTCTTTATGTTGAATTTACAATGTTTATTTTTTATTTTTATTTCTAATTCTTTTGTGTAAATATTAATATGTATCTTTTTTTAATATAACTTTCTAATGTATTTTCGATATCTCATTTTCCTACAGTTTAAATGTTTCTGAAATGTATGTTGTTATATAACATTTAGAGGACATTTTGATGTTCGTGAAACATTTCAGACAAGTTTCATTAATGCTTCGTAATATTTATGCAACATATCGAACCTTCCAGTGTAACATTTACAAAATATTCCTAAAACCATCTTATGCTGTATGGGGAATAACTGCGTGAGTAACGTTAAAAAACATTTCCGGTGTGTTATTGGTGTTACAATTGGTTGACAATAGTATTAATATGACGTTATCCAAGACCACGGTGAATTGAATACGGTGGCAGCATTTCGGCAAGCGAGATAGTGAACCGTTACGTCACCGCAAACCCGCTTCTCCTTTTACACAATTATAAACCAACATTAACTGTCATGGTTGACAGTTGTACTAGAGGGAGAAGTGGGTATGCGATGATGTAACGATTCGCTATCTCACTTGAATGCTGCCACCGTTAGTATTCAATTCATCGTGATCCAAGACATGCATTTAAATTCCAACATCTACCCTAATTCATTTTTATATTGATCGCTTGTTATTGGTTAACGTTACTCGATTCTAGGATATTTGAATAGGTTAGGATCATTGCCTTCTAAATGAATAACGAGTTTTATCTGGCCTGGGCAAAAGTGCGGTTCAAGCGTGCTCTGCCAAGCATTGGTTACCCGGCGCTTTCTTAACCTAAAATTTTGACAGTTCTGTCACATGAATGAATGGTGGATGAGCTCGTGTAAAGGGTCAAACAGAATGCAACTCCGTTACGCGTCGCTGCAACGGTGCCAACTGCCACTTCAAAAGACATGCAAAGATAAAACGGCTTGAAACGTTGTCAATCTAACCGAAAAATAGAAATAACTTGTGCTACAAATAAATAAATTCACAATGAGACATAGGGATTTAACATGGGAAAACAGAAATTGCTTTATATTATCTACCTGAGTAGATATATATGAAATTCTGGGTTATAATCGGAAAGATTATTGCATTCAAAGTGTTTTGATACTAAATTGGTGCAATTTTAGTTGTTAATTATTTAGAAATTAAGAAAAAAAGTTATTATTGTTTACCGTACAAGATTAGTAGGTATTTAACGGAAAGTTTTTAAACGGATCTCGTGGTCGAGGTGGTTTGTTCATTTTTCACAACCGTAAGGTCACGACTTCAAATCCGAATGAGGACACTTTTTTTTTCTTTTTTTTAAATATTTTCTCAGATTTGAAATCACTTAAACTCTTAAACTAGTTTATTATTTTATTTATAAGTTTCATTTTAATATTAATAATGTTTATTTTTTCGTTTGCAAAATTTTATTATGTTAAAGTTATAACTTTATTTATTATGTTACATAATTAATATTAAAATGAAACTTATAAATAAAATAATAAACTTACTTTAAGAGTTTAAGTGATTTCAAACCTGAAAAAATATTTAAAAAAAAGAAAAAAGTGTCCTCATTCGGATTTGAACTCGTGACCTTACGGTTGTGAAAAATGAACAAATTACCTCGGCCAGGACACCCGTTTAAAAACTCTCCGCTAAATACCTACTAATCTTGTACGGAAAAAATTCATAACTTTTTTCTTAATTTCTAAATAATTAACAACTAAAATTGCACAAATTTAGTATCAAAACACTTTGAATGCAATAATCTTTCAGATTATAATCCAGGATTTCATATACAGTATGTCCCCGGATTGAGTTTACAATACGTATAATGGACCAAAAATTTTTGAATTAAGACTTCATGTTCTGCAGTTTAGGTCTGCTTGGCGTGAAATGAATTTGTGTCAAATTTGACGCCGAAAGTCTTCAAGATGGCGGAATTAACACAAGAAGAAGTAAAATCTGTATAGGTAAAGTGGTCTTCCTTTTGAATTTAGGAGAAAAATTTAGTAAGATAAAATGATTCTCAATTCAAATTAGGGAGATATACCAAATTCCAACATCCTAGAAAAAAAATTGAATTACGGAATATACAGATGTAAGAAATTAACACTGTCAGGTGCTAATATGGACGGAGTGTTATTTGAATAATCATATTTTATTTGTTTTTAGTCAATAAATATGTAGATGGCATTAACATTTTACAACTTTACTGAAATATTTAAAATTTAATTAGTAATTTTCCGTAATTCAATTTTTTTTCCTAGGATGTTGGAATTTGGTATATCTCCCTAATTTGAAATAAGAATCATTTTATCTTACTAAATTTTTCTCCTAAATTCAAAAGGAAGACCACTTTAACAACACAGATTTTACTTCTTCTTGTGTTAATTCCGCCATCTTGAAGACTTTCGGCGTCAAATTTGGCACAAATTCATTTCACGCCAAGCAGGCCTGAACTGCAGAACATGAAATCTAAATTCAAAAATTTTTGGTCCATTATACGTATTGTAAACTCAATCCGGGGACATACTGTATATGTACTCAGGTAGATAATATAAAGCAATTTCTGTTTTCCCATGTTAAATCCCTCTGTCTCATTGTCAGATGGATAAACGGTATGTTGGATTAATCACAAACAAGACGGATGAAGACGCGATAATGAGAGTTACATTTGGTTATGTATTATGACTAAAGCCAAGCAGAGTGATGTCAAGGTCAACGTTAGGAAAGCGCAGAGCGCGTTCTGAGTCCGCCGTAACAATAAGTGTCACCTCCAGCATCAGGAACAGAAACGGATGATTTACATAAATAATAATAAATTAAATGTATGTCATTAAAAAGAAATTCAATTGAGTGTTAAGATAAAATCATAAAACTGCAAAAAGATAAGCGTACTCTAAATAAAATGGACTACTAAAAAACGAAAACACCACGCACGACGAAAACGAAATGACTATTAAATGCTGTTTCAACGACGCCGCTGGAACCCGCTAGCCGCCTTAATGCAATTACTATCGCGCAAGCGTGACATTTCCGTGCCGAGCTTTAATTATGACGTTTGACGCCGCTAAAATTGGAAGTTGACCAACCTGTCGCGTACAACGCCTCTTGATGTCGTTCATTCTGTGCAATGACATTTAAAACTTTGTAATAAATATGTTGTCAGAAAGTCCCGGCACCCCAGTAGGTTTTGGAAGTGTGAACGCATGTCTTTTCTTAAAGAAATTGATTAATCAGAATGACATATCTATTTAGTCAATCGACACATTTCAAAACGCAATTATTAACGAAAAATTCCAATATTAAAGCATATTCATAATAGTTGTTGAAAATGGTGCCCGTTTTGCTGACGGCAAAGATTTACACGTCGCTTTATATTATCGAATTCTAATTCTAATGTGACACATACAAATTATAAACGTCATTCAATTTTTTAAAAAAAGACGTGCCCTTACACATCCAATGCCTACTGGGGTGATGGGACTTTGTGATAACATGTTATTTAACATTCATTTGACAGATAACGGCGCATAACGGCGTTGCATTCTGTCTTAAGAACAATTAATGTTATTGTTGTAACATTTTGATCCTGCTGAATATTATTTACGTTGGAATAAGATGGAATATTTATGTCCAATTTCGACAACTTAATTTAACATTGAACTTTTACGCTTTTAGATTAAAATCTTATCTGCATATGCTCAGAATTTCTGTGGTATGTTACAAAAACACGTCTAATAAAGCTTCTTTTCTCATTGTGCGTAATTACCAACGCCCTTTTTAATATGTTTTAAACAATAACAAGAGTCAAAAGTCTTTTACGTAACTTGTTGTAATTATTCATAACACGAAAGCTTTGTAAAATTACAGTTTTTCTCTATTGCGCAAGCGTACTTCACTCCGACGTGATTATGAATCTATAAAGGTTATATCATATAAATTATTAGTTTTACGTTAATTACAATATTCATTAATTTTGCGTGAATTAATTTTGACCGAGAGTAATGGCACCCGGTAATCTGCGCCAAAGAGTCGACTTTTGACGTTTTCTCAAGCACAAAAATTCAATGTAAATTTTCCAAAACGCCCTGGCCAGTTAGAACTCGCTCTTCATTTAGAAGGCCATGGTTAGGATATTTGAAGTTTTCCTATTTTGAACGTGTTGGTATTGAAAGGACACGTGTACACGAAAAACCGTGTAACGATATTCGCGAACTAAATTACGTGTTATTAATTCACGTGTAATTATCTTTTATTCTGCGTGTATATGGATATAATACACGGATCCGTTCGGTACGTTCAAATCCAGGTTACCTACCAACGGATGTGTTTTTGTATTAAAATATACGTGTAGTAATCTAAATACACATGTATACAGGTACCCGTGTATTTAAAATTACACGGACTAAGATCATGATTCATGTATTACACGCACACCTACACGTATATTGACGTGAAACAGGGACCTCTAATTCTTATGTTCAGTTTAAACGAAACATACCAATGCATTGCAGAATATTGGAGCAAGGTTAAAAAAAAAATGATTTAAATCCAGAAACCTTAAGAAACACCTTGTAAGTATTTGATAATTGCTCAGCATATTATTTAGGGGAAAATTTCGAACGTTTATTATGTTTTTGCTAAAAAATAAATCTTAATATTACTTTACTGAAACTCGTTTTGTTTCACCATAGATAGCTGGTACACCTCGCAATGCATTGACTCGCTCTTTTTAATTGAACATAGGAATATATACACTGTTTGTTCAAAGTTAAAAAAAAAAGGTCATGGGGTATCGTCTTCAATCTTAGGTACAAATTTATTGAACTGCTTATATTAAAATAAATCAAAATTTATTAACCGCATGTATTTACAATATTAACTGCTTCCTTTCGCTGAAAAGTTTAAATCGTGATTCAAATAATTAGATAGTTGCCTTCTCTGGGTCTAGAATACCCACACAAAAATACATAAATTTTAATGCATTTGAATCCAAACGAATCGTAAAAATTGGAAAGGAGATTACCGATCAGGATTGAAATTTCACAGAGTGGGGATTAATCCGTTTGCAAGAGAATAACTATCTTTGAATCTAAACGCGTAATGCTGCGTTTGGATCACGATTTTGTGAACGAAAAAAAGCAGCTATTGAGTAAATTGAAGTCTACGTCGCTGATAAAGCAATTTGCTGTTGTTAGAAACGCGACGGCTGCCGAATGCACGATCGTACCTGCGAGTACGGGAAAACTCTCGACGGATGTCTTTTAACTGTACCTGCACTTGTTTCCTTTGATGTGATCTAAATGATCTTTAAGCGTCATCTCCTTCTGGCATAATAGACATACACTTTTTGTATCACTGTCATTTTTATCGTTATTTCGCTTCAGTGTATATGGACAGTTGAACGGCTGTCCACACTTTGGGCAATGAGATATTGTTGTTACCATTCGTATAATATAATTGCAACTGTTACATATGGTTGTTGTGTTACTCTTCTTCATTTTGAATGAGTCGTCGCCAAACGTAACTTTTTTAACACAGCGCAGTAAATGCGACACATATGTCAACGTCGATCGGAAAAAATTTCGACAATACTTGCAAACATAAACATAAATGCAATGTGTACGATTCGAGCAGTGCCATTTTAGATGCATTTGAAATCCGTCTTCATTGAAAGGTGGACCTCCGTTTTTGCAAACAGTGCAGCGATGAATTAGTTCGCTTGTAACGATATTGTCGTGTGATGTTCTTGCATGCTCTAAATAATCTTTAAAATCGCAGAAATGTATGCTACAAATGCGGCATCTCGTTAAAGTTTCCACATGCACCGCAAAATGTGTGATGAAAGTACTAAATTGTGCGAATACTTTATAACAATTTTTCTTTGGGCAGCGGTAACGAACTTGTTTTGCGAGGTGAAAACAAACATCGTCCAGGTGATCAAGTAGTATTTCGCAATCAGAAAAATCCTTGCCACATTCTGGACATACGAAGGGCGGAGTACCTTCATGAATCCGTTGGTGTGCTCGTAAGGAACATTCCGATGGAGCAATGTATTTGCAAATGGTACACCTTATGTTCTCGTCAAGTGGTTTGTTGTTATTTATAAAGTGGACGGACATTGAAGTTGGTTGTACCCTCTTGCATTCAGGGCAACGGTTGAAGTTGCTCTCCTAAAACATAGACACTTTATTATTTAAAATTAGGAAGTTTACATTTATTTGAGAACAAACTTCACATTAGGACCATTGAATATAAAATTTCGTTCCGGTTCAATTAAAAAATATATAAATCAGTTCGGTTCCGGTTCTCGTTCCGGCAAAAATAGCGGTTTTTTCTGGTTTTCAAATCCACCAAATCGGCCAATAGAAAGTACACAACAACGGGAGCCGTTTAGTAGGTAGGCCATGGATTTAAAACAATGGATGGCTAACTATAGGGATATGAAGTGAAGCAGGTGGTACGCGCAGTTCGCCATTTGCGACCTAGGCAATCGCTCGTCATTTAAATTACATAGTAAGTGTAAACTAATAACGAGCGTCTAAATAAAAACCTGGTCAAGTGGGTTGTGATCGGGAATTTATTCATTGCATTTACATAGCAGAATTACTAAATGTAGCCTACTTGACCAGGTTTTTATTTAGACACGAGTTATAAACTGTCTTTTTAAGGGTTTACAGTGTAATTAGCGGCACGTGAGGTGGATATTTATGTAATTTAAACTTCGATTTACATAAAGATGACAGTTTGCTGCAGCGCGTACGGCTGCAAAAAAGATACAGCGCGGACAATCCTCAATAGTTTTTTGGGTAGGTGTTACATATTATCAGTGCATATTGCGGTGTTTATAAGCTAAACGAAAGACTTTTTCAATGAAATAATTTGTAAATAGTAAAGAGAAATTTAGAGTAATGTATAAGTTATGTTTTACAGGATTTATTTGTTTACAATTATTAAATTCAAGCGTTTTTATCAAATATATTAAGTTTGTGTAAATATTTATAGGAATAGGCGATTTTAAATTACATGTATATTATAAGTAAATTATTTAGAATTTTTGTAATGTAAATACGTAAGATTTAAGGCTAGAATTGTAATAATTAGAATAATCAATTTATCAATGCAATCGACGCCCGGACGTTTGTTGAAAACTGTAAGCGGCAATGCGGAGTTCGGAAATTGGATCAGTGAGGGCGCCGCGTCTGAGCTATTTTAACTAATGCAACCAGTGCGCATACAAAACAGCCTCCGTGTTGTTTACATTCATTCAAGGTAGGTTCAAAGATCAACACGGATCTAATGTAAGTAATATCAGCGGTTTTGTGAAAAATAAAACTTCGACTCTTTAAACTCTTTATACGATCAGTATTTGTTTGTACGACTTCATGAATAATCGATTTAATAAACCGTTGTTTCTATCACTGTCTACGAGCATTTTTCTTTATTTACACACTCACACACGCACGCACGACACGTACATTGATGCGGTAATTTTGAATGTAAGGGGCTCGTGAGTGCCATTTACATTCAAAACTTATCACATACTCCACGAGAAAAAAAACAGCCTACGAGATACACTGCATCAGGAGAGGAGCAGGAGCCGTCACCGATATCAACAAGTTTAAGAACAGCAATAAACTAATAAGATATAAACAAAAATAAAAATAAGATTTAGAATATTGACGAAAATTACCCTGAGAAAAGCAACGAATGCAAAATTTGCAACAATTATCAGAAACTTTGAAAAAAAAATTCCATTTCACTGCATAAAATTGGCTTCATCCAACTAGGGGCCATAACACTGCAATATGTGTTACAGGGTCGCTCAGAATGATCAAAATGATGTTCTGAGTACCCATAGCTTTCATACACTAGTCAAGGATTAATGTATTAAAACATAATTACATCTTAGAACATATAACCATAACGCTATTGTCGACTTGTTGTACTTTTGTGAACTGAGTGTAGAGTGTATTCTCATCTCGTTTTAGCTTTAGTAATAGTAAGAAATTAGAGCCGCTTTCTTTTTACGTCCAGGAACGGCTCCGAGCAACACCGAAGCGTTCTGCGCAATACAGTGCATCGGTCTTTTTACCAAGGGTTTGAACACCGAACACTTCATCGGTTTGAAGTTCTAAAGTACCTTCCCCTTGCCTCTCACATACTACCAATGGTGCTACCAATCTAGGTGCACGGAACCCTAATCTGAATTTGACAGTTTGGAGAAATTTGTCTTATTAAGTAATTATTATTAATAAGTAATTATCAACAATTATCATGTAACGAGGTGACCACTCCGTTACTATTTTTGTACATATTAGGTTAAGTTTTGTATATATCAATTAGCCTGTATTTTTAGGATGTGTTTGCGCAGAATTACAAAGTTTAATTTAGGTGGGAACTCCAAGAGAGTGGGGCGTCCCACCACGCGCAAGCTTTTATAAGCGCGCTCGGCGCACGTTTTATTCAGTCCTAAGCCGGCTCTTGAGCCGACGGTCGTGGCCCCGCCGCGCTATCAAGCCACCGGACGTGGCTTGAAGTTAGTGACTTGCCGGCCGAGCCACCGGACGTGGCTGGAATGCAGTTTTTCTCGCGAAGTCATTCATCCGTCGATGTTTTGACTCACACGCGTTTAACCATCTGTGCTACGTTCGCGTTACCTACAACCGCTCCTCCTGTTTTATCCTGACCTTTCTCTTACTGATTGTGGGCGTCTCACACATCCTGATCCTAGAATGGGAGTCTCACTCTCTCTTACCGAGTGCGGGTGTCTCGCACGTCCTGATCCCAGAGCGGGAGTCTCGCTCTCTCTTACCGAGTGTGGGCGTCTCACACATCCTGATCCTAGAGTGGGAGTCTCACTCTCTCTTACCCGATGCGGGCGTCTCGCATATCCTAGAGTGGGTGTCTCACTCTCTCTTACCTGATGCGGGCGTCTCGCATATCCTAGAGTGGGTGTCTCACTCTCTCTCACATCCTGACCCTGAGTGGGCGTCTCACTCACAACCATACCACCGATCCGATCCCTAGAGCCTGTAGCAGAACGTATGCACAGTGCGTTACCGTCCTGCGATTAGTGTCCGTAAGACACCCCGTTTCCGGAACTACCGTCCCGCGATTAGTGCCCGTAAGACACACCGTTTCCGGAACTACCGTCCTGCGATTAGTGTCCGTAAGACACACCATTTCCGGAACTACCGTCCTGCGATTAGTGTCCGTAAGACACACCGTTTCCGGAACTACCGTCCTGCGATTAGTGTCCGTAAGACACCCCGTTTCCGGAACTACCGTCCTGCGATTAGTGTCCGTAAGACACACCGTTTCCGGAACTACCGTCCAGCGATTAGTGTCCATAAGACACACCGTTTCCGGAACTACCGTCCTGCGATTAGTGTCCGTAAGACACACTGTTTCCGGAACTACCGTCCTGCGATTAGTGTCCGTAAGACACACCGTTTCCGAAACTACCGTCCCGCGATTAGTGCCCGTAAGACACAGCTTGTAAGAAGACCTGTAAATATAGACTATGTTTGTAAATAAAGTTGTTGCTAAGTGATCGACGCTTTTATTTCCGCTGAACCCGGACACCGACGAGCACACCCGAACCGACGTCAAGCAGACCAACGATCGGCAGCAACTACAGACCAACCCGAAAATGACGTACCGTTACAATCAGACAAAATTGATGATAAGTGTTAAAAATAGCTTGTAAGGTCTTCTTCTATAATAAGTTATTATGTATGTGCATACATTATTTATTGAATTAATAATATTTTTTGGTACACGTTCCGCAAAATGGTCGCTTGGGGGACTATTTTCAGAACGAAAAATGTATCTTTAGCAACCTCAATCGTCATAGCAACACTTAGAGTCCGCTAAAAATTTTTAGCGACCTAGTACTTAAAGCTACCATGGCAACACTTTAGCGGACTATTTTTAAGCAAGTTTCAATGAAATAAATCAAGTAACAAAGCATAAAATACAACTCGTTGCTATGATTACCGATCATTGCCGTGTCTGATTATGTCTGATGACAGGGACAATTTAGACTTGCTAATTCGAAATTCGAGCAATTTAACATTAATGTTGGTGATTTGGCGAGCGTGTACCAAAAAATATTGTATGTACCACGTACGCAAAATGGTTTTAGGGGACTCATCTCATTAAGGACTCGGCTCCTTCGTCGCCTCGTCCTTAATTACGATTCGTCCCCAACTTTATTTTGCGTACTTGATACATAGGGCCAGTTGTACAAAGGAGGTTTAAACTGACCAGGTTCAAAGTTAACAAAATCGCATCAAACTTTATTTATGAATGCATTAATTGCCATATGTCATTAAGATCCAATGCGAATTTGTTTACTTTGAACCTGGTTCAGTTGAGCGTCAGTTTAAACCTACTTTGTACAACTGCCCCATAAACTACTAAACTGAACTGTGAGATTTTTTTGAATCGTATAAATTTAAAATAAAATATTTCGGTCCAAAACGAAATTTCATTATTGCAAATACGTACATATTGTAGACATTTGTATAATAAAACGTTTATGAAAAAAAAATTAAAAAAATTTCTTGTATTTTCAGTAAAAAAAAATAAAAATTTAGTTTCTCTATAGGAAGCAAACGCATTCTCGCGCTTTTTTGTCTAGGTCACAAATGGCGGCTGATTGTCAGCGCTCGCTTCACTTGTGTATACGGGTAATGTATGCCGTGAATTTATAGCGTTTTTCACTGGGACTAAATTGTGCACTGACAATGAGTGCGCACTCAGAATATTCTCATCTTATTTTAACCTCATGTAATGAAACGGGATGGAGACATTCTGAGTGCGCACTCAGTGCACAATTTTGTCCCAGTGAAAAATGCTATTAGTTTAACATGAAATATTGCTGTTACGTACGAACCTGAGAATCCATAGCAACATTTACAACTTGTAAATTAAACTGTCCTTTTTAAAATAGAACATGCGATGACAGCTGTCATGAATCTGTTCTGTTATTAGTGATTTGTATTACAAAATAATAGCGACTCTTTCAATTACATTAGGTAAGTTTATTCTTGTTTAAAATAAGTAAACTTAGAACGTAACGAAAGCAGAAATTCTTTAATTCAAAACAAACACCACAACAAGTTTTCAAAAATTTCTTCATTTACCTCCATGCAGTATCCTAAACGATTATAAAAGTTGTTAATTGCATTAGTTACTTGCCCGAGGTAATTCTCAGAGGTATTTCTTCCTGATCCTGATACATTTTCACTAACTTTCTTCGCCTGAGAAAATGGACGAATTTGATTTGATATGACATAGAAACCCTAACGACGACGATCATGCAACGACTTCTTTAAAAATTGGGATTAGTTTCCATAGTAATATGAACAGTAATGTTTCATATTAAAATAAGATCACTGTGGTAGTTGTCAGTCCATTAAACGTCCTTGAGGTAGGGCAAATGAGATCTAAGGTCGACAAAATAACTGCGAGACAGTATAGTCAGCATAGTAAACAAACGGGTTAATGCGTAAAATCGACCGTAAAATTTGTTTATCTACGACCACTACTGTAAATGACGAATTACGTACAACACATAAATTAAGTAAGCGGGTATTTACAAACGTCGTCCGTAAAGTAAGAAAAACGCACAACGCACCTACTTTACGCACATTTGTAGTTAGATCTACGTAGCCGCATCACATTAGATTGACAGTCGTCGAAATTGCAAGTGTCATTGCTGATTATTTTGAACTTGAAAAATAAGGTAATTTTTGTGGTCGTAGATAAAATATAGTACAAAACTCGAGTTGTAAAGCAATTACGCACTTGTGGAATTACTTGCATTCGCCGCTGCGCGGCTCCTGCGCAACTTTTCCACCGTGCGTAATTTGCTATTTACAACTCTCGATATGTAATATACTATTATTTGGGGAAAAGCAGTATGATGTTATAAATTTTTAATTTTAGATCAGGAATTTTTAAAAGTAATTTTAAAATTTAACAAATATGTGTAAATTTAATTCAGTTTCTCAATATCTGTTCTTTTATTAATGCTTTTCTTATTACAAAAAATATGACACATTTCAATAAAAGTTCTTTGATTCAAATATGGTTCAATATCAAGTTTTTTTATATCTTGAAAAATGATATGTTGGTTCTGTTTATAGGCATGTTCAGATAAAGAACCAGCAGAAGGTCTGACTCTAATATCTCTTTTATGTGAGATTATTCTGGAGTAAAGAGTTTGGATGTTTGTCCAATATGAACGGAATCAAAATCAAGACATGGAATTTCATAAATAGAATTAATTTGTTGGAGTTTGACAAAAGGATCTTTAACTTTAGTAAATAAGGACAGTTGTTAATAAATTTTCATCACAAATTCTTTGAAGTGAACACTGAATATGCGCACTAACATTTAACGTTTCGCCGTCGTTCGACAGCTTTGTCAGAAAAAATATATTTTTTCACTTCCGTTTCAAAGAATTTGTGGTACAATTTTCATCGGACAAGAACCTGCTTGAATAATAAATTTTTAGAAAAATTGTGTGCAAATCGGTTTTGATTATAGCGATTGTAAGATGTCGCTACTTAAATTGTTTAATAAATTAAAAAAAAAAAATTGTGCAAATCGGTTTTGATTAGAGCGGATTCCTCGAGCATGCTCTGTAAAGCTGTTTCAGGCCTAGTTGGGCCTTCGTCAGCAGAATCGTAGCTCGAGAATCCCACTGCAAACCAAATCGATCTGTCCTAGGTTATTCGCTATTGCGATGTGAAAGTAATGAACAATTTAAGTAGCGACATCTTTAAATCGCTTTTTGACCTGACATTGTAGTAGGATTGGAAGCCAGTTCGCTACATAATAAGTCATCCCATGCAATGCGGCCATGCTTACTGTAATCAAAACCGATTTACACAATTTTTTTTTTAATTCTCATATGCTTTGACAGCAAGCATGGTCGCCTTGCATGGGATGTATTATGTAGCGAACTGGCTTCAATTTGTCAATCCTACTGCAATGTCAGGTCAAAAAACGATTTAAAGATGTCGCTACTTAAATTGTTCAATAAATTTTTAGTTGCAATTGGAATGTTTTTATTCTATATTACTTTTATTAGCTGAGATGTAAGATTAGGTATAAATTTTAAGCATCAATTTAGTGTCAAAAATAATTTGTCACCATTATTTTTTACCATTTATCTTGAAATTAACTTCTTTGATTACTCATTAAAGTGTAAGTAAAAAATTTGTATTCTTGATTACTTGTTAATTTGTGCCATGTTTTGTAGAAACCTTGAAAAAGGAAATAAAATTCGCCGAAAACTCGGTTAAACTTTAAAAGAGTATCAATTACCACCCTTTTGACTGCAGCCCTGTTGAAGAATACAATTCCTTAACTGATCAGTCGTGATCATACTGCGCTATATACCACGTGTCCACCGAGTGTGGTTTTCTTTGTGGTGTTTAAACCATTTAATATAGAAAAAAATTTCAAACGCCATCATCCTCTAATAAAAAAAACTGTACACGTTAAATTTATTTGCAGTTACACAGTGTGTGCATTTACAATTGTTAGCAAGTACCTTTAATATTTCAAATGGAATGCCCTATATATTATTAAGAATTTTGATAGATCTATCAATTTGGAAAATATTTTATGAACATACTTTATTTCTATACCTAAACCTAGTATTTACCGAGATAAATGCCGTCGTCTTAAATGTAGGCCCTTATTAAATTGCTTTTAACTTGCTTAATTGAAGAGTCTTCATTATCAGTTATTAGCGTGTAATTACACATGCTTTAAGCTAAGTAACACTATGGCCCAGTATTTCATTCGGAGTTTAACTTTAAGCTTCGTTTTATTTCTACGAAAACAATTGTCTTTACAATTATTACTATGGGAACAAAACGAAGCTTAAAGTTAAACTCTGAATGAAATACTGGGCCTCTATGTATTAAACAAACCTGAAGACTATGCAGATTGTTGATGGCTGGCAGTCCTTTCTGCTGAATTTAGAAGTAAAATATTTCAAGTTTTCTTACGGAACAGCCCGTACCTATAATCATTGACCGATGTAGAATTACATTTGTTATCTTTTTGCCAAACAAAGTCCTATACCTAAAACCTACGGTTTATGAGATAATTCTGGTTTACATTTTGCTTCATGATTTTTGTCATTTTTAGGGTGCTATGAATGTCAGCAAAATGACCTTTTGGCTTCTAAAATTTATATTCCATATGCAAAGACTTTTCGTAGATTAAAGGAAAGATTTGAAAGAACAGGCAGTGTTTTGAGATGTGCTGCTCTGGTTCACCATCCACGGGCGTAACTCCGTATAGATATAAATTTTTTATTGATCCGGTGAATTTACTTTGAAATCAAGATTTAAGAATAATTTATTGAGTAAACTTTACACTACACTTACAACTAATTCTATAAATTTTGATCGTTGTTGGCGCCTAATTATAATAACTGATAATTCTGTACACGACTAAAGTGCTAACTGGAATGCAAATGAATGAATAATGTGGCTGAGTTTTTAAGGGTTCCAAGGCCCAAGGGACTGCAAGTCCTGACGGTAATTTCTGAGAAGAACACAGATGTTTAGAGCAAGATGTATACAGTGACAAATATTTCAAATGACTAAAACAAATACTTTGAAATTACAAATTTACAACAGAATTAAATTAAAGGTATTACAAGCTAAAAAAATTATGTTGTTCGGGAACTGAACAGGCAGTGTTGTAAATGTTATTTCTAATAATATTAACTTACATAGCACCCTAAAAATGACAAAAATCATGAAGCAAAATGAAAACTAGAATTATCTCACAAACCGTAGGTTTTAGGTATAGGATTCTGATTTTTCGAAAAAAAAAAAAAAAATTTATGGTAATAATTGAGGAGGAAAAGTAACAAAGGGGTTAAGTGCCAAAACTTTCAACTCGGGAAATTGACTAAAAACTTCATCATTCTCAAATAACATGTTTGTAATATAGCAACTTTCAGCCTACTTTTCTCATAGAATTTTCTGTGTGAGCACTTAACCCGTTTTATAGGATGTAGTCGATGGCACATAGAACCTTTCTTTGGGAGTATCTCATTTTTCGACAAATTGGCACTTAGCCCCTTTGTTGCTTCCACTCCTCAATTTGTACTTACCTGAAAACCTATTTAGCCCCTATTAGATATCCTACCGAGTAATTTTTACTTAGTTAGAAAATAGCGTTTTTCGAAATTGCCAAAATCCTAAAATTGTTATTTTTTGGAAATTAATCAAGATTTCAACGAGATTTTTTTACTGTCTATTACCTAGTTTTAGCTTGCTGAACAACCTCAAGGCCAGAAAATAATGTTTTTTTCTTTAATTTCTGCAAAAATAGAATTTTTCAATTTTTGAACTTTTCACAAAATTTCACATATCAAAACTTAATTTTAAATTTCAAATAATTTTGGATGAAATTTTCAAAGATTTGTAATTGGAAAAAAAATAGAGAAGGTATATATTGCTTTAGATATTTTATTATTTATCGAAAAGTAATATTTGTACATAATCACAAATCACAACGTTTTAGATGCAATATGCTTTTGAGGAGAAATATTTTGTAATGATAGTTATCGGGTGTTGGAATGTCTTCTAAAAACTCTAATCTACTCCAATAGGAATAGATTAATGATTAATTGAAATTAACCTCCGCCCACAATAATTTTATATCCGTAGATACGTATTTCGGCAGCTAAGCTGCCATCTTCAGTACAATTTAAAAAACACTACATGAAATCTAACAGCTACCTACCTAGCTACCTACCTACCTGATCATACTATCTATACTACTAATACTATCTAAAAAACCCAAAAATAACACTAAAAGAGCGACTGTGGTTTAAGAAATAATTTCCGCCCACAATAATAACAGTCGAAACCTACCAGCAAATCAAATAAAACGGAAACGAGTATTGGTCTAATATCCGAAAAAGGTTCTTATTCTCCCGAATAAAGAACTTTTGTAAGCATTTAATTCCCTGTTATTTGATCCCGCTTGAATTTATCCCTGAAAAGAAATTATATACCTATATATGTATATGTATACAATACACCTATATATACATGCACAAATCGCCAAAAAACAACCTACAGATAAGAGCAGATCACACCCACATACTACAAGTTAAGAGCACTTTACGATATTTATCTTGGAGAATCCTCTCCTTATCACATATCCAGTGCAAATTTTTGGGTTTTTTAGATAGTATTAGTAGTGTATGTGTGTATATATGTGTTTGAGTCAGGAATCGACCGCCAGATGTCGTATTTGTTAGGTCAAAAGTCAGCCGCAAGAGGTCGCGACCTAAATTTTATATAAAGGGGTGTTAGAGACAGTTAAGCGCATTTGCACTGGATATGTGATAAGGAGAGGATTCTCCAAGATAAATATCGTAAAGTGCTCTTAACTTGTAGTGTGTGGGTGTGATCTGCTCTTATCTGTAGGTTGTTTTTTGGCGATTTGTGCATGTATATATAGGTGTATTGTATACATATACATATATAGGTATATAATTTCTTTTCAGGGATAAATTCAAGCGGGATCAAATAACAGGGAATTAAATGCTTACAAAAGTTCTTTATTCGGGAGAATAAGAACCTTTTTCGGATATTAGACCAATACTCGTTTCCGTTTTATTTGATTTGCTTTTTTGGTAGGTTTCGACTGTTATTATTGTGGGCGGAAATTATTTCTTAAACCACAGTCGCTCTTTTAGTGTTAATTTTTGGGTTTTTTAGATAGTATTAGTAGTATAGATAGTATGATCAGGTAGGTAGGTAGCTAGGTAGGTAGCTGTTAGATTTCATGTAGTGTTTTTTAAATTGTACTGAAGATGGCAGCTTAGCTGCCGAAATACGTATCTACGGATATAAAATTATTGTGGGCGGAGGTTAATTTCAATTATTCCTTAAACCACAGTCTCCTTTACTAATTTTTAGATTAATGATTAATGAATTTCTCTCACAAAAACCCCCTAAATGTTTTTTTTACAACGACCTAAATGAGGAGAGTTTCTCCTTATGTAGTTTATGTAGTCAAGTCAATTAAGCAGGCAGAATATGAGACGGATATGAATTGTTTTAGTGTCAGATAAAGTTATGCAATTCTTTTCATGTTTCACAATTTTCAACACAAAAAGGAATTGTGAAACATGAAAGAAATTACATAATTTTATTTGATGCTAAAACAATTTGTTACATTCCGAGAAGTAAATTCTATTTTTAAACTGGTTGCGCCACCTGTGCCGCAGACAAGATTCTAGTCTATTCGAGACCGGCACCGAATTTACTGGAAAAATCTAGCATTATTCGTTGTCATTCTCGAACTGCGCTGGCTGTTATAAAACCCACAGGAAGCGCGATTTTCAAATCAGTCTTATTTTAGAAAGCGATGCACAATGGTCAATCGGCGGAAAAAAGTCTATTTTTCGGACTGTTTAATTTTAGATAAATTATTGTTGAATATGACTCTTACAAGTCCACACGGTCATAATTAAGTACAATTAATACTTTCCATTGAGTAGAAATGTTCCTTTTGATAACATAAACTTATGATAAACTAACTTGCTGAAAAAACTAACATTATAATATGAATGCAAGCAGATTTTCTTCCCATCGTTCAAACATTAACGCTTAGATTTCTGAAGATGTGTTATATAGCATTAATAATGATTAAAGGGATACAAATATTATGATCGTTACGCTTTTATTATAGTTATAATACACATAAATACACATACCATGACGGCGCCGGATATTTTCAGTTTTTAAGAAATATCTTTTCCGCGCCAAGCTGCGCCGATTGGCAGCAATTTTTTTTATGTTTAATAAGACATTACCTAAGTGGTCACACTATTTCCAGCTGCCCCTACTTGCCACCTTGCCCGTTATATAACCTTAAAGGCTAACCTACTATACTGTAAATATCGCTTCAACTGTCGATTTGTTGATGTGAAACCTTTGTTGTTCATCCAATGCCTTAGTTTCTAAGTTCTTATCGTGTTAAAAATATGTATAAGTTTCTATTTCGTTTTAAATTTTGATTTTTAATAATTTATTTTTTTTAATTCGGTTTAATTTTCACTCATTTATTTTATTCATTTAAAGACATAATGCATCAAAAAAAGTAAAACAAATGAAAAATGATAACGGACAATGATAATTTCAAAAATAATTATTTTTTTCCGCATCTCTATAGAACCTAAACCACTGTGCGATGTGTAGCAAGCGAATTTATTAACGTTTAAGTGTTATTTTGTCAGATAAGTATACAGCTCGATATTATTGTACTTTCATTGTGTGTAATGATCGTAGACATTAAAGTGTTTTAAAAAATAAATAACGTTTAAATTTGTGAACCCCGAAGTCGTAACAAATCCATAGCCGGCTCGTATTTCGCCAGCTTGACGATAATGAAAAACTCTCCTCATTTAGGTCTTTGTAAAAGAACATTTAGGGGGTTTTTGTGAGAGGAATTCATTAGTAGGAGTAGATTAGAGTTTTTAGAAGGCATTACAACACCTGTTAATTATCATTAGAAAATATTTCTCCTCAAAAGCACATTGCATCAAAAAAGTTGCGATTATGTACAAATATTAGTTTTCGATAAATAATAATATATCTAAAGCAATAAATATCTTTCTCTATTTTTTTTTCAATTACAAATCTTTAAAGTTTTCTTCCAAAATTATTTGAAATTTAAAATTAAGTTTTGATATGTGTAATTTTGCGAAAAGTTCAAAAATTGAAAAATTCAATTTTTGCGGAAGTTAAAGAAAAAAACGTTATTTTCTGGCATTAAGATTGTTCAGTAAGCTAAAACTAATACACGGTAAAAAAGTCTCGTTGGAATCTTGATTAATTTCCAAGAAATAACTCTTAGGATTTTGGCAATTTCGAAAAACGCTATTTTCTAACTATGTAAAAATCACACGGTATAACTAATAGGTTAAATAGGTTTTCAGACAAGCACAAATTATTGCCGTAAAGTTTTTTTGAAAAGTCAGAAATAAAAATTTTTCCCATTTGATGCCGACTTTTCGGCGAGCACTGTATATACTGGGTGTCTCATAACGTACGGAGGAGATTGAAAGAGTGAATAAGACATCAAAAAATAAGGTAACCTTTTCATATAATTTTTTTTCCAAAAGTCAATAATAAGGGAGTTATAAGCCCTGAAAGAGGGGTGGAAAATATTGTTTCTTTAGCAATATCTTTTGGATCCTTTAAGTTGTCAAACTAATATTTGATACTCAGATATAAGGGTATAATTGGGTATTTACAACGTATTTGTGAGATTCTCCCTCCTTTTTAAGGGGTAGTTTAAGAGGGTGATCTTCGGTACTTTATAACGTGTAGTCCTGGGTAGCTGTAAAGTCAAACATTTTTAACTAATTATTGTTTCAAATGGCATTAAAACATTAAATACGTAAAGAAACATTTATTTGTTGTCTAACAGTCAATATTTAAGACTTCAATTCAACGATGCGAAGTAAAAATCGGCATGTATGTGTGATACCACAGCCACCTAGGACTACAATAATTGGTGGACGCATGATAGTAACGTAATGCAATAGGTGTATGCTAACTTTTAAACCCCAATTACTCGAAAACGGTTCGGATTATCAAAATGCGACAAGAGAGACTTTTAGTGCCAAATAATCTAAAGAATATTGTCTTCGTAAATTTTTGATGAAATATGTAAAAATTGAAAAATTAGGGATAAAATACTGAAAAGTCACTCCCTAAAACTACCCTTTGAAAAGGAGGGAGGATCTAACAAATACTTTGTAAATGCCCAGTTAGATACCTTATACCTGAGTTTAAAATATTAGTATGATAACTTAAAGGATCCAAAAGATATTGCCAAAGAAACAATATTTTCCACCCCCTTTCAGGACTTTTAACCCCCTTATTATTGACTTTTGAAAAAAAAATATATGAAAAGATTACCTTATTTTATGTCTTATTTACCCTTTCAATCTCCTCTGTACGTTATGAGACATCCAGTATATATTTTTTAATTAGTCTCTGTAAAGGTACGCGTCCATTTGAGAGAAGTACTGTCGAGAGCAGCTCTCGAGAGCATATCCCTAGTGGACACATCTCTGAAACTATCGGAGAGCGCCCGCCAGCTGTCGAGGGTGAGCACGTTGAGACTTGCTCTCAAGTGGACACACTATTAATTGCTTGTTTGGATAGTAACTCGCAGAATACGAACCGGTTTCGAAGTTCTGAGAGTGTTGCTGAGAGTACATATTGCGATGTTTTTGCGAGTTAAATGAAATTAGTTTGTTAAATTTTAGGATTAGAATTTTTAACTCAAATGACAAAGTCACGCATAAAAATTTTAACATTAGACTCTTTTCGTTAGTAAATTGATTATTGATGTTATATCTCAGGGTACCAAATTGTTTTGCTAAACAAATTTGTTGAACTGGGTTCTGGAATGTATTTGTTCTAATGGTGTTGATTTTTTAAAAATGTCGGTTATTTTAATCACGCTACGTGTACATGTATTCAGGCAAGTAAAAATCGATTTTAAAGATTAACGTATCACAAACTCTTTTAAACGGACACTAAATGGCGCACAAACACTTAAGCAGTCGTTCGACTGCTTCGTCAGAAGTGAAAAACATGTTTATATTTTTCACTTCTGACGAAGCTGTCGAACGACTGCGAAACGTTAAGTGTTTGTGCGCCATTTAGTGTCCGTTTAAAAGAGTTTGTGATACAATTTTCATCGGACAAGAACCAGCTTAATTAAAGATTAACATAGAAATTGTTTATTAATAATAATATTTGTTTTTTTATTAACATTCCCAAATTTTACATTTACACAAGATTGGTTGGAAGTAATCGTTCGTACATTTGGAATATTAGTGTAAATGCACATCAATTTATATTTTACTTAAATTGAGTTGTCATAAACTGCGTTGTAGGTAAATGGAAATTTTAATCAAACTTTTTAATTAAAAATGCTATTATGGTCTCCTTTAACAAGAGTGTCCTTTGTTTGAATTAAACTTATACCTTTTGGTAAGTATTTACGAATTATTCTTAGACAAGCATGTTTAACTAACCATATTAATAAATGGAATGTTCTTACCACTACCTCCGATTATAAAAAGTTACGAAAGTTCACTGCTAAATGCAGAGAGTGAATTGAATTCAATGTACTACTGCTCAAGGCTTAAAGTGAATTGCACCTACTACTGCTCAAGGCTTAAGTGAATTGCCTGGATTACAAAGAAATCTTCCTTTTATATACAGTTCAAGGTACAAAAACTCTGTAATCCCAAACATAAGAAAAATTAAAGATCCTTAGATCACAAATAATAACTATCTTGTCTTGTAGGTTGCAAATATGAAGTTACATCTTGAAGAGGCCCTGTCGAACTGCATCTAACTTTGAAAGACGGATTCTGTCTTGGTTCTTGAGTTTTACAAGAATACGACGCACAGTGGTCCAGAATGAATTTTTAGCGCGTCAAAAATGGAAAAATTTGACACTTTCAATAAACGTAAAAATAAGGAAAATCTTTCTATTAATGTCACTTCATGTCGGTTTCATTCGTTTAGCAAACGTATGATTTTATTTACGCTTCTATGGTGCTGTCAAATCACCATAAATTTTACAAGTATCAAACGTGACTGAAGAACTGATAAGTTAAACATGAGTTTAAAAATATTTTAGCAAGTTTTATTGGGTAACTTTGGTGAAATCTTGTTACTTTAAACAACTTCATTCAAAATCAATCGGATCTGAAGGTTTATTTACATAATTTTTTTTATTTCAAATTGTTGTATTAAAAATGTAGAGGACATTTGAATCTTTCAAAAGACAAGAACTAAAAATAAGATCAAATAAGATGTTTTTACGAGTTATATAATAGTAACTAGTAATTTATTTTAAAATAATTTTGCCCAATGAAGTGCCACTTTTTGCTACTTTTTAAGATTTTTTCAAAATTCTCTCTTGATTTGGTTCTCGACATGAGTAAATACTTATAGGTAAGTTAAGCATTTGCTGGATAATTGACGTGAAAATTTTTAAAAATAACCAGTGGAATATTAATATACAATCATTTCTACACAACATATAAAAAAATTGCGGTGGAACAACTCCCAGTTCATTTTTTAAATAGAAAAATCTAGTGTTTTTATAAGGTAACAATCCAAAATCAGGCAAAAATTTTTGTAGAAATAGTTATATTCTGATATTAAATCCTTGGTTTAGAAAATGTATTTAAAAGTACACAATTTTGTTATTTTCACCATTTTGGAAACTTAGAAGTAAAAAAATAATTTTGACGCGCTAGAATTTCATTCTGGACCACTGTGCGACGTCTTCCTCCGTTCCTCTTGTAGAAGTAGGCTAGAGGTTTGCTTTGGATTTCCTCTTCTAGCGTGCTGGATGAACTTGCCACGCCTCGAAACTCTTGAAACGTTCTAGATAATATTGAAACGTCTTCCACGATGACATCATCGGTTAGTCCTGGAGTTCCGACTTCGGATGACAGCACTTCATCCTTGGATGTCTTGGAACTCGACTCCTGTTGTGTGAGGTTGTCATCCTAATGTTCCTGTTCATCCTGGAGTACTTCTCGGAATCTCTGGTTGAACCAGCCTTTCGTTGTTGGCGAAAGCGTAACGTCAAGTGTGTCAGCTGACATTTTCTAGAACGGGCAGAAAAGTGTTTTAGTTATTTGTGTCAAAATAAAATTTCACAAGTGTTCTGGAACACACTAAGATAAAATACAGTTATTTAACATTTCAGTTAAATTGTAACTTCAAAAATAATAAACCTAAACTAATTATATACAAGGTGAAAATTTTAAAATATCAAAATAACAATAATAATAATAATAATAATAATAATAATAATAATAATAATAATATATATATATTTCCCAGCAGACATTACATCTATAATGGGACATATCAAGTGTAGCAGAAAACAGGAAATACTATACTAAGTATAATTTAACAGGTAAGTAACTATTGTTACAATGCTTAAGTATATATAACGGAGCGGCCTGACTAAGACTAGGGATACGCTTAATTGTGAGTAAATAAAGGAGAGGGTCATTGAAACTTGTGTGGAAATGAAATAGAGATATTACAATGCTGCGTGCGAAGGTAGGAATGCTGAGGCCGGAGCACGCCGCAGCGTAGCCCGCGTTATCAATCGGCAACGTCGATTGATGTAGCTATTTCGTTTACTCATGCGATTTCTATTATTCCATCCTTCATTTACTCATAAGAAACGCATTCCTAGTCTTGGTTAGACCAGGTGTGTATGTATATACAAACAGAAATGGCAAATAACCCATCAAACTTATTTAATAGTTAACAAGATCATAATACCGACAAATTTCAATTCGCATTCTTTTAGAGCTAAAAACATCGTAAAAGATGTCAAACTTATCACTAGGAAGACAATTGAGTAAGCGAAAACAAGTTATCAATGGGCTATTAAAACAATGATACGTATTTGGTATATCATAATAGAAAGATACGACAGATCTGGTAGTAAATTTAGGAATTGATATATTTATTCTACTGAGTAGGGCTGTGCTAAATATGCGACCAGTAATAACTTTTTGTAAAAATATAAGCCTGCACAAATTACTTCTTGATGTCAGCGATGTTTCATTCACAATGCTGCAAAGAGCCCGTTGATCACAATTTCTAGTAGGGTACTACCCAAAGGTTTTAAAGTAGCAATACTTACAAAACTTACGCAGTACATTCTCAATCAATAACTTATATACATACTGATAAGGATACCAAACTACACTGCAGTATTCCAACTTCATTCTCACTAATGCATAAAACAACAATTTGATGCACCCTACATCAGTAATGTCTTTAGAGTGCCTAACAATAAAACCTAAAGTTCTTATTGATGAATTCGTTACTTTTATGATATGAGGAATGAATGTTAGCTTGCAATCCAAGGTAATACCCAAGTCAACAATCTCATTGCAACGGGAAAGAACTGTACCATTAATATTGTAGTAAAAGTCCTTATTGTTATTTTTCCTGGAAAATGAAAACACCTTACACTTATCAGTATTTAATGTAAGCTTATTTTGTAGGCACCACCTAGTTAGATTATCAACATCATGTTGTAATTGTAAACAATCTGAGAACGACTCTATAACTCTAGAAATTTTCAAATCATCAGCATATATAAATTTGCTAGACTTTAAACAGCTTACAACGTCATTAAAAAATATTATAAGCATTAACGGACCCAGATTTGAGCCCTGCGCTTTACCTGTTGCCGGAAAAAAGTGGAGGAGAAATAATCATTTTATTCAACAAAGTTCGATCTACATACAGTAATGGATCTTATTAATTGTAATAAACTGTCACACAGGCCAAATAACTTAAGCTTTCTCAACAGTATACAATGATTGACTTTGTCAAAGGCCTTGGACAAGTCCGTATAAATAACATTCACTTGAAAGCGTTTATCCATACCAGTAGAAACAAATTCAACAAACTCGCACAGGTTAGTAGCAGTACTACGACCTTTGACGAAACCATACTCTTCTGGAGCAATGTAAGGCGCAATGTGTGAATATATAGCATTAGCTAGAATTATCTCAAAAATCTTGGCAAAATTAGATAACAGTGTTATAGGCCTGTAGTTTGTTATATCACATCTGTCACCAGTTTTGTAGACAGGGCGTATGCGAGACTGCTTCCATACAACAGGATACATCGAAGTTTTAAGTATTAAATTAAATAAATAATGTAAAGGAACAACTAAGTAACTAATACAGTCTACAACAATAAATGCTGGTACATTATCCGGCCCAGACACACAAGTTACCCTTAAGCGTTTTGGCAGCCTTCAGAATATCTTCTTGCTCAATGCGAAAACAGGAAAGTGTAACAGTATTGTCACAGATAATGGGTGGTATGCATAAAACGAAGTACATGCTAATACTTCAAGTACCTACTTCGAAACTGAAGTACCTACTACAGTAACGTAGCATTTACTATGCGATCTAGTAGATACTAGAACACAAGAGCATATAGAAGTTTTTACTTCGCTGTAGAAGCACCTACTGTAGTATCTACTTCAAAGCCTCAGATTCATTTTAATAATAAATACTACTGCAGCGTAGTATTTACTACGTGCTGTAGTATAAACTTTGCTTTCGTAGTATATGCTTCAGAGCTACAGTAGGTACTTTATGTAATAGAAGATACTTCGAAGATTATACTAATTAGAGAAGTATTAGCATCTACTTCGTTTTATGCATACCACCCATTATCTGTAACATAACAGTTTTCACAGAATTCACGTGTAGCACTTATGTCACAGCCAGCATCACAGACATGAGCATTGTCATCACTGGAAAACACACTTGCAAAATGCCGAGCAAAAGCATCCACAATTTGTTGTGACGAGGTCAAAGCATTCTCACCAGCAACCATTCTTCTTGGGATACTAGACATTCTTTTTTTATCATTAACGAAGGACCAAAACGATTTTGGATCTCGTCTGATAGAGTCCTGTGCATTCTTAACAAACCTCAAATATTCTATATGAATTTCACGCCTCAATTCCTTTTTCAGCTCCTTCATTTTATCATAATGATACTGCGCCTTCGTTTTGCGAAAACAATTCCAATGTTTTTTTTTTCTCTTTAATCAATTCAATGATTTTCCGCGAGTACCACACAGGATAATTATAGTTGTTTACAACAGTTTTACTGAGAGGCACGTATTGGGTGGTATGCATAAAACGAAGTACATGCTAATACTTCAAGCACCTACTTCGAAAGTGAAGTACCTACTACAGTAACGTAGTATTTACTATGTGATCTAGTAGATACTAGAGCACAAGAGCACATAGAAGTTTTTACTTCGCTGTAGAAGCACATATTGTAGTATCTACTTCAAAGCCTCAGATTCATTTTAATAATAAATACTACTGCAGCGTAGTATTTACTACTTGCTGTAGTATAAACTTTGCTTTCGTAGTATATGCTTCAGAGCTGTAGTAGGTACTTTATGTAATAGAAGATACTTCGAAGAATATACTAATTTGAGAAGTATTAGCATCTACTTCGTTTTATGCATACCACCCATTGTCTAAACAAATTATATAGGACATCATATAAATATTCACAAGCTGAATCAACATTTTTATTAATAGTAATGGCAGACCAATCCGTCATCTCTATGGCTCTGTAAAGGCCATGAAAATCTGCTTTACGAAAATTAAATTTTTCTACACAATTATTCCTGAACAGAGCATTATCCTCAAACATCATAGTAACACTGACTTCCAAGCTAGGATGATGACTGTCCTCATCAACTAATGGCATATCTTCCCTAGTGACGTTCATCTTGACAAGACTGTTATTAGATAATAATACATCTAATATTCTCATATTATCATTAGCTACCAAGTTGTGTTGTTTAAGGTGGTTGTACGAAAGAAAATGATTATACATATATTATATAAGTGTGTAGTTTTCTTAGAAATTATACACTCTTGAAGTTCAGGTATATTAAAATCACCTACTATGATTACTGGTGATGAAAAATCTACTTTAGTTTCAATGAATTCAAAAATTTGTGTATAAGCACATAACGAAAGACTCGGTGGAATATACATTACAATAAATATTAGAAATCTATGTTTCAGAGATATTTTTACACCAACTAACTCGATTTCAGTCACCGGAGAAACGTAACATAAATTTTGAATCACATACCTGCTATTTACAGCAATTAAAGTTCCTCCACCTCTCCCAGAAACGCGATCATAACCGAAAACATTAAAATAATGTGGAAACAGCTCACTTGACAATACGCTTTCATTCAGCCATGTTTCTGTTAATAGTATGATATCCACATCAGATGCACAGGCATTCGCAAAAAATGTACCAACTTTAGTATTCAATCCTCTAACATTCTGATAAATTAAAGACAGTTGTAATGCGTTATTATATATGAAATTAGTCTGCTGGGAAGTTGCTAGTTTTTTAAGTAAGTAATAGATGGAATGCCATCATAATATTTTAACTTTATTCCATTTTCGCCATTAGCGATTCTTGATTTAAATTCCATAGCAATATGTAGAAATGTATGTAACATAGCAATATGTAGAAATGTATGTAACATAGCAATATGTAGAAATGTCAAGAGTGGTCAAAAGATTAAACAATAGAATTGATTGTTATGTATGAGGAAAACTCTGTTTTATGGAATTCCAAATGTAAAGATGTTACGTTTCAAATTTCCCGCCAAAGAAAACGCGGAATCGAGACGATATCTGGCCCGCTTTCGATAGTTGGCAAACCTGTACCCCTTCTTTGCTTCTTCGAAGCTTATTGGTGGACGACGCACCACGTGACTGTCTTCGGTTTCGTATCCTAGCAAACTTTCGCCTACTACAATTTCGCCTCGTTGAGGTCCTTTCTTGTTCGAAGTGTATTACAAGTCAGATGTGTTTTACGTGCATAATAAAATTATCGGAGTTCTTGCTCTTTGGGAGGAGTAACTTATTTGCGGCTGTGCCGGAAGATTTCGTGACACCATCGAACACATTTGGGGATAATTTTTAACTCCAATTCCAAGCCTGGGCACTTATTAGCCCCCAGGTAATGTAAAAAGTGCAATGGCGTGTATCAAAACGGCTGCTAACGGAACCTTTTCCCTTGACATTCAGGCTTTTCTATTTGGGCGCAGGCTTTTAGTCCAGGCTTCTAGGCCTAGTTCTCCGGAAGCGCTTCTGCCCTGTGAATGTACCGTGGCCCAATCGTGGAAACCTGACCAGCCATCTTGACGATCCCAGCTGATCCAGATTGTCGACGCTACCCTCGGACGACAGAGGGCGTCGTAATTACCCACCGGCCACCGCGCTTCGGTTGGTAACGTTGACCGTGACGCATGACTGGACGCGCTGTCAAAAGGTTAGGTATTCCAACTTTAATTTTGCGGAACGATCGGTTTATATTTTAGTCATTTCTCGCGAATAGTTGAATCGCGAGGAAGAATTTCGAATTACGTGTTGCGCTGCGTGTACCGTAGTTAATTTTAGCATAAATTAAGCAGCCACAAGTGTTGTTTGTTTTGAATTGTTTAATAAAACCTCAGTTGTGTTAACATTAACTTCGAGTTTAATTTCTGCGTTCGCGGACACCAGTGAGTAAACTCTCGCCTCTATTTATTGTTGATTTATTTCTGCCCGATTTGGTCGATTGGAGACGTCGACTGGTCGATTACGTTTAACTGAAAAGCAGTCTTCTGGCGCCCTTTAATAATTTTGACCATCTTAATTGACCTACCCCATTCTTCACTGTTGCTAGTCCGGGGAACAGCTGATACGTTTAGTCAGCAGAAGCTTGTCATTTGTCAGTGGTAAGTAAGAGGCAAGTAATTTAAATTTAAATTTGATGAAAAAGAGTACCAAAATAGGGAAAAGAAGGATAAAGTACTGAAAAAGATATTGGTAAAATTTAATTGTACTGTAGAAGAAATACGACGAAAATTACATAATTTAAGAAACCAGGTAAGCATATACATATTTATCCATACTTTATTTTTATTTAATTCTATCAAATTATTAAAATGAAACCAGTACTGCTATTAAAACATTTCTATGCTAAATATGAATTTAAAAATATACAGTGTCCCCAGATGAACTGAAAAAGAAGAAAAGAGGAAAAACTTTTTTATTTTCAACTTTGAGAAAAATGTTATTCTTTATAAAAGTTCGAAAATCATTAATTTTAAAAAAATCCAGACATTGTTTTTCTTAAATCTCAATTGCAACAATTTTTCAGCCCTGTTTATAAACATTATAAACAACGTTGTTTTTGATACAATTCACCCCTTTCGTTTTGATATTTTCTTATTTTATTGGTTTTCGAACAAGTAAAAAATTTAATAAAGAATTACATTTTTCTCTAAAGTAGAAACTAAAAAAAAAAATTCCTATTTTTCAGTCCAAATTTTATTTACTCTTTTATAAAAAGACAAAACTAAACAACAACAGTGGACATAGTTCTGAGAAAACTGTCTGATAGTAAGCTCTCCGATAGTCTGATAGAAAGTTCTCCAACAGTCAAATACTCTCAAATGAACAAACACTTGAGAGTACTTATCGAGAGTAACTCTCGCGAGTTTCTCTCAAATGGACACTTACCTTTATGGAATCAGATTCATCACCGATATTTTTGAGGAGGATGGCGAACTCTCGTTGAATGCCGAGGAATGTGGGGATGCTGAGTCTACGGTAACTGTGGTTCTCTTAATTGCACTGACACAGGAGTTTCTTGTTTTCTTGCAGGTTATGTGGGTTGTTGTGGGAGTCCAATGTAAGTTGGTACTGCTG
The DNA here is from genome assembly GCA_033060865.1 of Dorcus hopei. Lineage (NCBI taxonomy): Eukaryota > Metazoa > Arthropoda > Insecta > Coleoptera > Lucanidae > Dorcus > Dorcus hopei. The sequence continues at coordinate 3,648,741 of CM065423.1, read as the reverse complement.
GCAGTGACATCGTAGGTACTTTTTGTAAAACTCTTAATTTTCGGGATCTGTCAGACTCTTCTGGCTGAGGAAAACTTCAGATCTGAACGATTGACGAGTTCTGATTTGATCAATATGGCGTTTATATCGGTTGCTATTGTAGTCAATCTCGTAATGCAAATCTTCCAGGCGTGAAACTATTGATCCTGGCATCCATTTGTCCATCTGAGTGTTACCAAATAAGAAGTACACCAATTGATTAGATTCAAACTCACGAAATGATGAAGTAAATAATGAACGTTGTTTTTCTCTAACTTTGGTGTTTACATTTCCTGGTCGAACTAAGTCCAATTGAGTTTTTATATTCCGACCTAGGAAAAGTGAAGATGGTGACTGTCCAGTCATACTGTGAGGAGCCTTCCGAAACTGTCGTAAGAATTCATTTACATTTCGTTGTACCGTTTCTCGAGTTGTAGCCATTGTTTTCAGTGCATCTTTTACACATAGCGTTCAGCCTGACGTTGATAGATGATATGGAACTCTAAGTTTGTGAAATTTCACTCCGCTAGTTCGTAGGAATTCCTTGAAGTCGGCTGATGTAAATTAGGTCCCATTATCCGAGACTAGGGTTACTGGAATGCTATACGTCGCAAAGAGTTCATCCAGAATGGCTATTGTTGCTGACGTTGTGATTTTTACTTCAAGCCACCTGCTGTAGGCATCGACCACAATAAGCAGCATCACACCAGCAACAGGGACTTTTCGGGTATTCCCAATGATGTTCTCTAAACTTCGGAGGAACGTGTGCATATTTGGCACATTCATTACATGATTTGATAACATTTTCAATTTCAACGTCAATACCTGACCAAAAAGCAAAAGAACGTGCCAGTCCTTTTATTTTAACCATACCAACATGAGCATCATGCAGATCGTTCAGAACTGTTCGTCGAAGAGACTGTGGAATGACAACTCGATGCTCAAATAATAAACAACCACCTGATAAAGTATAATTAGTTTCGGGGGTCTTGTAGTTGTTTCGAATGAGATTTTGGCCATTTTCTAGCAATTGCACGATTACTCCCAAGTGTTGATCTTTTCGTGTTTCCCGAGCTACATCTTCTGCATGAATAGGTAACTGTTTAAATTGACAGAGGTCAAATTGATTTGACTTGTGGCAACGGAAGACGGGAACAATAGTCTGCATTCGTATTTAATTTTGTCAGCTTGAATATTACATCGAAATTAAAGTGTGACAAATAATCGGAGTAGTTAGCCATTCTACTTATACAGAGCAGAGGAAGTGATTTCTCAGGATGTAAGCAGGGATCAGAGAGTTCAAGATAGGAAACGGCCATAAGAAATACATTGGGAAATAGGACCATTAACAATAATTAAAAATTCTAGTAGTTAACATCTGAAACACCAGGTAGCGTGTAAAACGCGTCAAAAAGGAATTAAACACACACTGAAAATTCAAAATCAAAGCTAATTTGCTAAAAGATTATACACGATAAATTTGAAAGACATATAAACGTATACATTTAAGAAAGTTGTTAAAATGCGCATTAAAGTTGCTGTTTGTGAAAATCATCAAAGCTACAGAATCACATCAAAATGACTTTTGATCTAGTCAATTACAACGTGTTCTATATTACCGATAGGCAGCGTCAGTGTTAACATCTGACACTACAGATGGCGCGACAAAACGATGGTCGCTTCATTTCCTATCTTGAACTCTCTGATCCTTGGATGTAAGATTTGTGAAAGAGGTTTATGATCTACAATTAGTGTAAAATGTCGTACATATATATAGTGAAAGAATTTTTGTACTGCCCAGACAACCGCACTTGAATATATGTATGTTGCTTCATCTTGTTCCATTTTTCTTATTATCCTGGCAGGATCGCCAAAATGTAGCGTATTTCAGCTAAATGAAATTAACTTTCTTGAAATAGATTTTTTATTTTGTGATGTTGTCATCTGTATAATAACAAAAGCATATTCAATTTGTAACTAAGTAATTGTAACAATAATTCTATCTAGATCAGTCTTTCTCAAAGTGGGCGATAACGCCCCCTTGTGGGCGCTAGAGTTCTAAAGGGGGCGGTAAAGGGCACAGAGAAAATTGGGGGAAACAAGATAAGACTCATATGGCAGGCTATAATTTAACTAAAGTTATTAAAGTAATGATTGCGATTGTGATTTTTAAGATGTGGTAAAGTTAAAAATTTTAGGGGGCGCCAGAAAATAATTTATTATCAAAGTGGGCGGTAGACGAAATTAGTTTGAGAACCTATGATCTAGATGATACCTCAACACTAAAGACATTTTACCAAAAGTCATTTGGTTCTCAGATATTTTAAGAACAGCAAGGTAGTAAAGTATTAAGCTGGCTTCACACGGCTTGCAATAATATAATAAAATAGAGTGGTGATAAAGTCTCGCAACAAGCTCATAATTTGTTTATTTAATGCTTTTTTGTAAAATCCTAAAACAGGTAAATTTTTAATTTTAAAAAGACTTTCAGTGTAAAAATATTTTCTCGATCGATATTTGATTTTCTACTGTGACGTCATCATTAATTTTTTTAAATGGCAACCCTAACTTTTTCATGCAGATTTTGATAATCCTTCTTGTCAGCAAAATGATGAAATAAAAAATAGTACCTTACGCAACAACTTTTTCTAAAAAAACGGACATGATCCAGACCATTGTCTGGAATTTTTTTGAAAAATTTATGTTTTGCTGCAATGAAAATCTCAACAATTGTTCCTGGAGAACAGCTTCAATACTTTCGTTAATTTTTATTTGTTTTTGTTTTCAATTTGAAGATTATCATTACAATAAAATAAAATAACATAGTATTTTTGAAATGTAATGTCAATTTTTTTAGAAAAATTTGTTGTGGAAAGTACTAACTTTCTTACATCACCATTTTGATGACAAGAAGGACTATCAAAATCTGCATAAAAAAGTTAGGGTTGCTATTTTAAAAAATTAATGATGACGTCACAGCGGAAAAACAAATGCCGATCAAGAAAAGATTTTTACACTAAAAGGTGTCTTTTTAAAATTAAAAATTTACCTGTTTCAGGATTTTGCGAAAAAACATTAAATAAACAAATTATGAGCTTGTTACGGGACTTTATCGTCACCTTGTATATCATAACACATTACATCTCGAAATCTAATATTATATTTTTACATTTCACAGGCTGTCCCAACAGTGTGTTCTCGGGCAATATCTCGATAACTTCTAAAGATACAAAAAAGTTTTCCAGACAGTTTTATTTTTAATTTTAGAGATCTACAACATAAAATTATTTTCATCTATACAGAGTGAATGAAAGCAGTGGTACCGGACACAATTTTTTTATTTCAAATAGCACACCCTATATATGAAACCAAATTTGGATTTTTCATAAAATTTTACATATTGTCTATATCTAAACCATTGTCTATATCTAAACCTAACCGTTCTTAAGATATTTAACATTTTGTCTAAAAACTGCCATATGCAGCCACTATTATATTTATTTTATTCATATTTTATTTACTTTTAACTCTAAGAAAAAGATTTTTGGAACAGATGTAGTTGATACATAAGCAATTGTTAAATATACTTTAATCGCTATAGGATGGTCATGGTAATAAACAGAATATCAGAAATTTCTAAATGACAAAACTAAATTTTCTTAAATAGCATGCCCTATATTTTTCTATCCTAAATTCTTCTTTTAATAAAGTACTTTCATTTTTGTTAAGTATGTCTTGTACCTATCTGCGATATTTTTTGAGTGGAAAACCTGCAAATAATGAATAGGTTGACATTAATAATTACTTTTCAAAGTGTTACACTGTTGGAAACTTTTAGTTGTGAATTTGTTAAGACATTAATTTTTAGGTTTATTGAATTATTTCTTTATTAAATGGTTGCATAGCCAAGTTGGTTCGGTCCGCCGGCAACGGACTTGACGCTTGGTCATAATTCTCAACACAAAAACCCAAAAAGAATTGTGAAACATGAAAAAAATTACATAATTTTATTTGACGCTAAAACAATTCATAGCCGTCTCAATTGCCTGCTTAATTGGCTTGACAACGTAAACTACATAAGGAAAAACTCTCCTCATTTAGTTCGTTGTAAAATAATATTTAGGGGGGTTTTGTGACAGGAATTCATTAATAGGAGTAGATTAGAGTTTTTAGAACGCATTCCAACTCCTGTTAATTATCATTAAAAAATATTTCTCCTCAAAAGCATATTGCATCAAAAACGTTGCGATTATGTACAAATATTACTTTTCGGTAAATAATAAAATATCTAAAGCAATAAACACCTTTCTCTGCTATGTTCCCAATTACAAATTTTTGAAGTTTTCATCTAAAATTATTTGAAATTTAAAATTAAGTTTTGATATGTGAAATTTTGCGAAAAGTTCAAAAATTGAAGAATTCCATTTTTGCGGAAGTTAAAGAAAAAAACGTTATTTTCTGGCCTTGAGATTGTTCAGTAAGCTAAAACTAATACACAATAAAAAAATCTCGTCGAAATCTTGATTAATTTCCAAGAAATAACAATTTTAGAATTTTGGCAATATTGAGAAACGCTATTTTCTAACTAAGTAAAAATCATTCGGTATATCTAATAGAGGCTAAATAGGTTTTCAGATAAGCACAAATTATTGCCGTAAAAAGTTTTTTCGAAAAATCAGAAATAAATTTTTTTCCCATTTGATGCCGACTTTTTGGCGAGCACTGTATAATATGTCAGTTAATGAAGTTATGAGAATATCTGAAATAAACGATAGTTAGGGGAGAACGGGGAACATTCGGCACCTAAGCACATATTACTTTGTAATTTTAATATTATTTTATTTAAGAGCTCAATTTTGATTCAGTATCAGGGATGTAGAGTAACGAAACATTACTTGAATTAATTTGGGAAAGAAATTTAAAAAAATGTATAATAATTTTTTTTTTAAGTGGCCGAATACAGGGTGATCAAAGTTACTGCCGCACTATTGCCAACTTCGTTATTATTGGAGCTACGAAGTCGTTCAAATTAGCAAAAATGAACTGTTTTCACTCAGGATTACAATGGTGATATGAAGAAAACAATTGCGCATTGCATTCTCAAAATAACTGCATGTGTAAAGTTTTTTTTTAATGGAATACCCTGTATTCTTTGTTGACAAATAAAAGAAAATATTATAAATACAAGTTACTCTTTCCTATTTTTCTTTAAAACGAATAATAAACAAGTTATTGAGAAAGTTGTATTCATCATTTACAATTAACTTTATTTAGTTCTACGCATTAACAAAACTATCTTAATACACACTACCTTGGAATTATGTACTTCAAAAATAAACAAACGTGAAAAACATGAGCACAACATTTTGAGGAATTGGTATTTAAAATAAATGTAACTACTATTGTGTACAAAAATAAAATTAATTAATTAAAATGTGCTACTCTTGAAACTATTGTAACTTAAAGTAATTTAAACAAAATTATAAATAACTTAAAGTAAGTGTTCAAAAACATTCCCATTTTGTTCTAAACATCGCTGAACACGTTCTGAAGACGCTTCTAGTGGCATTTAAATGTTGCGTTGTATGGATTGTATTAAATGTTATACCAACAAAATTGTCGCAATAACTTCTTTATTATTCGTTTTAAGGAAAAATAGTAAAGAGTAATTGTATTTATAATTTGATGTTCTTTCATCAAAATATAGGGTGTTCCATTAAAAAAAAATGTATCATAAAATCTTTTAAGCGGACACTAAATCGCGCACTTTACACTTTACGTTTCGCAGTCGTTCGACCGCTTCGTCAGAAGTGAAAAACATGTTGTCAAAATAAACAAGGTTGTCAACGTCAGTGTCCGCTTAAAAGATTTTGTGATACAAATTTCATCGGACAAGAACCAACTGTAAAAATTAAAAAAAAACTTTACACGTGCAATTATTTTGAGAATGCGATGCGCAATTATTTCCTTCATATCACCATTGTAATCCTGAGTGAAAACAGTTCATTTTTGCTAATTTGAACCACTTCTTAGCTTCAATAATAACGAAGTTAGCAATAGTTAGCAATAGTAACTTTGATCACCCTGTATACCCCACCGATGGGGATGTTTCGGCCAACATGAGGGGAAGTTTCGGCCATAAAAAAAAATAAATTTATTGATAAAGAAACACGAGAAAACATCTAATATATTCGAAATTTTATTTAATAAAAAATTGAACAAAACTCTATAAACGAACTGTTGGTATAAATTTTAAGCATTAGTTTATTATCAAGGCACCAAAATTTGTCACCCAAGTTTAAATTAAATCTACTTGCCTCTACTTACCACGGTTCCAGGTAACAAGTCTCTGCCGATTCTACGATCAACTGTGCCCCAGGCTAGCAACAGTGGAAACGGGGCAGGTTAACTTAAGGTGGTAAACTTATAAAGGGCGCCAGAAGACAATTGAACAAACAAATCGTAATTCGATCGGCCGACGTCTCCAATCGACCAGATCGTGCAGAAATATGAAACTCTAAGAAACAGAGGCGAGAATCTTACCCTCTGTGTGTGTGAAAGTAGAAATTAAACTAGAAGCTATCAGTAATACAATTTATTTGCGATCTCAACTTCGTACAAATGCAGGTTCACTTAACTAAACTATGTTCGTCTAAAATTGACATCCTTCAAACTCGAACGATTTAACAAAATAAACTATTAATGCAAGGTCTGCACTTGGCCGAAGATTCGCTCTCCAAATTTAATAATAACTGTGCTGAATTAACGCGCCGATTTATATATGACAGTAGTCCGGTAATAAAACAACAACAAAACAAAAACAAAAGAAACTCACGAATTTGTTTCTGTCAGTCAGAGAAACCTCAAACGCATTTGCTGATCAATACGCCCATCTACGGTTCCTGTCTCTCGATGCGAGTCCGGGATGGACCGGTTCAATGCAGATTTAGGGGTGCGCCGTAGAAAAACGCCGGTACTAGATTTTTCGCAGGAGCAGACGGGGTGATGCAATGCGATGGTTCGAAATTATTCTCCCAACAAAATCCGCAAACAAATACTCAAAAGGCGCACAAAAGCTTGTGCAAAAATCGGGGGCTAAGAGCCGGTACTGAAACTGGTACTAAAAGCCTAAAGAAGAAACGATTTCTGTTAGCGGCCATTGTTGGCCCGTTTGTCGGTATGCGTCGTCATATTTTACCTGAGAGAAAGCCTCAGGTTTGGTAAGGAGGTTGAAACTGTCTCCAATCGCTGTTCGGCGGTGTCAAATGATATTCCAGCAAAGCTGCTGTTGATTTATTTCTCCAAACGAGCAAGAAATCCGTTAAATTTAACACACTCAAAAAAAAACACGTCACACCGGCACCATGCTCGAACAAACAAGAGGACGCGATCAAGTCGAGAAAAGAGGAGATCGCTCCAACGCGCGGGGATTACCGACGATAGCCAATGACAGGCGGCCTGAGAGTCACATGGGGCCTTCATGACCTATGAGAGTTCAACGATCACAGTACGCAGGTTTTCCCCCATAGCGATGTAGAGAAGGGGCATCACGGTGTTAAAACGAAATTACAAGGCGGTATATCGCCGCTACATTTTAGCGGGAAATTTAACTGTAACAAATTGTAATTGAATAAAACGTACCTATTACAACCGCCTTTTCTCCTTAAAAATTTCAGTCAAATTATTATCGATATTTAACAGTTGGCCGACAAAATGAACAGTTTTTGCCCTTGCTGAAAATTTTACGAGCAAAAAATCATTTACTTCATATGTGGAACCGGTTATTTCTTCCAAATCCGGGAATTCCTCACTAAAATCATCAGAATCATCATTGAGAGATAATTGTTCATTATCACTTTCGATGTTTCTAGATGACACTTCTTTTTACTGATTCTTCTAATTTTTTTGAACACTGACTGTCATCTTATTTTATTTGTCAAGTTTTTAATAACTGATTTCTTACATTTTAAAGACTTTTCAGCTTCCATTTTTTCTGTTCTCTCTTTTTCTGGAGTATCAGTGTAGATGCGAGAAGCTCCCGGATTTCTTTTAGACTTGCTGCTTCGAACTGCTTTTGGGTAAGGCTTTATCATTTCCGGCGTAATTAGTTTCGTTTTTTTATGAGTTCTTTTTGGTGGTGTCGACTGAAGAATTTGACTTTCTTGTTCAAGAATATTGTTAGGGACTTCATTTATTTCCATGCTGTCTAATTGCTCCAATGTGAAAGATTCGCCCTATCTCTAGACGTATTTTTTTAGGTGACTGTTCTGTTTTATCATATGTTGAGCACTGTTCTTTTTGTAATTCTTTTGATTCAATTTCAATTTCATCATTTTGCCTTTCGTACAATACATTTGATTGTATTTGTTGTGGTTAGTCAGTAATGTAACTGGGTGAAAAATCTTCATCTGTAAAAATAAGTCTGTTTAAAGTCCAAAGTCCTGTGTTCAGTATATTACTAGCGGTAAAACCTTTAAGATAAGCAGTATTTGTCAAGTGGGTGTTTTTAACAGATATAGTTTTTCCTGGATTACTAGTCAACCAGTCGTTAAAAGCCACATTGCAATAAGACTTAAACGGTCCATAAATTCCCACATCCAGTGGCTGTAAACGATGCGTAGTGTGAGGAGGAAAACTGAGAAGGCAAATTCCATTCTCCCTACAGTAATTGATGCACCTTAAACTGACGTGGGACTAGTAGACTGGTTGTCTACTAATAACAAGATTCTATTATCCTTGTTAGGTTTGTCAAACCATATGTTTCAATACTTCGGGAAATAAATTGGCAGTCATCCAACCAGATTTACTTCCCAGGGCAATACTTGAAACTGGTCCTTCTATAAGAACATTATCTAGATTTCTTATTCTAGGGAAGACGTAGACTGGCGGTAATGACTGTCCAGCAGCATTGACAATTCCTACAAAGGTAACTAATTCTCTTCTCTTTCTTCTGAAGCAACTTGAGCTGCTTGCTTCTTTTCTGTGGTAGAGATAATCTTTACGGGTTTAATGACAGTTGTTACTCCTGTTTCATCTAAATTATACACTGTCTTTCAAAAAGCGTGCTACAAATGGGATTTCTTTATTATCGATTTTTATAAAAATATATTGACGCAGAATACTTCTGCATCCTTTAAAGTCAAATTGGGAAATGGCAAATGAAATTTATCTTGAATGGTATACAGCGTGGACACCGAGAAATGAAAGTGGTTTAAGAGTAAAGTGCCCTTATTTTACAAGATACAAGAAAATGTCATAAGGATAAGACGTTCAGAATTAAAAGCTATAGCTAAATATGAAATTACAGCCTCCTATCTCAAAAATAAAAAAAATCACAATTTATTTTGAATCACTCTTTATACACATTACATTATTAAAGTGTCCGCCAAAATAATGTGAATAGGAAAACACGAAATTTGTTATTATTTCTCAATTATTTCATTTGGTTCTGAGTGATTATTTCAATGCGTTCCGAAACTTTGTGCTTTCTTGTAGCACACTTTTTGAAAGACACTGTTCTGGGGAGAACTTATATCTGTCTCAAACAGATTTATACTTCTCAAAAAAGTGGTCAACTTTATTTCTATTGAAAGCTGTACTTCGAACTTTCAGACTTTCTAAGTGTTGATGATTTATGTTTTGACATAAAACCACGTCTCCAACCTTCTTTTGCCATCTTATTGACATGCCATTCTTTAGGAATATTGCATTCCGGTAAAGCCATAGGATAGTCATAAGCGATTTTCTGAATGTTAGCATATGTAAGACCACAATTTATGTCTGGACATTTTTTGATATATTTTTCTAGTTCTAATTCTTGTTCTGTAGTAAATACTTGCCGCACTGTGTATTTGCTTGAATAGCGTGGGGGAATTTCCATGTCACTCTCGTTTTCCGAATCTTCGGGATTCTGAGAAGAAGTCTCAGGTATTGCTCCTTACTTCTCTGTTTTAATGTAATCTTAATTCTACTTTGCAAAGTAGATCTTTTGATGTCAAAAGCAATGGCTGCACGTCGGGTAGAATGAGTGCCGTTGAAAATACTTATGATAGCGTCCCTTATGTTATTTTCATCCAAATAAGTGCGATTTGTTTTCAAAACACGTTTCCGTGGCATCTGCAAAAATAAAAATTTTTACATGCGGGGGACATTCTGTCACTGCCGCATGTAGCCCTTGTTAATTGGCCGAATGTTCCCCAGGACACAAATTTTCAAACAAAATTCATCTACGTTTGAATCATTAATTTGAGGTTAACTTTCAAACTTTAGTCCTCATGCAGACACAATAAAATGTAAGGCACTACGAATTTCATAGTAATGTTCTTCTTTTCCTATAAAATTAATACTAAATCCAATAGAAAAATCTTACCTTGGAATCGCAAAATTAAACTTTTATAGGCAGGCGCTTTAAACAAATACTGCATGTATGAAATATCATAGAAAAGAAGGTTTGGAGACTGCATAACTCTGTTTCACTCATACATGGCGTGAATTTTTGAAAGTAACGGCAAAAACCGAATTGTCCGAAAGTTCGCCTTGGCCGAATATTCCCCGTTCTCCCCTAAACTATTGCAAAATACTTTGGAGTATTCTATCTGTTTCGGACACGCTACATATAAATATTTTATGTGCTACTGTTTAGAGGATCAAGTGTTATGTCTTTCTATGAGAAAATACACAGGGTGTTCCATTTAAAAAAATCCTGCTGCATGCTTCCATTTTTTACGTAACACGCTGTATGCATTAGAGACCTGCACGAGTAAGTACAGAATCGTCTGAGTACAGATACGAATACTCGTTTGACGATGCGTATCGCAATACGCATAATCGTATACGTTCGTAACGAGTATAGTAATCGGCATCGTCAGGAGCAGAGTTGTCAGTTGGTCACTCACAGTAACAAGAGATTTTTTGTTTCTTACATTTGTTAAATTTTCTTCGTCATTTTGGCGCTTAATTGTAGCATCGGTGCTTTTTTTAAATTTGAAGGGCTACATCCTTTTCCAAACTTAAATATGTTTTTGCATGCTCCACATATTACAAACGGTTGAACTCGTTGAGTTTCAGTGTTTACAATTTTTTAAAAATATTACCACACATCTTATTTCAATCATAGAATTAATAAATATCATACAAAGATATGTTTATGATAGTTTAAATGTATACTCAACCAGAAAATGTAGTGTGATTGTAATTATTAATTTCCATAATAATTACAATAATTCAAACAATAAAAACAACTTATAATATAATACAATAATAACTTGTAAATAACAAAATGTAGGAGATATATTGTTTCATTTCCTGGATGAGTAACGATGCCTGCGGTACGATGCGACGATGCCTGCGATGCAACGATGCCTGCGATGCCCACGATGCTGTATTTACGATTACATACTCGCATCGCCGCGTAAGGTAATCGGCGCTTATTAATCGGATACATTTTTACTTACTCGTGCAGGGCTCTGGTATATATCAAAATAATTTTAGGTTATAGTGCTCAATGTCCTTGTGAAAGAAAAAAAATATAAGCTATGGAAAAACGGAGGCTTAAAAACTCACCCTGTATAGTTAAAAATAACGAATTTATTGTGACATTTTTCACTTTTTTTTCGCTTCCGGTTTGACAGAAAATGCTTCCAACTTTTTTTTTTAATGAGACCTTCAATATATTTTTACATTTTCCGATGCAGAATAAAAATCTACCTTCAGAAATATCAACATGTTTATTTTTACTGATACGAAGGCAATACATAAAATTTAAAAAACTACAGATAAACGTAAAATCAAAATATCTTTGAAAACACAGAATTCACCGAGACATTTCGTTGATTGATTACATCACTGTCAAGTTGTAAATGGGGCACAATTTGAACATTTATTGCAGCCTCAATTAAATTTCAAATTGTTTTAATAATAATAATAATAATCTGTATTTGCCCAACAGTTCACAAAACCAATTACAGAGCAAATGTAATAATATAAAGAGAAACTTACTTCAGTAGTACTATAGTATACAGGGATATCCACATAAACCGTTCGTTAAAAGTTTTCAAGCTTGCAGTTCACGTAGATATTTGAAATTTGAGGAGTAAGGGTTTTCCGTAGAAATCTCTTTAAATAAAATAAAATTGTCTTTGTATTACTTCCGGTTGTACCGGAAGTCGCTATCAACTCGCTTATTTTAAATGGAATGCTATATTTTTTATCACGTTTTTGAATTCTACATGTAAAAATATGTTAAATTGCAATACATTTCCCTATCTCTAAAATGCATCATTTTTGAGATATTTTGAATTTTCTTAGAAATTTGGATTCTGCAATCTGATTTTCAAAAAATTGTAACACAGCTGTTATTGAAGCAATTTTATTTGTAATAGCTAATATTGCAGTTGAAGCTTTAAGGTTCTTAAAAATTCCATCAGCATAATCTATTAAGCTAGAGGGTGTCTAAAACGCACCGCTCCTCTCGAAGATATTCAAACACAGAAAAATACTTTTTTTTCAAATGGAATGACCAATATTTTAATGCACCATTGTATGTGGAATCAAATGCTGCGTCGAACTGTACTAGCATTCCCTATACCTAACTTTAACAGTTTTTGAGTTATGAAACATTTTCGATTTAATTCGTAGAAAATTACAATTTTAATAGGTCAAATATTTTTAATTTTATTAAGATAGCATGGAAATTATAACAATGATTACTGTTACTACAAATTTTGTAGTTAACCAAAGAAAATAGAATTTGGCAAGTGGAAATTCACAAATTTTATTAGTTCTTTAATCATTCTTCTCTTAGGACGCTTGTGATCTTATAAAACGAAAAAGCATGAATTTCATTACTTTAAATTGAAGAATAAAATAGCTGCTAGTTTGTAATTCTCTGGATTAGCGTGAAAGTATTTTAAAACTATTGTCTAATTATCTTCGTTATTTGTTACTGATCTTCGTACATTTTATTTTTCCAAATTGTATAAAGTTATTCATAGGAGACAAGAGGGGTACATTTTATTGAACACACATTCTCTGCTCTGAACAATTTTAGATCATTCTTCATGAATTTAAAAAATAGATTTAAAATATCAGCGTTTGAATAATTTTGATTTTGATTCTCAACTTTTTTTTGCTTTTGCTTAAAATTTGTAGTAACAGGAAACGTTAAATGCAATTGTTTGTTGTTTTCATAACTATATCAACAAAATTAGAAATATTTAACCTAATAAATGTAAGTTTTTATGTATTAAACCAAAAATATCTTATAACTGAAAAACTGTTAAAGTTAGGTATAGGGAATGCTAGTATAGTTCGACACAGCATTTAATTCCACATACGATGGTGTATTAAAATATTGGTCGTTCCATTTGAAAAAAAGTATTTTTCTGTGTTTGAATATCTTCGAGTGGAGCGGAGCGTTTTAGACACCCTGTAGCTTAATAGATTATGCTTATGGAATTTTTAAGAACCTTAAAGCTTCAACTACAATATCAGCTATTACAAATAAAATTGCTTCAATCATAGCTGTTATAATTTTTTGAAAATCAGATTGCAGAATCCAAATTTTTAAGAAAATTCAAAATATCTCAAAAATGATGCATTTTAGAGATAGGGAAATGTATTGCAATTTAACATATTTTTACATGTAGAATTGAAAAACATGATATAAAATATAGCATTCCATTTAAAATAAGCGAGTTTATAGCGACTTCCGGTACAACCGGAAGTGATACAAAGACAATTTTATTTTATTTAAAGAGACCTCGACGGAAAACCATTGCTCCTTAAATTTCAAATATCTATGTGAACTGCAACCTTGAAAACTTTTAACGAACGGTTTATGTGGATATCCCTGTAGTGTGTCACAAGGGTAGAAAGTCAGCGTTAGCAGCCCGCGGCTACGAGCTGCATGAGCGAGCGAAGCGAGGCGAGGGCAGCTCATAGCTAAGGGCTGCTAATGCGTTTATGCATGTGTGACACACAACTGTTTTTCGCCTAGCATTAAACCAAATTCAAACTTTGTTTAAAACTGACGTTTAATGAAAAATTCTGTGAAATGTCAAAGCGCGCAAATGAAAGTCAATGTGTCGCTAGGTTACGAACTATAAATCGTGTTGTTATGGGTTTAGCAGCCCACGGACAGATAAACATTACTTTACGTCACATTTTTAGGGTTAATATGAATTACTTTCACATATGCTAGGCGAAAAAAACTAAAACTAAGACTAAACTCTAGGAAAAAGAAAGAGAAAGTGGAAACAGGTAGCACAGTGAAGGCGTGAAGGATAATTATAGCAAAAGTTGAGAAATATTGTTATAAGACTTGTGACCAGGAATCCTCGAACTATCTTTCTTGGATCTGACGTAAGACCAAAATTTTTTGGGATTAACGATGATGTTGCTTTGAATATTGTTCATATATTTTTTGAATCCCACAGCCAATTGTTTCTTAATGAGTTTACGATATGCTACAAAGCTGTGATAATATGATGCTATTTTAGTAGAAGTAAATTTTTTATGAAATAAAGATTTTAAGCGGATATTGTTAATGATTTCAGGGGTAAACCAGGGCGGGAAATGACGACCACGCGCAGTAGCATAAGCGGGGACAAATTTGTCAAATAGGTTGTACAAAATAACATAGAACTGTTGAAGCAGTTCATCAACGTCAGAATAATTGTATAGACAGGACCAATCTACCAACTATACCAACTATACCAACTATACCAATATATGCCGGTAGAGATCCGCAAAGTTGGCTTTCCTAAAATTAAAAGTTTTGGCATTGCTGTTGTTATTAAATTTAACGGAGGAATTATGAATAGATAAAGTGATAGAAAGAGCTGGATGATAGAGATCCTCACTGATCAGGGGGACCGAGTCATGCTCAACATTACAGGGGGTTGCCAGAAAAGACCAGATCAAGTAATCTACCAGAGATATTCTTAACTGGGTTGCATTGTTTTAAGTTTAAAAATTGAGAACAGTTATTAAGTGTTAGTACAAGATTATTGTCAGCGCCAGAGACATATTCAGGTAAATTAAAATCGCCGAGGAGCAAGACATCCTCAGAGTACAGCAACAGCTCTTCAAAAAAATTACAAAAGACTGACAGTTCTTGCAAAGTAGGTGTGCGAGGAAAGTAAACAACTATTACAATTAGGGACTTATTATCTAAGCGGCACTTACAAGCAACGCATTCGACATTTATAAGGCTCAAAAGGCGAGATAAATCAATAGGTTCAACCAAAAAGCGGCATTTAAAAGCAAGCAAGACACCGCCTCCACACTTTATATTTCTTCTTTATAATTCTTCATAACGGCGATCGCAACGAAGTACAGTTTACAAATACGGTGGCAAAACTTCAGCATCCTATACAGATGGAGAATAGCTAAGACTCAGTGACACAAATAATATCGTAATGAAAAGTACTCGCAGCATTAAAACAATCAACAGTTAGTTCTGTTACGTATGCTACGAGTATTCTGGTAATAAATCGACAGACGCAAATTACAACTGTTGGGCTTAACTAGTTTAAATTACGGGGAACATCAGTAACAATACGAGAGACACCTCGAAAAAATTTTATTGACCTGTTTCGCCGTCATTCGTTCTTTGGGTTAGTTCCAATTTTAATTCACGGAGATGCGCGATTTGTTTAGGGGTCTGGTCAAACGATGCTGAGACACCTTTGAATTCCGGATTTAGTTCAAGAGCGGGACGACAGCTTTTAATTTTTCTTATTATGCAGGTAACCAAGTCACCATCATTGAATCTGATGGGACGGGGTCTGACAGCACGCGGAGCATATTTGCCAACACGATGACATTTTACAATAGCTGAAGTAAAGGAGTCATCGCTCGGAGATAAAAAGCGCAAGAAACTGGCAATATGATCCTTATCAGTGGTAGCGCGCTCAGGAGCAGATGATCCTGAAGCTTGCTCAGGTATCTCATAAAACATAACGTTTTGTTTTCGATTGATTCTGTCAGAGACCTCTTGTATTATTTCTTCAGAGTCGCAGCCTGGAGACATTTTGTCGAACTGCTTTTAGAAGATATCTTGATTTTTTGTTATCTGTACTTTTTTAATTGCCTTCTCGTGAATAAAAAGAAAGATGCTGATATTTCTGAGGGTAGTTTTTTATTCTGCATCCGAAAATGGAAATAAATATTAAAAAAGAAAAGTAGGGAGCATTGTTACAGTTAAATTTCCTGCTAAAATGTACATAGTAGCGATATACCGATTTGCAATTTCGTTTTAACACCGTGGCGACCCTGATGCCCCTTCTTTACTATGCTATGGGGGAAAACCTGCGTACTGTGATCGTTGAACTCTCATAGGTCATGAAGGCCCCATGTGACTCTCAAGCCGCCTGTCATTGGCTATCGTCGGTAATCCCTGTGCGTTGAAGCGATCTCCTCCTTTCTCGACTTGATCGCGTTCTCTTGCTTGTTCGAGCTTTGTGGCGGTGTGACGTGTTTTTCGCGTGTGTTAAATTTAACGGATTTCTTGTTCATTTGGAGAAGTAAATCAACTGCAGCTTTGCTGGAATGTCATTTGACACCGCCGAACAGCGATTGGGGACTGTTTTAATCTCCTTACCAAGCCTGAGGCCCCAGTTCTCTCAGGTAAAATATGACGACGCATACCGACAGACTGGCCAACAATGGCCGCTAACGAAAGTCATTTCTTCTACTTAGGCTTTTCCGTTTGGGCGCAAGTTTCAGCGCAGGCTTAGGTAATCCCCGCAAACCTACACGCGAGGGTTTTCCGTTTATATCGAGTTTTGGTGCCCCGACAAATTCCTGCTGTACTCTGCCGTTCTCCAAGTAACGTGGGTACGCCATTTTGATGCCAACCAGTCATCGACTCGGACAGGACCACTAGATGGCGTAGTAACAGCCAACTTCACAGCAAAGTGGGTACATGACATATCGGTCGCGAGGTAACCTTTTAAATTTTATTGCGCATGCATTTTTAAGAGCGAATTAAGGCCTCTTCATGCGGATTTAAGTGATAGTACGTTTTACTAGAAAATGCAATAAATTGTGTTAACTTTAACTACTATTTTAATTTCTACTTTCACACACACAGTGGGTAAGATTCTCGCCTCTGTTTCTTAGAGTTTCATATTTCTGCACGATCTGGTCGATTGGAGACGTCGGCCGATCGAATTACGATTTGTTTGTTCAATTGTCTTCTGGCGCCCTTTATAAGTTTACCACCTTAAGTTAGCCTGCCCCGTTTCCACTGCAGCTAGCTGGCCCGGCAGGGGGGTTACCCTGCTTACTAAAGCGTGGATTCAACGGCTTCGGCCGTAGGTGACCATTGTGGACGTATGATAGAGTTCCTATGGGTGTGACGAGCCCACCGTCCCGAGTTGGCGTACCAGTGCCTGGGTTGCACGTAACCTAATCTGTAGCTGCGGTGCCCCCGGCGCATTTTTGCAGACGGGTTCTGGTCAAAATGTGAAAAAAAAAAAAACAATCTGTAGGACTCGGCCGACTTGTTCGGTCGTGGCCGAACTTCCCACCAGTGAAGCAAACTGGTACAGTGGGGACCGGTTAGCCCGGAGGATACCCTCCGCGAGCGAGCAGAGGGGACCTCCACCGGTCGACTGAGTTGGACTCATGGGGGCAGTGGTTGATGGCCCGCATGCTAGGGTTAGGGATGATGCCCACCCCATCCCGACGTGTGAACTGCGGATCTCAGTTCCGGCACTAGCCTGGATAGCTAGCATAGATTAGATAGGTCTCCCTTGACCAGAAGGGGCGAGGGGCGTGCAACCCCGAACCAGTCTGGTAGCAGGACGACACTTTATAGTGTCAGCCACCGACAGGTGGGCTGCCCTGCGCGTTGATTGGGCGTATCTCAATCCGATGGCTCTGGTCGGGGCCCAAGACGGATAAGGGCTAACAGCTCAGGTACCGCTCGTAGCGATTTAGGGGGCACTGTCTGTCTGTCTGTCTGTAGCTAGCTGGGGCACAGCTGATCGTAGAATCGGCAGAGACTTGTCACCTGGAACCGTGGTAAGTAGAGGCAAGTAAATTTTAATTTAAACTTGGGTGACAGCATTTCTTGTCAAACCGGAAACTAAAGAAAAGGTGGAAGTATCGTAATAAATTAGTTACTTTTAATTATACAGGCTGCCCACCGAGTGCCGAGGTCTTCTCTACCGTCTATAGTATACAGTGTGTCCCCGGATTGACCTAACTATACTTGTGAACTTCCTTATTTCGCATTTTAGGAAGAATAGTCATTCTTTATAAAAAGTTTTGCTTCTTCTAGCAAGTCCTCAGCCACTGCCAAAATTTCGAAATAACATACAGGGTGGTTAGAAAACGAGACAACGTGAAATTTGGTTAAGAGTAAAGTACTTTTTATTTGAAAGGAAAGTAAAAGTATTACTGGAGAAAGATATTTGTAATGTCAACATAAGCTCAAATATCTAATCTAAACGTTATATCTTAATGTTGATTTTTTGTCTTCATTATGATTAATAACCAATAGGTATAAATTTAACCAACGTGATTATCGCAGTTATCTCTGACAACAAATGCAATTGGGATTTAACCCAAATGATTGATTTTATGTCAACAAATTGTCAGTCAATGTTCGAAATTTGAATAATGTTATTACTTTAATCATAAAGAAGACAAAAAAAATCAACTTTAAGATACAACGTTCATATTAGATATTTGAGCTTCTATTGACATTACAAACATCTTTTTCGAGTAATACTTTTACTTTCCTTTCAAATAAAAGGTACTTTACTCTTAACCAAATTTCACGTTGTCTCGTTTTCTAACCACCCTGTATGTTATTTCGAAATTTTGGTAGTGGCTAAGGACTTGCTTGAAGAAGCAAAACTTTTTATGAAGAATGACTGTTCGTCCTAAAATGCGAAATACGGAAGTTTACAAGTATAGTTAGGTCCACCCGGGGACACACTGTAAAAATTCAAACGAGCTAAGATGTAACTCAGTCAGTTCTATTTCATAAAATTATTTTTGTCTATACAGAGTGTTTAGTAACTGAGAGCTATACCAAAGTTATATTTTTTTAATGGAACACCCAGTATATCTTTACATATTTCAAAAGTACGCATAACGAATAGGTAATAACTAAAAATTTCGGAAGTTTTACTTAAGAGTTTATAAGTTATTGATGTTTAAGTGTAAAAAATTGCCGTATTATGAGCGCTTATATTTTGGTTATTTATTAACACTTTGTTGTGAATTTTTGTAGGTACTCAATGTAATATATTTTCTACAGAAATTTTAGAACAGCTTCGGTCTATCAGTTATTATGTGTACTGGATCTTGAGTTTTGCAAAAGATAATTTTTCTCTAAATTTTCAAATGGAACACCCAGTAGTATATCTAGACTCTCGTGAAACACTGTTTTAATAAGCTTTCATAAAACGCCAAATGTGTTTGTCTAAACTGAAGAAGTCGAGGAACAAAAATTAATAATTTTTCTTCCTTTCAATATTGACGTTATTTAGCCTTTCCGACCGGTTCGTCTGTTTTGATTTGCTGATAAATCAATGAATATGTTTTATTTTTTGTTTAAAGTAATTGAATATGTTCCTGTTAAAATAATTCCTCTTTTTCTTTACTTTGAAAATAACGTTATAATAATAATTTTAAAAAATAAAATTTAGAATCACGTTGCCGTTTGCTAGAAAAGAGGAAAACAGTTGCTATGAGTTTTGAATTGACAGAACAATTATTTAGATTAGTGTCACACTACTTTTACAGTTTTGTTATTGTTTGTCTCCTATGTCACGTAACTCTTCATTATGAAAATACATTTTGTTATCATAAAAAAATACAAAACTGTAAAAGTAATGTTATCTACTAATCTGAATAATTGTTCTGTCAATTTAAAATTTATAGCAACTGTTTTCCTCTTTTCTAGCAAACGATAACATGATTCTAAATTTTATTTTTTAAAATTATTATTACAACGTTATTTAAATATTTTCAAAGTAAAGAAAAATAGGAATTATTTTAACAGGAACATATTCAATTACTTTGAACAAAAAATAAAACGTATTCATTGATATATCAGCAAATCAAAACAGACGAACCGGTTGGAAAGGCTAAATAACGTCAATATTGTGAAAAAATTAATTTTTGTCTCACATTTTCAGTTTAGACAAATACATTTGATGTTTTATAAAAGCATTAAAACAGTGTTCTGAGTCTAATATACTGGGTGTTCCATTTGGTACGAAAAATTATCTTTTGCGAAACTCAACACCCTGTACACATAATAACTGATAGACCGAAGCTGTTCTGAAATTTCTGTAGAAAATATATTGTATTGAGTACTGAAACGGTCGCTGAATTTGTTTCCAAAACAAAATCGGTTATTACGTCTTTAATTTCAAATAACAAACACGTTTTCGAACTGTACGCTGTAAAAATGCGACCGGAGGGCGCGGCGCCGCGTCCCTTTTAAGAGGATGGAACACCCAGCGAGACGTTATTATTTTTTTAAGGTAGGAGTAAAAGTATTGTCTGCTTCAAAATAAAAAAAAAAAAAACCACCAACCTCGCAATTTACCCCGTGGATACAACCGGCAACGCTGCTGTATGTACCATCGTAATCAGAAAAACCGACTACACTCGAAATTTTAGTCAATTGAAGCGTGCTTTAAAATGAACTTCTGTTATTTTGACATTAATATTATTTTGACAAATCAAATAAAATACCCCAATTAAAAGCAATTCAGAAAGCAATAATTCGAACGCGACTTCAAGACAAAATCAGTATTCGAGCAATTGCAACTGAATTTGCTGTTAGTATTAGTAATCATAGAGAATATTTATTTCTTTGGAATCGAATGAGATGGATGAGATTTTATAGGTTGACAAATACATGACAAATGGTGTCAAACCTAATGTTACACAAGTAAATTTTTTGAAAATGGAAGTGTCGATTGCACTTCGCATGTAGTCGATTTTTATGATCACGATGGTGCCTGCTAGTGACAAATTTAGGGGGAAGAAAATTTCTACTCCACAATTTAAAAGATTTCTGTGTTTTTTCGACATCATAAGATTTAGGGCAAATTAAGTGTTACATGATATTTCAAATTTTGACGCAAAATTACTGACGCGCATATAACGACAGTGTGAAGTACCAACTAAAATATATCTGGGAATTTTGTTTTTTGGCAACATAATTCAACACAACATTCAACAGGTTGTGGCTTTTTAATTTTGAAACGGACAATAGAGTAGTGGAATGGCAACACTGTGAAATATCGGTTCGCGGATTGTGAGTGTAGTTTACATGTGTGTATTTGGTTATGTTTTATTTAGTTCGTTATCCAGCTATAGTTATCAGGTAGTTATCACTGTTATCAGAGTAGTTATGTTTATGTAGGTACGATAGGTACTATGAAAATCACGGAACTTGAGTACTGCGTAATCAATCGCCGAAGCAAGAACCGACAATTATTTCTTTGTTAACGGTGAATGAGAAAAAAGGACGGAGTTATGATTCATAAGTCTGATGATGCAACACCAGACAATGACGCAACGGTCTTCTCTTGTGAATAATATAGTACTTTTATGACTGTTACTAGTAAAACCCAACGCCGATCAATGAAAGTATATTCTTTACATAAACAGTGAACGTTACAAAATTTAGGACGACACTCTCTGAGAAGATTTTCTTCGTTGCTTGTTTATATCGGAGGGGCGGAAAAACAAGGGAAAAAGAGGAGGGGTGGCACCCTCTCTTGATACATATATAATACTCCCCCTTTGGATCATACATACTGTCCTCAGGTGGGATCCAACTAGACTAAAAAAAAGAAAATATTATGTGCAGCACGCTGCTGTACAAGGGTTTGGACGGTGTCGCCGGTTCGTGAGTGGTACTTTCCTCGGACCTTTCCTCAGGAAATTTCTTAGGGCGACCTCCCTAAGAAATTTCCACGTCTTCGAATTGGGGCCAATGGTTGAAGGCCTTCTTGAATACCGGATCCACGCACCGTTTCAACGCGGAAACATGGTATTTTCCGAGAGGAGTTTCTGGGTCACCCGGCAGCGCCACCACATATGAGACGGGTGATACCTTTTCTTTAATGATATAGGGTCCATCACGTCTCGGTGCAAATTTCGTCGAGTACAGTCCTGTACTATTGCTTAATGTATGAACGTCAACAAGGACCTTATCGCCGACGTGAAAGTCTTCGCTGGGGCGACGTCGCTGGTCGGCATACTTCTTGCCGCGATCTTGACCATTTTCATGATTCTCGCGAGCAATCTCTGCGATAACACGAAGATGTGGCCTAATTTCTACAACAAAGTTCTCATTATCTAGCACCGCACGGAAATCTCTGTGAACGTCCGCGGGCGTTCGCAATTCCCGTCCGAAACTCAAGTGAGCGGGTGAGTAGCCGATGGTGGTGTTCACTGCACTATTCATCGCAAACCGCACCGATGGTAGGGCATCGCTCCATCGTTCGTGATGAGTTCCTACCAAAATACCGAGCTGCACCTTTAATTCGCGGTTCTTCCGTTATTTTGGGTTCGCCGCGGGGTAGTACACTGGTGTTAATGTTTGTTCAAAACCCAAGCAATGGGACACTAATTGCATTACCTCACCGAGGTCCATTGTCACTTATTATTCGACGCGGACAAAAGTAACGTAATATCACTTCATCGATCAAACACTTCGCACAAGCTTCAGCTGTGGCTTTCTTGAGCGCAAAAGTTCAATCCACCTCGTAGCAGTGTCCTCGACTGCAAACACAAATCGCTCCTCCACTTCTGTTGGTGGCAGCGGTCCCACCAGGTCCATAGCCAAACTCTCGAACCTCTGCGCCATGATGGGCGTTCTAAGAAGACCTGCGGGTTTGAGGTTGGTTACCTTGTAGCGCTGGCAATCGATGGAAGCGTTGACATGTCGATGAACATCACGTCTCATGTTGCGCCAATAGTACCGTTGGCTCACTTTTCCTAAAGTCTTCTCAATCCCGGGATGACCGGAAAGGGGAGAATCGTGGCACTCTCGGAGTACATCTGTTACCTTTGACATGGGGACTACCAGCTGGGGTTCTTCTGCATTACTGTCTGAGGAGTAACGATATAATATGCCATTCGCCACCACGTAGCCTCGATCTGTCCATCTTGTAAGCTCTTGGTCCTCGGGAGCCTCAAAACACCGAAGGATCTGCTGCAACTCTGGATCCTTAAGCTGCTCGCTTCGGGTTGCTTCCATAGACACCGTAGGTAACGTAACTGATACCAAGCAGATCTCCAGGTCTGTCGATGCTTCTTCTATGGGAGGACGAGAAAGTGTATCGGCTGCTAGATTGCTTCGCCCTGGTATATATTCAATCGTCAGATCGAAGGACTGCAGCAGAAGCGCCCACCGAGCCAACCTGCCTGATGGTGATCGCAAAGTCATTAACCACTTCAAGGGCTGATGGTCAGATGCAACAATTACTTTTGTTCCTTCTAAGAAACCTCTAAACTTTTGCACTCCATACACAATTGCGAGTGCCTCCCGCTCTGTGGTAGAATAATTCCGTTCCGCCGGGGTCAATAAGCGGCTGGCATACTCAACGGATCGTTCATCGGGGCCCTCCCCCTGCATCAAACATGCGCCTAACGCATATGAACTGGCGTCCGTCTTGAGTATATATGGTAATGATGGATCAGCTTGACGAAGGATCGGAGCAGTACTCAATAATCGTTTCAGCTCTTGGAATGCTGCCTCCTGAGGTGGTCCCCAACACCACTGTGCCTTCTTCTTCGTAAGCTCTGTCAGAGGCCTAGCAATCTCGGAAAAGTCTGGAATGAACCTCCGAAACCAGCTACAAGTTTGGAGAAAAGACATCACCTGCTTCACATTTCCCGGAGTTGTTCGTTCCAATATTGTCCGAATCTTATCAGGATCTGCCGAGAATCCACCTCTCTTTATGACATGCCCCAAAAATCTCACTTCTGGGCATGCGAACACACACTTTGTTCTATTTGCCATTAGCTTATACAGCCTCAATCGTTCGAAAACTCTCTCCAAGTCCTCTAGGTGCTTCTCTAGGGTGTTCGACAAAATAATGATGTCGTCCATGTAAGCTAGTATGCTTATGTTTGGTAGGCCTGCCTTAAATCTATCTATAAGGCGCTGAAATGTCGCTGGGGAATTTCGAAGGCCAAAGGGCATCCTTATAAACCGATACAACCCGAAGGGTGTTGCAAAAGCAGTTTTGCCACGATCCAGGGGTCGTACTGAAACCTGCCAAAACCCACTTCTAAGGTCGATGGTGCTCATGAAATGTTTTTGTTGGGCCAAATGCAGGACGCCATCTATTCTCGGCAGTGGATAGCGGTCTGGAATGGTTATATTATTTAACTTCCTGTAGTCGATACATACCCTAAATTTATCCGTCTTTCTTCGGCACCATTTCGACGGGAGAAGCATATGGAGAGTCACATTCTTTAATGATGTTATCCTCCAGCATCAACTGTATTTCAGTCTCTAGTACCTCTTTTCGTTGGGGAGACAATCGATAGGGTGGAGTCGCGACGGGGCGGTCGTCCATCAGATTGATGCAATGCTCTGCATATGGTGTCGGTTCAAGGCTCTTTCCGAAGACATCCTTATTCGAGCTCAGGATTTGTGCCATCTGGGTCTTCTCTTCCGTCGAGAGATTTATACCGTCATCCTGTCGGAGTAGTTCAAGCTCCACTGTACTGACTATCAAACTGGCTGGACTGGGTTCTGGTACGAGGGCATGCCATGTCCCTGGATCATTATTAAAACACCATCTCATTCCTGGAAGGTCTAATACGATCCCTGCCCGCACGATGAAATCTGCAGCTAGCAGTGATTTACTCCTTCCATATTCTGGTATTGCCACAAATCTTGTTTGGAAGTTGCGTCCCTGAAGTGTAACATTAACTTCGAATATCTCAGTTGGGCTCTCCATCTGCCAATGTCATCATCTGAAGCTTCTTTATGGAAGGTATGCCATGGTCAATGAAGTATTTATATAACATGTGTCCAGCAATGGTTTGTTTCGCTCCACAATCGATGAACACTAACCCTTCTTTGTCTCCTACTGTCACATGGACCAGGGCTCTGTTCTCGGCATTCTCCAATCCGACAGACAAAACCTCTAACGAGTTGGTTGGTTCGTTGCGACGTGAATTAGGACATTGTGACCTGATGTAGCCTGGTTTGTGGGATCCATAACATACCAGTGTTTTTATTCTCTGATGCTATAACCTCTACCTTATCTGCCTGCTTCTGGGGTACGAACTACGAAACTCTTCTGACTGGCAATGAACTTCCGACATTCCTTTTGTAGGTGACCGAAACTCCTACAAAATCCACACTTTGGTCTGTTTCTCTGAAACTTCAATTTTTCTGTGTCCTTTTCTGCACCTTTCAGGTTTCCACAACAAGACTCTTCGATGCTTCGACACATCCTAATCAGCTCGTCAAAGCTACTAATGTGGTCACGAGGCACCAATGATCTTATTTTCCCATTTAGCAGTCCATAAATCATGTCGATTTTGTGGACATCGTCGAGAACGGGCATTGCCGACAATTTAGCCAATAATGCTCTTGCATTGCTTACAAATAAATCGGTCGGTTCTCGATCGCCTTGTTCCCTTGAAAACAGCTCTTTAAAAACTTTATAGTTTGGTTTGTTCTCACCAAAAGCATGTCGAAGCGATGTCAGAGCTTCTGTCCACGTTTGGATGGAGAATTTTGATCCCTGCCACCAGGTTGCAGCCAATCCATTCAATCGGTAAACCTTTGTATGCATTCTCATCACTAATTCTGACGCAGTCCTTGTAGATGGAAATTGCATCTATGAATGCATCGATACTCTCCGACTTCCCACCTGCAAATCGCGACTTGCATTCCGCAAAGCTCCCAGACGATGGCGTTGCTGGAGGAGGGGTGGCACCCTCTCTTGATACATATTATAACAGTACCTTTTTCTTTTACTTTTACTGGTAAAAATATTACGTACGGAATTAATTTTTAAAATACGGAAATTTGCCGCGTAAATTACGGAATTGCGCTTTTTAAGAAATGGTAACTCTGTTGTAAAGTAACATTTACTATTTATTACTTGGCTTGAAAGTATTGATGTGTTTCATACGGATAAAATCAATGACGTGCGTAAAAAGATTCATTAAAAAAACTGTATTTTATGACTTATGACATTTGTTAAGTTCATCAAATCAGTAATGCAAGCACGGAGTGTTAAAAAGTAGAATTACCGAATTCAGCAATTTCTTTTAATAAAAAACATGAGGTTATGATGTATCATCGTGAACACAAAAATCGACTACAGCGAAGTAAAATCGACACTTCCATTTTCAAAAAATTTAGTTGTGTAACATTAGGTTTGACACCATTTGTCATGTATTTGTCAACCTATAAAATCTCATCTATCTCATTCGATTCCAAAGAAATAAATATTCTCTAATACTAATACTAACAGCAAATTCAGTTGCAATTGCTCGAATACTGATTTCGTCTTGCAATCGCGTTTGAATTATTGCCTTCTAAATTGCTTTTAATTAGGGTACTTTTTTATTTAATTTGTTAAAATAATATTAATGTCAAAATGACAGAAGTTCATTTTAAAGCAGGCTTCAATTAACTAAAATTTCGAGTGTAGTCGGTTTTTCTGATTACGATGGTATGTCAATTTAAGTTTCAAGCAAGGTTAGTTCATAACTATAACTAATAATTTACGGCTAACTACGAGGAGAAATGTTAAAAAAGTCACGTTATTTAACACACCATGTACGGTAATGGAAATGCGCATAAATTTCATTTTTAAGTGAAAATAAAATATAATGTGCATATTTTTCTACGTGGACATTTTTCTGGGTGAGCATTTTTTGGTGTAAGCAATTTTCTGTGTGCGCGCAATTTTCTCTGTGGGCATTTTTCAGTGTGGGTCATTTTCCATGTGCGCATTTTTCTATGTGAGCATTTTTCGGTGTGAGCAATTTTCCGTGTACGCATTTTTCCATGTAGGCATTTTTCGGTGTGCGCAATTTTCGTTGTGCGCTTTTTTCTTTTCAGCATTTTTCGCTGTAGGCTTTTTTTTGTGCGCAATTTTCGTGTGCGCTTTTTTCGTGTACGCTTTTTTCTGGTCACCGTTGAATCCACCAAACATTTTAGACCGTAACTCTATGGCAGACAATTCGTTATAGAAACGGACCACAAACCCCTAGTTTGGTTATTTTCATTAAAAGACCCTAATTCGAGATTAATGAAATCGCGCCTAAAGCTAGAGGAGTATGACTATATAGTAACATACAAGAAAAGTAAGGAAAATGTAGTCGCAGATGCTCTGTCTAGAATCGAAATTAATACAAAAGAAACAGTCATTCCTTCAAAATTAAGAAAACACACTGACAAACGTCACCAAAATGTATCAAGTGATGCAGATTTAGATTTAATTTCATTGGCTCCTAATATTGATGAAGAAGAGAGGGAATTAACGCTTAGTGAATGCGAGGAAATGCTGACATACGTAGGTGCAAAAGAAAATGATCGAACGGGTAATACTTCTGGAAACACGCAACATATAGCCTCGGAAAATCCGGTATTTACCTTACCCATATCAGAAAAACCAATTAATTACTTTTCAAATAGGCTTATATTCAAGCATGGTGACGAGTACTCGGTTGAACATACTAAACCTTTTTCAAAGAATAATTATCTAATAACAATAAGAAACATTACTTGCGCCTTGAAAGAAATTGTTAATCCAAAAACACTTTATGGCATATATTTCAAAGACGCAGAAATAGAAACAAAGTTTCTAACAATAGCCGGATAATTCTGTAAAAATTATCAAAAGTAATACTTTTTGTAAAGATGTAGAAAATTCCGAAAACCAATTCGATATAATAAATAATTATCACTTGCAAAATCACAATGGTATATTAGAAACTTACAGTAATTTGAAAAATAAATTTTATTGGCTAGACATGAAAACTAAAATTAATAAAATAATTAACGATTGCGAAACTTACATAATTTCTAAATATGACAGAAATACATACAAAATAAAATTCTCAGGACCAATGCTTGCAAAGCGTCCTTTTGACGTAATTCACATAGACACGTTTAGTTTTGACAATCATAAATTTCTTACTATTATCGATCTACTACTATCGTTATTTTATAAGCGATACTACCGGAATCACTATACTCAATAAACTTTGTCATTTCTTTGCGCATCACGGATTTCCAGGAAAAATTGTTTGTGACGAAGGAAAGGAATTTAAAAATAATGTATTTCAGGAATATTGCACTTTATTTAAAATTAATTTGCACTTTACCATTCGCTACAATGCAAATTCAAACTCTCCTGTAGAGAGACTTCATTATACTCTATTAGAAAAAATAAGAATCGAAAAAATCCAAAATAAAAACGAATCCCCAGAAAATCTTATGATTACAGCCGTACTGATATACAATCAGTCTATACATTCATCCACAGGATACACCCCCTTCACTCTTTTGTATGGTCCTTATGAAAATTTAAATGCGCATGAAATTGATTTGGACAAAGCTATCTATGAAGACTATAATGCGAAACGTAAACTCGAACTTTTACCATTTTATGAACAACTTTATAAGAAACAATTAGTACGCGGAACAGAAGTATTAAATAAACAAAATGTTAATAAAGAGGAAACCGTAGAAATTACGGAACCAGTATGTTACATTGCAAAACCAAAAATCAGAAAAGCAGACCCATTATATGATAAAATAAACGTAACATCAGTCGAACAAAATAAAATCAAGGGAGTACGAGAAAATACGAAGAAACCAGCTAATGTACATCTACGAAAATTAAAAAGAATTAAAAAACGTTTTAAAACACCAGATATATTGGAAAATCTTAAACCTGGCCTTCAAAGGGATATGATTGAAGGTAATGTTTTACGATGGATTTATAACTTAGATAAATATACAGGCTGTTCAAACTTAAGTCGGCACTATTGCTAACTTTGTTATTATAAAAGCTACAAATTCGGTTAAATTAGCTGTTGAAGAAATAAATATAATATTCTCACTTGAGCTGATAATTTAGAGTTGGCTGTTGTTTATATGTAACTAATGTATAAAAGTTTGTCATTACATGTACCTAAAATTTTACTCACATTAAAAGTTATGTTCTCTACTTAATTGGGCTTTCAATCACACCCGCTGCAATCGCTAACAGGTTATGGGCCCAGATAACGTTCAAGAAGTGATTGGAAGTGATTTTTCGTATTAAGTGCGAAGGAGTAAAAGTGAGCGACATAGACATTATAGTGGCAGGTACAATTAGAATCGAAGCATTAACGAAACATAATTACGACACCTGGAAAATCCAGATGCAGGCACTGTTAGTGAAGAATGATGCATGGGCGTTCGTTAACGGGATGAAAGTCAAGCCAGAAGTTATGGATGGCAACGCGGAAACAATTGCAGCCGAGGCGGTATGGATTGAGGGAGACGATAAAGCAAAGTCAGATATAATATTATCAATTCACCCGTCTGAACTAAAACAGATTAAGGGATGCTCCACGTCGCGTGATGTTTGGCTAAGGTTGGAGACAATTTTTCAATCTAAAGGGCCAGCGTGAAAGGCTACGTTGCTAAAGCAACTTACACTTCAAAAAATGAGGGATGGCGAAGACGTGCAAGTACATTTGCGTAAATTCTTCGATGCCGTCGATAAGCTCGAGGAGATGGGAGTGGAAATAAATCACGACCTCCTGTCGATTATGTTTCTCTATAGCCTTCCGGCAAGTTTTGAAAACTTCAGATGCGCGATTGAGTCGCGCGATGATCTGCCACGACCAGAGGTGCTACGAGTGAAGATCGTTGAGGAATACGAAGCAAGAAATAATGACAGTCGTCAAGATTCGGTGCCAAATGCGATGGCCGCAGAAAGACATAATAGGCATTTACGAAAATTCACCGGGTGTACACCGCATATACCGAATGCTTTTGATAATTCAACCGGTTACTTTTGTACCGCGTTCGACAATTTACCACGAGTACCGAACTCATGCACCTGGTGCATGATTTGTGCACCGAGGAAAGTTAATGGTCCATGCGGTCGGTACATTAAACATAACCTAAAAAAAGTTATTAGTTGTAGGCAGCGTTTTGTAAAATTAAAATGACTACTAGTTTCAATGGATGCGGAGTTGGTAAAATGTTCAAAAATAAAACATCAGCTTCAGATATGGAAAATATCATTAAATATGCTTATTTTCAAATGTTATTATAAAGTACGTTCGTTTGTCTATACCAGTGCACACCATGTGCCCTAGTGCAGAAAAATGCGTTCGTTTGTCACAGTACAAATGCACTGATCGTGTTCGTTTGTCCAGTGCAATCTGTTCTAAGTTACTCTAGACTGCACTTTCTTGCTCGGTGTTTAAAGTGCGAACAAGAAAGTGCAGTATATCCTAACCTGAAAAATCTCACTTCTAATGGTCGATGTTTATCCTAAGGTTAATTTATCTGTCAGTTGGAATGTGACGCTAGTTGAATGTACACATACACATTCTAACTGACAGATAAATTAAATTTAGGTCTTGGTATACAAATAACTATTAATATAAAAATAGTTCACACTAAAAATATTATAAGTGCTCACTTTCGCGTGATTTTAAAATATAGCACTAATTCACAGGATCAACGTCTGTCCCCGTACAGTTATAATTATAAGGTCCGTTCTATTCGTCAGGATTTCGAGTTCTGAACCGTTCAAAATCTTACTGAGCATGAGCAGTGCACAAAATTGGATATAAATTTCATACTGCGCATGATCTGAACGGTTCAGGGCTTGAAATTCTGTCAAATGGGACAGACCTATACGTTTTTGTAGGATCTATTATTTTATGCTCTTACCTGGATGAAAGCAAGGTTAACTGCACTGATCATCTGTCACGCATGTTTAAATTGCGTTCGTTTATCTCTGAAGTTTTTTCTGCACGAAACTACACTGCACGTCACATGACGTTGTGCAAAATTACACCTAACTGTTTTCAGTGTAACTTCGTGCAGTACAAACGAACAAACCTATAGATTTTGTTTGGTTAGTTCACCGAAGTTTATCTACCGAAGCGTTTTTAAATTCAGTCAAGCGATCTCTGCACCGGTGTATCAGCTGATTACCGATCGGTAAATTTGGTGTACCCACCGGGTGAATTTTCGTAAATGCCTATAAGAAACTTTTTCGGAAACCGGAGAAACGTGAATCTGAAAGTGTCAAATTGACTAAAGTGAAGTGTTTTCGATGTCACAAATTCGGATACAAAGCCTCACAATGCAGGCAGAATGCGAATAGAATCGATAAAGAGACGTTGTACGCGACAACGGAAGCAAATTCTTGTCGAGAAAATTTAATTCGTGACCAAAAGTGGTGCCTCGATAGTGGATGCACATCACATTTGTGCAAAGATGCAGACCGCTTCGTAGAGATTTACAGAGGCGATCAAGGAAAACTGAAGTTAGCTAATAGCTCGACAACGGCAGTCAATGCAAGAAGTACAGTTGAAATAACTACCAGCGTTAAAGGACGCAAACAGACATTCAGTTTAAAAGACACTCTTTGTGTACAACCCGACTTGAGGGCAAATTTATTGTCCGTTGGAAAGATAGTCGATATAGGGGTCTATTCTGTATCTTTTCCGTTAAAATTTAGAAGCCACTTAAAATATAATTTTTAGAGGCCTGCTAAAAAATTAGGGGGTCAGTGTTATTCTGTACTGTCATATTTTAGAGGGCTATTAAAACAATACTGTTTTAACAGACCCGCTAAAATTTGGTCGGTTCACATTTGACAACACCGCATTCGGCCCGAAAAGTAAAACTGATACCTAGACAACGATTTTTATTTAAGAAAATAAACTGCGTTTGATGACACTTAAAAAATCTGGCGTTCATGTTTGAAATTTTTAAATTACTGTCTACGACAATTTGGCAATTAATGCTGTAAAATCCTTTTCGGCAGTAATATGGCAAAGCAAAATGTAAAATGTTTCTTTGATTTTATCTCTTTCATTTTCTGTCGTGGGAAAAACAATCCAATTAGCCACCAAATGTCGATTTATAATATTTGTGACTTCGTTTATACAGCGACTCATGCTAGGTTGACTCAGGACAAAATGGTATCCCTGACTAGCACTTAATTGGTAACTACCTGTGGCGTAGAAATGTAATGTTGCTAAAATTTTGATGTGGGCGTGTATTCCGGTGATTTTTCGTGGATGTCTCATATGATTACTTATCATATTTACAATTGCAAAGGCGATGTTTTTATTAAAGCGAAAAACATTTCTAAACAAATTTTCCGGTATCTGGAAAGGATCACTCAAATCTCGGATTTGCCCTTGGTGTAGTCGAAATGCAACACTAAAAATCGAAATTTATAACCAAAAATTAATTAGAAAATGTAAAAGGTGTTTGTAGAATTATTTTTACACACACTTTTCTTCATTTTCTATTATTTCTTGAAATAAAAATTCCCCCCAATCGTCAAAAACATCCATTTCGGAGAAACTGACGTCCGCTAAAAATTAGAAGGTACAAATAAACACCCCTCTAAAATCAACATTCATAACGGGAGATTTTAGAGGGTTCCTCTAAAATTTTAATAGAATTGGCGTTACTGAATAACAAACCTAATTTAAAGGTCTTTAAATTTTTAACAGCCACTAAATTTTAACGGAAAACGTTACAGAATAGACCCCAAAGGATACAAACTATTATTCGAAAAGGAAGCTGCGAAAATAATTGACGTCGACGGAAAGGTGAAGATAATTGCGAAACGAATCAACGGTCTATTCTACGTCCAAGATTCGAGCAACAACAGACACGAAACTGTGGTTAAATTTGGTGAAGACGAGAAAAAGTCAATTAACAATGAAAGACGTTCGGACGAAGTAATCAATGTTAAACGGCGTAGAGATGTAATAAGGAAAAACGGTGGTCTCAACGGTGAAGGACCAATCAAAAGGCGAAAAGGCACACTGATGGAATGGCATAAGAAACTTGGTCATCTCAACGCGAAAGATTTACACGAGGCATTCAAGAATAAAACTATACTTGGATTGGATATCACTGACCCTGGATCTAAAATCGAATGCGAAATTTGTTTGCAGGGAAAAATGTCACGCCTGTCATTTCCAAAGAAATCAGAAAGGGTGACAGAACTTGGTGAAATCGTTCATTCTGACGTATGCGGTCCGATGAAAATTTTATCAAATGGAGGGGCACACTATTTCGTGACTTTTATCGATGATGCTACTGGTTGGTGTGAAGTCCGATTTATTCGTCACAAGAACGAGGTGTTTCGAGAATTTGAAAATTACAAGAAGAATATAGAAACTCAACATGGGAAAAACGTCAGAATTTTACAATCAGATAATGGAACTGAATACGTAAATTCTGAATTTGATGCATTTTTGAAGCGACAAGGCATGCAGAGACGATTGACAGCACCGGGTAATCCGGAACAGAACGGAGTTGCCGAGCGAAGAAATCGAACTCTCGTTGAAACGGCAAGGTGTCTTCTTCTCCAGTCGAATCTTCCCCCATCTTTCTGGGCAGAAGCAGTCTCGACAGCGAATTACATAAGAAATCGCTGTCCTACCAGTAAACTTGGAGGCAGAACTTCTTACGAGGCATGGATTGGCC
Organism: Dorcus hopei; assembly: GCA_033060865.1. Lineage (NCBI taxonomy): Eukaryota > Metazoa > Arthropoda > Insecta > Coleoptera > Lucanidae > Dorcus > Dorcus hopei. The sequence continues at coordinate 3,615,005 of CM065423.1, read as the reverse complement.
GCTCTCCGAATGTTAGTTATTTCAGAGAATTTGGTCGAGAGGTATACTGCCTGAATCGTTCATCAGGACATAGCAAATTTGATGCTCGTTCGAAGAAAGGAATTTTCCTTGGTTATGCTGAGGAATCAAAGGCATTCAGGATATGGATTCCAGAAAATCGCAAAGTGGAAATTACTCGAGATGTAAAATTTTTTGAGAAGATTTTTATTCAGATTCAGCATCGTCCTCCGAAGATGGACAACCAGAGTCACATCGCGAAGTGGAAATTGAAATGATGCCTAATAGATCTTCTCGTGAAGATGTTATTACCGACATTGAAGACAACTTCGAAGAACCGATTAAAGAAAACGTAAATTTAAAACGTGGACGAGGGAGACCGCAGAAGTCGAGACAGGGCGACCTGGTAGACCCCGCAAGGAATACCGCATGATAGAAAATCAAACTGAACCACTGGCTACTAATGACGAACTAGTCGAGCTTGCCTTCCTGGCCGAAATACCTATCAAGCAGGCGATGATTGGTTCTGAGTCACAAGAGTGGATAAACGCTATGGCAAGCGAATGTGAGTCCATTCTTAAAAATGACACATGGGACATCGTCGAGCGACCGAAGGATAGGGCTACTACTGGTAGTAGAATTGTACTTAGAAACAAGTACGGTGTTGATGGAAATATGTCCAGAAGAAAAGCACGAGTGGTCGCGCAGGGCTTCTCGCAATGTCCAGGATTGGATTTTCATGAAACGTTTGCCCCCGTGGCACGGCTTGGTTCAATCAGGCTGGCAATGGCACTCGCCGCTTGTAAAAATATGTACGTGAGACAATTTGATGTAATTACAGCGTACCTCAACGGATTTGTTGATGAAGAGATTTTTATGGAGGCTCCTGATTATACGACAGAGGTACATAAATTCATTGTACGAAAGAAGTGTGGATCCCCAGGAATAGTGACGAAGGCGAAGGAGATGCTTCGTGATTTGTCTACTGGAAACAAAGTTTGTCTCATCAAAAAGGCGCTGTATGGGTTAAAACAAGCCGGACGCTGTTGGAATAAGCGTTTGGATCGAGAACTCAGAAATGTCGGCACAGTTCCAACGAAAAGCGATCCAAGTGTATACATTAGAGGCAAGGGAAAGAATATTTTTATAATTATTGTTTATGTAGATGATATATTAGCCTTGTCTAGAAATTCGGAGGAAATAGACAGATGCGGAACGTTGATGAAGAAAGTATTGTACATTCATGATTTAGGTGAAGTAAATTACTGCCTAGGTATTAGCATTGAATTTAAACCTAACATAGAACGGCAACGCAATGCTTAAAACTGGCAGCCAGAAATTGGAGGTTTACGCGATTAACTGATGCATTATTTAGTAAATAATCTGGTTATAGGATAATTTGCAAAGGTGTAGAGTCTCTATATTACTATACCTACACCTACACCTTTGCAACCAGATTATTTACTAAATAATGCATCAGTTAATCGCGTAAACCTCCAATTTCTGGCTGCCAGTTTTAAGCATTGCGTTGCCGTTCTATGTTAGGTTTAAATTCCGAAACAAATATGAAATTAAAATGAGCCAAGAAACATATATCAAGGACATCCTAGAACGCCTTGGAATGTCGACCTGCAATCCATTATCTACACCAATAGATGCCGGTTCGAAATTATCAAAGTCGGACGTTTGGTCAGAAAAGGACGGGCCAAAACCACCTTATAGGGAAATGGTTGGAGCCCTGATGTACTTATCAGTCGCAACTCGGCCAGATATTTCACATGCGGTTAGTTTGTTATGCCAATTCAACACTGTAAAAAATGGGGGTAAAATTACACTGATAAGTACGATAATATTACAGCGATAAGTATGGTAATATTACAGCGAAAGCTATGTGAAAGAAAGTGTTGTAAATATACAAGGATTTTTGGGGTAATATCACATTCGGTTTGTGAAAACACATTAAAATGTACAGTAGATTTCCTACCATTACATTACTAATACATAGTATTAACGTGTAATTTTACAGCGATAATCGCGGGTCATAAAGTTGCCCGCGATTATCGCTGTAACATTTTTTACAGTGAATGATAATTTTGGAAAAAGTCACTGGGCAGCCGCGAAACATGTGCTAAGATACTTAGAAGGCACTGCTGATGTAGGTATCACCTACAACGTTGACGGGCTGCAGGGATTCGTGGATGCAAACTGGGGTGCATGTCCAGATGATAGGAGATCCTTTACTGGATATGCGTTCACGATGAATGGTGGAATAATCTCATGGGAATCGAAGAAACAGAGAACAGTAGCTCTTTCTTCGACAGAAGCTGAGTACATGGCGCTGAGCGAGGCCTCAAAAGAAGCTATTTACTTGAGGAGACTTCTTGCAGAACTGGACGCAGATATTTCAAAGACAGTGGAATTATATAACGACAATATTGGTGCTATTGGTGGTCAAAAAGACACTTTTTTAAATGGAGCACCCTGTATATTATATTACCAGTCGATAGAGAATAAAATTCTTAATTAAAATTATTCTTTGTTATTTTTTCGTAACTTAATAAATAAAGAAGATTTTTACAAAATCTGTCTGTGCTTTGGAAACAAAACATTTGCAAATCGCCGTAATCAAATTATTCTGTTGACAGACTATTGTTTTTGAAGTTTGTGGTTTATTTCTTGCTAAAAAATGGTTTATCCGCGTCTAGAAAGATTTTACAAAAATGGTCATAATTTTTTATCATTTTCCTAGATGCGTATAAAAATCACAAAAAATGTTTAAAAATTGTCACAATTTTTTTCAGTTTTGGTGATGCGTGTAGAACAATTTTTTAGTAAGATATTGTAACTTTGGGTACTGGTTCAGAATGAATTAATACTCATTTAGTTTTACCTAATTTATTTACACATGTACATTAGCCATCACCTCAAAACATACTGTCGTACGCACAGAATGAATGCTTATCTTAATAACAAAAACTAGTACCGCAAGGTCCGCAAATAACCGCGTAAAATTTTAAACAATACATCACATTTCCTCCCGCCAAAATTTAAAACATATATAATTTTATTTACAATGTCAACCCAAAAAATCAAAATTAACAATTCAAGAATTAATTAACAACTAATAACAAAGTGTTTATTCTACTTGAACATGTGAAAAACAATGATTATTTCTTAAAGTAATCATATGTTAACCTATTCGGGGGCCTAATTATTCTTTTAGGTCTATTAGAAAGGTGATTGTCATTATTTACTTCGGCATTGTCCGTTTCAGTTTTATCATCAATGTCAGAGTTGGACAAACAAGGTAAACGATCATTATCATTTTTTATATTTATTTTTGCAGAAAACTTTAACATTTGATTATGATGTCGTTTCCATTTTTTGTCCAATTCTGGAATTTGTACAATACAAATACATTTTCCAATTTTTGATTCAACAATACCTTTGATCCACGTATGCTTATTCGGATTTCGATAATCTTTAACTAAAACTTGCTCACCGACATCAAATTGAATTTTTCTACAACCGCGAAAATAATACCTTTGTTTACTTTGCTTACCTTCAACTCGTTGCTTTATTTCTACATCTGGCTTAAGCAAATCAAATCTAGTTCTCAAATTTTTGTTAAACATCAAAAATGCTGGAGTAACACCTGTAGTGCTGTGAGCCGTATTACGATAATCAAACAAAAAATTATTGAGTACCAAATTTAAATCGATAGATTTAGATTTGCCAATAGCATTCTTAAGAGCATTTTTAATGCACTTAACAGAATTTTCAGCAGCACCATTTGACATGGGCACAAATGGTGCGGTGGTAATGTGTTTAATACCATTTAAATTTAAGAAATTTTTAAATTCTGCTGAGCAAAATTGCGTTCCGTTATCGCTCACAATCAAATTTGGTAAACCAAATCGTGCAAACGTACTACGCAAAGCTGAGATTGTTGCCCTAGTTGTAATGTTTGTCATAGGAAACACTTCGATCCATTTAGAATGTGCGTCCACAATAATCAAAAAGTATTTATTTAAAAATGGTCCCATAAAGTCAATGTGTAACCTAGACCAAGGTTGCTCTGGCCATTTCCACGTATTTAAATTTACTTTAGGTGGATTCGTCCGATTTACTGCACAATATTCACAACTCTTGGACACGTTCTCAATTTCCTTACCTAAACCGGGCCACCAAAAATAAGACCTCGCTAAACTTTTCATTTTTACTGTACCTTGATGTGACTTATGTAATTGTTTTAATATACTGGATCTAAGTGAGCTTGGAACTACCATTCTGTTATTCCAAAGCAAGCAGTCTTGTTCAATAGAAAATTCGTTTCTATAATTATAGAATTGTTTAACGTCTTCAGTCAACTGATTTTTATTTGGCCATTTTTCTTTGACAAATTTAATAACCTGCTTAAGCACAGTATCGTTCATCGTATGTTGTTTTATCTGTTTAAAATCTATAGGAATGTCTGAATTATTCTCGAAATAATTAATATAACTGACGTCAACATCTTCCCAATGTTCCGTACCATTATTATTAACTGGAAGTCGTGATAAACAATCGGCCATATTGCAGTCTGATTTTACGTACTGAATATTGTACTTATAATTTGACAGAATTACCGCCCATCTCCTCAACCGATTTGCAGAGAATTGAGGAATACTTTTACTGGGACTGAAAATTGCTAGTAAAGGCCTATGGTCAGTAACCAGAGTAAATTCAACACCGTAAAGGTACTGATGAAATTTACAAAGACCAAAAATTATAGCTAATCCCTCTTTTTCGATTTGCGAATAATTTTTCTCCGCTGCTGACAACGTTCGCGACGTATACGCTATCGGTTTTTCTTCCCCATTAGGAAATACGTGCGTTAGTACTGCTCCTAAACCGTACGCACTCGCGTCGGTAATTAATTTTATTTTCAACTCCGGATTATAATGAACTAAAATTTCCGCAAACATCAAAATATTTTTAACGTTTTCAAAAGCTGTCTGACAATCTCTTGACCAGTTCCATTTTACGTTATCTTTCAATAAATTATATAACGGATGTAACATAGTAGACATTTTTGGTATAAATTTACCATAATAGTTAATTAGACCTAGGAAAGATTTTAATTGAGTCACTGTTTGTGGAATTGGAGCATTTTTTATAGCTACTATTTTATCTTCGGATGTACGTAAACCTTTTTTATCGATTATATACCCTAAATATGAAATTTCGGACTGTAAAAATTTACATTTCTCAAGAGCTACCTTGAATCCCGAATTTTGAAGACATTGTAACACGTTATTTAAGCGTTTTGAATGCTCTTCTAAATTTCTACCACCAACTAAAATATCATCAAGAAAGCAGACTACACCATCGAATTTGTGCAACAACGATTCCATGATTTTCTGAAATTTCGCCGGAGCACTCGCGATTCCAAAAGGTAATCTTTTATATTTGAACAATCCTTTGTGGGTAGAAATTGTAACTAAATGTTGTGATTTTTCGTCTAGGCAAATCTGCTGGTAAGCCTGTGAGAGATCCAACTTTGAAAAATATTCACACCCTTGCATTTTTAAAAATAGCTCTTCGATTCGTGGTATGGGATATTGGTCAATTTCAAGTACAGGATTTACCGTGACTTTAAAATCCCCACATATTCGTACAGAGCCATCTTTCTTTAATACAGGTACAATAGGTGTAGCCCAAGCACTGAAATCTACTGGAACAATAGCGTCTAAGTCTAATAATCTCTGAAGTTCTTTTTCGACTTTATCTCTCATCGCAAAGGGTAATGGGCGACTACGAATAAACTTTGGTGTTACCGATTCGTCTTTTAAATTTAACGTCACGGTACATTTATTAAAAGTTCCTAAACCAGGTGAAAACAATTTATCGTATTTCTGAACCAATAATTCGATGTCGGATGGCAAATTTATATTATTTACTTCAGTTATACCTAAGTTATATAAACTGAAAAAGTCTCGACCCAATATAGGCTGACCTCCATTTTTAATAACGTAAAACACCAACGAATTGCTTTTGTTTTGATATGTAACATTAAGGGTACATTTACCTACGGGCGCCAGTTTATCGCCATTGTAAAAAAATAAAATTTTATTTGCGGGTGACAAGTGGAATTTATTAAACTTATTTTTCCACAATTCATAAGATATAGCTGATATGCTGGCTCCCGTGTCAATTTGACCTACAACGGGTACATTTTCCAACGACAATTCAACCATAAACGGCTTATTTACATTATTTGACTTAATAATAAACAAAGAATCCTCTCCACTTTCCAAGAAATTTTGTTTATTTTTATTATTTGCAGTCATATTAACCGACCTTTTATTCTTTTGTGTTTTCAATCTGCACACGGAAGCTAAATGACCTTTTTTGTTACAAATTTTACAAATGAATTCACGATAGAAACACGCATCACTCATGTGGTTGGACCTACTGCAAACCGCACACCTCGTTCCCGTCTTGGATGCTTTTCGACCTGCGTGGATCCCTTGCGCTGCCCCAGCTGAACTCTTGCGCGTTGAAGACAACTGATGCAGTTCCGGTTCCACCTTAATTTTCGGGACCGCATGCTGCTGAGCCGCCATCTTGTCGCTTGCAATTTCCACCACACGTGCAAAACTGACATCTAATTTTTCCTCAAACATACGATCTTGTACAGGACCAGGATTAAACCCAATAATGTAGCGATCACGGAGTGCCCTTTCAATTTCATTTGCCGAAAATTCACAATGAACAGCTAAATTACGCACCCTTGCCGCCCATTCTTTCGCACTTTCACTAGACACTTTTTGAGCATTATAAAATTTGAATCTTGCCGAAAATACTGACACAACGGGTTTAAAATGTGAATTTAAGAGTTTTATTAAGTCACTGTAACTTAACTCTTCTGGAACCATTGGTAAAGCCAAATTAAAAACCAATTTGTATGCTTCCTCACTTAATGAATTAAGCAAAATTGCTCGTTTACGTTCCATTGTTGCAATATTATTAGCTTCAAAATAATTTTCCAAGCGTGGCTTAAAAATTGTCCAGTCACTATTTAAATTAAATTCCCTTAAGTGTCCGATTACTTCATTTCTCGCTACTGTAGGGTCCGCCATTTTACGGTAGTTTTAATTTAATTTTAAGTCGCACTATCCTCGTCGCCACTGTAACTTTGGGCACTGGTTCAGAATGAATTAATACTCATTTAGTTTTACCTAATTTATTTACACATGTACATTAGCCATCACCTCAAAACATACTGTCGTACGCACAGAATGAATGCTTATCTTAATAACAAAAACTAGTACCGCAAGGTCCGCAAATAACCGCGTAAAATTTTAAACAATGCATCACAGATATAAATCACAAACTTCAAAAACAATAGTCTGTCAACTGAAAAATTTGATTATGGCGATTTGCAAATGTTTTGTTTCTAAAGCACAGGCATCTTTGATGATTTTGTAAAAATGAAAATATCTTCATTTAATAATTTACGAAAAAATAACAAAGAATAATTTTAATTAAGAATTTTATTATCTATCGATTGGTAATATAATATACAGGCTCTTCCATTAAAAAAAATGTCTTTTTGACTTTATCTCATAAACGCGACGCTCAACTGTTTTTTTGACGACATCATTGTAATCAGCGTGAAAATTACTACTAGTTTGCTAATTTAACCAAATTTGTACCTTTTATAATAACAAAGTTAGCAATAGTGCCGACTTAAGTTTGTACAGCCTGTATTATTTCTTGTAATGTATGCAATATAATTAAAGTTAGGTTATAATTAATCCAATTTAATTTTAGTATTTTAATTAAAATAGTTCTCATATGAAATTTTTAAACTGCAAAAAGAAAAATTTGCAAAACAGATGGATAAATACCCAGAAAAGAAAAAGTAATAATGTTGCTAACAATTGATTTTAGTGTACTGGATATCCCAAGCAGTTTTCAGCATCCAATCTTCAAGAGAACGATTTCATTCGCTTATGATAAAACAATAATTTACAAAGTAGACACATTCTAAGGTTTGTCATATTTAGAATAATAGTACCAAAAAAATGTTTTTCTTACCCAATTCGCAAATTACATTGCCTATATTACGTTACAATATGTAATAATTAAAATGTATGTATAAAAATATATTTCTTGTAATATTGCAATAAATAAGCAAATCCTTAAAATTTTCTCCACAAATGTGCAGCTTAAATATTGAACGATTATACATTTTAATATTGATAAAATCACTACTAACTAATAATGCCACATTATTAAAATACTGTAACGATTTTAAGTGTTCTATTAATTTTTATTTTAAAATGAAAACACGAAATAGTTAATAAACTAATTTATTTACAAGCAAACTAATTAACACTAACATTTAACACTAGATAATTTACAAACTTAATCCTAATTTATTTTAACAGCCGAGCGAAAGTTTATAACGCGACTTTAATTCCGTCTAACGCTGAATTCAATTCGAACTGTCCCACTCCCGGCCGCGTGCATTTTTATATGCCGGGGTTGTTTTTCGCGAACATTCTGGAAGCGACGGACTGTCTAGTCTAGTTTATTCCGCCGTCAGAATTCTCTAGGCTGTCGCCTAAGGCGCGTCGACTAGACGGCGGTGACGCAAGAGACAATTTGGCGCCGGCTGGTGTCGACGAATCATTACAATACGAAACTATATCTTTAGAACTAAGTTTTTCTGTAATTCAACTTCATTATAATTTTATGTTATTATTGATATTTTGTATTGTATGAGTCTTAAGTGTAATTGGAATTATATTATAATTAGGTATTAGAAAACACAAAGTACACTAGAATAAAATAATTATATTTTATGGGAAGTAACAAAAGACGAGGACGTCTTGTCTTAAACGGTGGAGGAATTATGTCAGCCAAACTTTTCGTTATTATAAACCCTATTATAAACACACTTAACATTCTTGCGGCTAAGGGCAGAAACGATAAGGTAGAGGGAAAATAAGCAGACACACACACACACATTCGATCGACGTTTGTTAAACCCGTAATATGCATTGTAAACTCAGTTGAAAAATAAATGTAATTTTTTTAAAGAGTTTCTTTATTGCTGAAAACATAACTATATGCATATGGTCATATCAGTGAGTTCGAAACTAATGGTGATTTTCACGCGATACCGCTCTTCGTTAGTAATTCCGCACAACACGGCCAGATATGAAAAGTCTCCAATGTACTCTTGTTTATCATTTTACAGTAAGCTACCCTCATAGGTTACTGGTTGCAAAACGCTGCAATCTTTCAAAAACTCTTTAAAGACATATTTAATTAAGCGCTGTTACAGTATTAAAGACTGTCGACAACTAGTTAGTTATGTCCCCTATACTAATGTACGTATACAAAGTTTGTCTATAATGTCCTTATTATTTTGTCATTTTTACTCTGTGTATACTTGACTTGGCTTATGTCACGATTGATGATCCTTGAGCTCAATAAATTATTTTAATTATTATTTTTATTTAAAGTTGGTTCTTGTCCGATGAAATTTGTATCACAAAATCTTTTAACCGGACACTAAATCACGCACTATACACTTAACATTTCACCGTCGTTCGCCAGCTTCGTCAGAAGTGAAAAATATAAACACGTTGTCAAAATAAACCTTGTTAATAGAATTCGACGACATTTTTATTTTACACATTTCTATAAAACGTCTTTTAAAAATATTAGACTCATAATATAAAATATTAGTGTTTTCAAAATCAAAATTATGGTTATTTTCTAACGAATGTTCAACAAGCATTGAATGATTTTGATTATTTTTTTGGATATGATATTTATGTTGAGCTAGACGTTTTTTTTTTAAATTTTGGCTTGTTTCTCCAATATAACATGAATTACAATTTATACATTTAATTTCATAAACTACGTTAGGTTGTTTTAGTTTTGGTGTTTTGGTTTTTAAATTTGAGAAAATACTATTTAAATTATTTACAGATTTGCTAGCTAAAATTAAGTTGTGTTTTTTGAATATGTGTTTAAATGTGTCATATAGTGGTTCAATGTAAGGTAATGATATGTATTTTTTGTTTGAAGTTTGTTTATTGTTATTGTGGATTTTTGAATTTTGTAAATATTTAACACGATTTTTTATTACTGATTCTATAAGATTTATTGGATAAGAATTTTGAACAAGAGTCTTTTTTATTAAATTTAAATTATCATAAATGAAAAGTTTATCTGAAAGTAAAACAGCTCGATCTGTTAAAGAAATAATTGTTGCAATTTTATAGTTTTCAGAAGTATACGAATGAAAATTAATATATCTACCTGACCACGTAGGTTTATGAAACCAATTTGTTATTACGTCTGATGATATTTACATCTAGAAAACTTAGTGAATTGTTAATTTCTTTTTCTACTGTAAATTGTAATCTATTATGAAAAGAGTTAAATCTACTTAAAACAAAGTCTACTGAGTTAATGACACTTTTTTCTAGTTCCTGCATGACAATTTCAGCTAAAGCAGGCGATAAAGGAGAACCCATTGCTGTACCGAAAATCTGTTTATAAAATTTATCATTGAAAGCGAAATAAGATGTATCAAAACATAAAGTAACAATTTCTAAAAAAATTTCTTTGGAAATGTCTGTAAAATCTTTAATCTCTATCCACCTATGATTAATGCCTTTTAAAGCTAACTCTTTTGGAATGTTAGTAAACAAAGAAACAACATCTAAAGAAATTATAATACAGTTATTTGGTATATCTATGTTCTTTAATTTATTTACAAGTTCAAAAGAGTTTTTTATAAAGTATTCTGATTTACTAGCTTCGTCGAACGACGGTGAAACGTAAAGTGTATAACAAAATCTTTTAAGCGGACACTAAATCGCGCACTATACACTTTACGTTTCACCGTCGTTCGACAGCTTCGTCGAACGACGGTGAAACGTAAAGTGTATAGTGCGCGATTTAGTGTCCGCTTAAAAGATTTTGTGATACAAATTTCATCGGACAAGAACCAACTGTAAATAAAGTTAAGTGTATAGTGCGTGATTTAGTGTCCGGTTAAAAGATTTTGTGTCATTATTAGTATTATAAAATTGTGGGAAATTCGACCATATTGCACCGACCGAAGTAGGCCTAAATGTTCCGGCGATTGTAAATTGCGGCGACGGTTCAGGATTTTTTAAATCCAACCTGTAAATTGCGGCGGCTGGTCAAGTAGATGTTTAAAGAAATATGTAAATTGCGGCGAATGGTCAGTTAGAGTTCTATAATCTTCTTTGTAAATTAGGCGAATATATACCGTGAGTTTTTTTTTATCTCTGAATATACAAAAATATTCCTATGTTCAGTTTGAAAAAGAAAACGAGTCAATGTGCGTTCAGTGAACAGCAGCTGCTGAGTTGCTGACTCAGCAATTGTTTGTGATTGGCTATTACCTTAATGTGAACCAATCACAAACGATTGCTGAGTAAGCAACTCAGCAGCTGCTGTCCGTTGAACGCGCACAATGCATTGCAGGATATGGAAGCAATCTCCTAGCAATCTTCAACAAAATAAATGTGCTGTTAGTGTCAGTTATGAAATGTCATGAGTTATATCCCGAAATCTTAAGAAAATCTTTGTAAGTATAAGATAATTGCTTAGCACATTGTTTAAAACGTGAAGGAGAACATTTCGAACATTTATTACAGTGTTAATAAAATAAATCCTAAAATTACTTTACTGAAACTAGTTTTGTTTCATCATGAGTAACTGGTATACACTTACAATGCACTGACTCGTTTTTTTTTTAAACTGAACATAGGAATATTTACATTGTATGTTCAGAGTTAAAAAAAAACTCACGGTATATACCGTGAGTTTTTTATACTTCTGAACATACATAAATAGTCCTATGTTCAGTTTAAAAAAAAACGAGTCAATGCATTGCAGGATATGGAAGCAATCTCCTAGCAATCTTCAACAAAATAAATGTGCTGTCAGCACAAATGAAATGAAATGTCATGATTTAAATCCCGAAATCTTAAGAAAATCTGTGTATGTATAAGATAATTGCTTAGCAAAAAACTGGTTCGGTTTTTAAAATACCACGACATATTTTTAAAGGTCTCATTGAAATGTCTTCCGTAGCCTTACGTTTGCAAGAAACACTAATTGTTTGAGAATTTTCCTTGCATCAGCTTCGTGATTATGCTCCAGATCCTTTTTTGACAATATTCGCTCGGAACCCTCTCCAGTCGTATAAAGTTTTGCCGTTCATCGTTTTGATGTACACCATTTAACTTCTCCACCTCTTCTCTGATTTAATTTCAGGAAATTTTCATATTTTTGTGTACAATCATTAAACTAAGAGTTTAAGAGGGACAAGAGGACTGAAATATTTATTTGACCAGCCGCCGCAATTTACTATAAATATTTTGGGGAGAAACCTGCAGAATGGATTAAGACCCAACCATCGCCGCAATTTACATCTGCCCAAATGTTCAGGTCGTAAAATATGTTAATCCGGGATACTCAGGTATAAATTTCCGAGACGACTAAATACGATTTAGAAAACAGATATTAAAATTGAATTAGTAAACATAAATTTGGAATCTTCACATTTAATCATACACAAATGAAAAGTTTTATCAATTTTAGTTGTAAATAAATTTTGAAATGAAAAAAAAATATACAGGGTGAGTTTTTAAGCGCCCTTTCTTCCATAGCTCATTTATAGAACGAGATAGAATTCTTTTCTTTTACAAGGACATTCTACTGTGGCGGAATGCGTAATTCTTAAATACCTGGTCAGCCTTTTCAGAATTTTCATGACGCGCTGCTCGTCGAGAAATTCGTGTAAATGTTATGACGATTCAGTTCAATCGTTCCGTAAAAGAGTGACGAAACTACTAGGAAGAACAGGGTAAAAATTCCAGGAGAAACAGGCCAAGCGCTTCGCATGACCAGGGAGAATATATACAGAGTTCACGCGGCACCCCCAACCAGTCGCTCGGTAATACGCGTATATTCAATGATCCTAAAATAAATCGATTTATTAACTTCCACACTTGTACTCATTTAACTCCAACGCCAAAGTGGTGACCCCGACGTGATCTGCAACGAGTAATAGGCGCGAGTAATTTCTTTTTGGAGTGCGTAAGTTCCATAAATTAATTCGCTCTTGCAAGTGTCAACATGAGTGTCGCAAGTGAAACGGAACCTGCGGAAATAAATCGTGTCGGCGTTCGATTGCCGCAATTTTGTGCAAAGGATCCCGAAATGTGGTTCTGTATGGTTGAACGAAGCCTCGCGGCGGCTGGAATTACATCGGATGCGACGAAGTTCGGATACGTGCTCGGGGTGCTTGACCCCGCGACCGCGCTGGAAGTGCGAGACATTATTGTTAATCCGCCTGCTACAGGGCAGTTTGAAAAATTAAAAAAGGAGCTCGTCGCTAGACTGGGTACCTCGCAAGAGCAAAGAACGCGCCAACTGCTGGAACGCGAAGAAATCGGCGAACGGAAACCGTCGCAATTTCTGCGGCACTTGCGAGGACTAGCCGGAAAAACAATTCCCGACGCGCTGCTACGAACGCTGTGGGTGAGTCGCTTACCAAACCATATTCAGGCTTTTCTGTCCGTACAGGAAGATGAAAATCTGGACAAAGCCGCCGAACTCGCCGACACGATCGCGAGAACAATGCGACCGGCGACATTGCAGATCACAGAGACCTCCAACGACGCGGGGGAAGCTCTTATAAATGTTAAGATGGCCCAGTTATCAATGAATCTGATGGAGCAAATGAAACGGATGCAGGACGAAATTGCAACGCTATCAGAGTCGGTTAGACGGGACCGATCCAGCGACCGCAGGTTCAGCAGACGGCGCACCAGGTCATCGTCGCGAAGAAGAGTCCCGGGTGGCGATGAAAAATGTTGGTACCACCAAACATTTGGAAACGAAGCGACGAAGTGCCGGCCCCCGTGCTCTCGGGCGTCGGGAAACGCCCCGGGCGATCGCTAGCAGCGGCAAGTGTACCGTGCCCGTCATCACGCCGCTTATTCGTAATTGACAAAAGTACGAAAGTGCAGTTTTTGATAGACACAGGTGCGGATTTGTGCGTGTATCCGCGAAAAATGGTGTCCGGGCGCCAATGCAAAACGAACTATGTACTTTCCGCTGCGAACAGGACCGAAATCGCGACATATAGGACAGTGAATCTGTCGCTAGATTTCGGCCTCCGGCGAGTGTTTACGTGGAGTTTCGTGATCGCCGACGTGGCCAGACCGATAATCGGCGTCGATTTCCTGAGCCATTACGACATCTTGGTGGACACACGCCAACAGCGATTGTTGGATCGCGTTACACATGTCGCAGCGCAAGGGAAAGCAGCGACATGCAGTACACCAGCGGTCAAGTCGGTTTCCGGGACATCAAACTACCATGACATTTTACGCTAATTCACTGACGTTACACGCCCGTATGGTATGCCAAGGGAAGCCAAGCATCATACCCGGCATCATATCGAAACTACGCCCGGACCTCCAGTAGCCAGTAGACCACGTCGACTTGCACCAGAACGGTACGCGATCGCGAAAAAGGAATTCGAGACCATGCTCCAGTTGGGAATCGCTCGACCTTCGAAGAGTTGTTGGTCAGCGCCGCTACACCTTGTACCGAAGAACGGAGACAGCTGGCGTCCGTGTGGCGACTACCGTGCCCTAAATCCTCGCACAGTCCACGACCGATATTCGGTGCGACATATACAAGATTTCTCGAACGCACTGAGGGGCAAAGTAGTTTTCTCCACCATCGATCTGGTACGCGCATACAACCAGATACCAGTCGTCGAGGAGGATATCCCGAAGACGGCGATAACGACGCCCTTCGGACTTTTTGAGTTCCCGTATATGACGTTTGGATTACGCAATGCGGCACAGACGTTCCAGCGCTTCATCGACGAGGTACTGTTAGGACTAGATTTTTGCTTCGCGTACATCGATGACATCCTGGTGGCGTCCAAGTCCGAAAGCGAGCACAGAGAGCATCTGAGAACTATTTTTCGAAAATTCCAGGAGTATGGAATCGTGGTTAATTCGGCAAAGTGCGTTTTTGGACAATCCGAGGTCACATTTCTTGGGCATCTTGTGTCCGGGAGGGGCACAAAACCGGTCCCGGAAAAGGTAAAGGCGATTCAGGAGTTTCCGCAACCTGCGACGGCGAAGGCATTGCGACAGTACCTGGGAATGTTAAACTTCTACAGAAGGTTTATACCCAGGACAGCGGACGCACAAGCCCTCCTGAATGGGCTACTCAAAAACAACATAAAGGGTAGCGTACCAATCAAGTGGACACCAGCTGCAATTCGTGCTTTCGAGGAGAGCAAGGAAGGCCTCGCCGACGCCGCGATGTTGGCGCACCCAAAACATGACGCGCCACTAGCAATCGTGTGCGACGCCTCCGACGTGGCTCTGGGAGCCGTTCTCCAACAGAAAATCGGTAACGATTGGGAGCCGCTAGCTTTCTTTTCCAAGAAGTTATCCGGGAGCGAAAGAAAGTACAGCGCATACGACCGGGAACTCCTGGCGATCTACAAGGCTATCAAGAATTTCCGACATATGGTAGAAGCTAGGGCATGTACGCATGTACGGTTTTCACGGACCACAGACCCATAACCTTCGCCTTTCAGCAGGAGCTGGAAAAATGCTCGCCTCGACAATTCCGACATTTAGATTTTATCGGTCAATTTACGACAGACATTAGGCACGTGTCAGGAATAGACAACATGGTCGCGGATGCGTTGTCGCGCGTCGAGGCGATGCAGGCGACGCTTAGCTACGACGAACTGTCCAAATCGCAGGAAGAAGACGACGAAATAAAGCTATACCTACGGGGGAATTCCGGGTTGCAACTAAAAAGAATGCAGCTACCGGGATCCGAAGCGTTTATCTACTGCGACGTATCAACGGCGAAGGTTAGGCCGTTCGTGACGACTCCTTTCCGTAGGGCGGCGTTCGAAACCGTCCATCGCCTGGCACATCCGGGAATCAAAGCCACGGTGAAGCTGGCCACGGAGAGATTTGCCTGGCCGTCGATAAAATCGGACTATCGTCGGTGGGCTCGGACTTGTATACAGTGCCAGCGAGCTAAGATAACGCGCCATGTGGCGGCGCCACTGCAAGACTTCCGTTTGCCGTCGAGGAGATTTGAGCACGTACACCTGGACCTCATCGTCATGCCCTACTCCGAGGGATTCAGGTACTGCCTTACATGTGTAGACAGGTTTACACGCAGGCCCGAGGCAGTACCGCTTCAGAACCAAGAAGCTACCACCGTTGCTCGGGCTTTTTACGAACAGTGGATCACTAGATTCGGAACACCAACGCGGATCACGACCGACCAGGGGACGCAGTTCGAGTCAACTTTTTTCAAGAAGTTGAGCCATTTGACTGGTTCCAGCCACCTGCGTACCACAGCATATCACCCGGCCGCCAACGGAATGGTGGAACGACTACATAGGCAATTGAAAGCAGCCGTCAAATGCCACGAAAACGACCGGTGGTCAGAAAAATTACCAACCGTGCTCCTGGGACTACGTGCCGCCTGGCGTGAGGACTTGAACACGACCTCAGCTGAGCTGGTATACGGGGAGCCGTTACGACTTCCCGGTGAATTCCTGACGGGCAACCAGGACCAGGAATTCGAATGCGAAGCAACCGATTTCGTCAAGGGACTTCGCCAGCATTTCCAGGAAATCCGGCCGGTCGCAGGAACGCGACATGACAAAAAACGTTCTTTTGTGTGTCAGGACCTGGGTACCACAGAATATGTGTTCCTCCGGCACGACGGGCCAAAGGGGCCGTTGCAGATGCCATATGACGGGCCGTACAAGGTGGTAAGGCGCGACACCAAGTTCTACGTCATTTTGGTGAGGGATAAACAGGTGGTGGTGACCATCGACAGACAGACTCAAGCCAGCCTACATATATCAGGAAAGCAAGACAGAAACGGACACCAACCCGGCAACTTCGACTTCCGGGGTTTAGCGACGAAGATCGGCGCACACCAACTCCAGAGCGACACCAAGAGCCCACACCGGGCAGAGCTACAACGCGGTCAGGCCGTCGAGTGCATTTCCCGGACTGGCTGCAAGCCGGTTTCGATTAATTGAACAAGAACAGTTAATGTGTACATATGTATTTATTTGTTGTAAATAGTTCCGCGCAAAAAAAAAACAAAAAAAAATCTTTCGTTTTCACGTTTTCAAATGTAATTATCGATAGGCAACCTTCTAAGAAAAATGTATCGTTAATCACTGGCAAGGGGGTGCTGTGGTGGAATGCGTAATTCTTAAATACCTGGTCAGCCTTTTCAGAATTTTCATGACGCGCTGCTCGTCGAGAAATTCGTGTAAATGTTATGACGATGCAGTTCAATCGTTCCGTAAAAGAGTGACGAAACTACTAGGAAGAACAGGGTAAAAATTCCAGGAGAAACAGGCCAAGCGCTTCGCATGACCAGGGAGAATATATACAGAGTTCACGCGGCACCCCCAACCAGTCGCTCGGTATTACGCGTATATTCAATGATCCTAAAATAAATCGATTTATTAACTTCCACACTTGTACTCATTTAACTCCAACGCCAAACTACCTATTGAGCACCATAACCTAAAATTATTTTGATACATACAGAGTGTTACATAAAATAATGGCAGCATGCAGCGGGATTTCTTTAATGGGACACCCTGTGTATTTTCCTATAGAAAGATATAACACTCGATCCTCTAAACAGTAGCACATAAAATATTTATATTTATTTAACCAATTAAGAGTAAATTAATATTTTATTGAAAACGGTCTGATTTTCAACTTCTTTTTAAATACTAACTGTAAACGTATCGTTCGTCGTACGGGAATAAAAATAGGTAGTATTATAAATTAAAGTATAGCGAATAACCCAGATATAAATTCATTTAGTTTCATTTTTTTTTCAAGTGTTCAAGCCTGTGGAATTGTTAGATTTTCAAACTGCCGTTATTCCATTTTTTTAAATGCAACCCCCCCTATCTCTTTTCACGAACAGATAGTGTTCATGTTCCTCTTCAATTCTGTTACAGGTTTTCTGCATCTAATCCTTACAGTTTTTTTGCTATAATAAACTTTTTACATTTTTACTCTAAAATCAATATTAAAAAGTTATTTAACGTACCGTATTTTAATTTATTTAAGACAGCGACCTCTATTTGATAAAACAGATGGATAATATTAAATTTA
This sequence comes from Dorcus hopei, assembly GCA_033060865.1. Classification (NCBI taxonomy): domain Eukaryota; kingdom Metazoa; phylum Arthropoda; class Insecta; order Coleoptera; family Lucanidae; genus Dorcus; species Dorcus hopei. The sequence goes on along the minus strand of CM065423.1, from coordinate 3,596,742 downwards.
CAATTGATTGCAGACTCTTATTACATTATAATCATCGTATTTTTATTGTAATACAGTTCTTTCACTTTCTTGAATCAATTTTAAAGCATTCTTAATTAAAACAAAGTAAAGGAACTGTATTATAACAAAAATACGATTATTACAATGTAATAAGAGTCTGTAATCAATTGTAAACTTGATATTATCCATCTGTTTTATGGCATTGTCTTAAAGAAATTAAAATACGGTACATTAAATAACTTTTTAATATTTATTTCAGAGTAAAAATGTAAAAAGTTTATTATAGCAAAAAAACTGTAAGGATTAGATACGGAAAATCTATAACAAAATTGAAGAGGAACATGAACACTATCTATTCGTGAAAAGAGATTGGGGGTTTGCATTTAAAAAAAAATTTGAAATTCTGACAATTACACAGGCTTGAACATTTAAAAAAACAAGTAAGACTAAAAAAAAAATTATATCTAGGTTATTCCTCATACTTTAGTTTATAACACTACCGATTTTTATTGCCGTACGATAAACAATACGTTTACAGTTAGTATTTCAAGAGAAGTTGAAAATCAGACCGTTTTCAATAAAATATTAATTTACTCTTAGTTGGTTAATTAAATATAAATATTTTATGCGCTACTGTTTAGAGGATCGAGTGTTATGTCTTTCTATAAGAAAATACACAGGGTGTTCCATTAAAAAAAAATCCTGCTACATGCTGCCGTTACTTTACGTAACACTCTGTATGTACCAAAACAATTTTAGGTTACAGTGCTCAATAGGTAGAATGTCCTTGTGAAAGAAAAAAATTCTATCTCGTTCTATAAATAAGGTATGGAAGAAAGGGTGCTTAAAAACTCACCCTGTATATAAAAATTTTTATTTTATTAAAATTAAGCTTTTTTCAAAACTGTTTAATTAAAGAGAAAATGTTATGAATGCGTTCAGGTATTTTAATATTTCTAGCAAATATGGGAGAACTGATGCTTACCTTCTTGGAAATAGTTTAAAGAAACGAATAATACCTAATTAAAAATATTCGCAGAAATTATGTTCTGTTTAAGGGATTAAAATTGTTATGGGGATGAACTGGATTTACCTGATTTTCTTTCTTTAAATGAAATAATATAAAAGGGAAAATTAAATTTTATACCTTCATTTCTAATACAATCGTGTTCGAGTGTTCATCACAGTAAGTTTAATTAATTGTTCTGAATATGGAGCATCGTCAGTTCGGTCCTCAGTGCACCATTGTCGAAAAAGGGAAAATTATAGGAATGTGGCAAAGTGAAAAATCGTATAATGAAATAAGTGAGTCGATTCATAAATCGGTAAGTAATTTTATATCTAAACGTATTCTGTTATTATTATTATTATGAATAATATTATTTTTAATGATTAATTCATTCAATAATTTATTTTAATTTTTTAAATTAAAATTTATTTTGTACATTTGTAAAAAAATTGATAAATTGAACAATTATAAGGAAATTCTAAAATAAAGAAACATATTTTGGAATCTCCAAAAGAATTTCCAATTCATAAATCACATGTAAAATTTCAGAACGGAAGTGAATGTAGTCCATTTTTTATTTAAATGTTATATTGTGGAATAAATATTTATTCAGTACAACTTTGTTTTCTTTTATTATTATTATTCAAGTTTTTAGAGTTATCTAAAAAATTCAAATAAAAAAATGCATTTTCACAATTTCATAAAAATATAATATAAAATAATGTAATTATTTCAGAAATCTACCATTCATCGATGGATACTAACGTTTCAGAAATGAAGGTTTGTTAGAGAGGAAACGAAGACCGCTTGGTTTATATAAAAAACTACACAAGATGATCAAGAAATCGTGAATGCAATACAAAACAATCGTTTTCTTTCTAGTCGACAAATTTTAGGCGTTATAGGAATTGGTTGTTCAACTAGGACCATCATAAGAAAACTTGTCAATGGAGGGTTACATAACCGGAAATCAGTGAAAGTTGTAAAGTTTATACCGCGCCATGCCGAAGAAAGAAACAATTTTGCAATTCAAAATCTTTATAGAAATTGGGAAAATGTACTTTCTGATGAGAAAGTATTTCGGTCGGATGAAAATATTCAAAAATTAGTTGATCGTCCAGTAATATACGACATGCAGCACCATATGTGAACAAGATACACCGGAGTGGTAGAGTGTCAGTTGCTTATTGGAGGTGGATGCATAGTCCAGGCGAACTATTTTTTTATAGTTCCAATTAATGGAAGATTAACATCTCGGCAATATGTCAACATTCTAGAACAGCATTTATTACCTTTGGCGTATACTAATGATGAAGGCATTGCATTTATCCAAGATAATTCGGCCATTCTCACTGGCAGAGTCGTTCAGGAATGGTTTGAAAAATATCCAGAAATTGATGTGATTCCCTCGCCTGCTAAATCCCCTGATTTAAATCCTATCGAAAATTTATGGTCACATTTTATTCGACATTGGGACGACGAAAATGCAAACTTAAGAAACTGGCAGTATTTACTAGAACACATAAATAGAATTTGGAATCAATTGGGATTAGGAAATTTATGCCAAAATTTAGTTGGTTCCATGCCGAGAAGACTGCAGGAAGTCAGTTATTTTTATATCTAAAAATTATTTGGAATATATATTTTATTTATTAAAATGTTTACTTCTTTCTTAAAAAACAGAAACAAAAAAAATAAATATTGAAGTTTTCATATTGGCCTTCAATAAAAAAAACTTTTCAGGGAGGCTATGACTTTACTTTACTCCATTTAAATTACATTGCAACAAATGTTGTCATGGCTTGCTTGAGAAGTTTTTTTATTGAAAGTCCTTTACTACGATTCTGAAATTAGTTATTTCCTACTTTCACATTTTTCTCGCTTTGAAGCAATACAAAAAAACAATCTGCTTTAAGATTTACATTAAAACAAAAAAAAAAGTAATAAATTCGATTGGTTAGGCATAATTTTTGTAGTTTAAAAATCCTGGTAGATTCAGAAGAGTTGCCCCAAAATATGATGCCATAGGATATCCGTGAATTAACAAATGCATAGTACGCACTTAAAGCTACTTCCAAACTGATTTCCTGGGCTGTAATCCGTAATGCGTAAGTGAACTTGCTTATTTTTCCTGCAAGCTTTTGGATATGGAAATTCCATTTCAAGTTTTGATCAATTTCAATTCCCAAAAACGATGTATGGTTTACTGAAGTATGTTATTGTTGTAAATAACGCTAAATTGATTTTCCTCTTACAGAGTAAATTTCATTATTTTATGTATGAAGAAAAAGGCACTTCCTAATTTCTTAAACTTATTTATTCTAGCGACCGGTTTCGGTGAAAAACACCATCATCAGGCCTGCAAATTTTGGAGAAAAAGTTTTTGAGTGATGATACAGATTTTTGTAAAAGAGTTAAATGTAAATACAATAAATTGAAATAAATATGAGGAATTGAAATGACTGAAAAAGAGTTCATAAAATTAAGTTAGAATTTTGCACATTAATAATAAAACCCAAAATAATACTAACTCTGATAATAATAAACATACACATTACACAAAACTCACTTTTCAAGGTACAATAAATTACAAAATAGATAAAATTTTAAAGAAATATGATATAAAATGTGCCACATCACAAAAAACAAACTTATTAACTATGTTACAAAATAACAAAGATAAAATTAACAAACTTGAAAAAAGCGGTGTATATAAACTAGAATGTGAAAATTGTAAAGCTACATACATAGGTGAAACAGGCAGAAACATAAACAAACGGATAAAAGAACACATAAGGGACAAAATAAATTCAAATGTTGGTAGACATCTACATGAAACAGGTCATAAACTTAACCTCAACAATACTGAATTATTACACGAATGCCCTAAAAGCTACAAATTAACACTACTTCAAGCATATGAAATTCATAAATTAAAACAAAATAATAACATAACTTGTTTAAACGATCAATTAAAATTACAATTTGAACCTATATTCATGTCACTTAATAACTAATTTCACTACATACTTTTTCAATCAGTTTCTCCCAACCACTGGTTTGATATACAGTATGTCCTAGATTGAGTAGGCTACCATGGGTAACTTTCTTATTAGTGAAGATAGAGATTTGGTTAAATGGGCAATATTTTGTAGTTTTATGTGCTGATTCAGATTCCGTTGAGAAAATTTGAAAATTCCGAATAGTTCAGATTTTATCGCAGAAAAACTGAAAATCGCTATTTTCTTTAATGTCCAATAACTTCGCAATTATAAAAAATATGAAAAAATGTTTCGTATAAGAGTTACTATGTTTGATAAAATACAGCTGAAAATACAGTCAAAATAAAATTCAAGATGGCGGCTGTCAAGATATTGATAGCAACTTTCTTATTTTAAATGGACGCCATATTGGATTTTTATACGATTAAATAGCATTTTCTTTTCTCGTTTCAACCGTGTATCACAACCCATATCTAAAAAAAAAAAATTTTTTTTAATTAAAATTTTTCGTTTTAAATCAAGTAAGCGGGTTGCCTTTACTTATTACTAATAAGTGAAGGCAACCCGCTTACTTGATTAGTAATAAGTAAATGCAACCCGCTTACTTGGTTTAAAATAAAAAATTTTAATTAAAAAAAAAAAAATTTTTAGATATGGGTTGTGATACATGGTTGAAACGAGAAAAAAAATGCTATTTAATCGTACAAAAATCCAATATGGCGTCCATTTAAAATAAGAAAGTTGCTATCAATATCTTGTCAGCCGCCATCTTGAATTTTATTTTGACTGTATTTTCAGCTGTATTTTATCAAACATAGTAACTCTAATACGAAACATTTTTTCATATTTTTTATAATTGCGAAGTTATTGGACATTAACCCTGCAATAGTCGCGTCATTTTACTATCTCAGTTTTGTCGCCCCGGTCCCTCAGACCGTATTAATTTTAATTTGTCAAAAAACGAAACTTATGTTATTTTTACGTTTTGCAAGGTTTTTTATAACTACAATAAAATTTATTTTCTAAAAATTAAACCTTCTTTTTTGCAATTTTTTTCAAAAGCATTTTATTTTTAATTGGCAATACAAAAAAGGATCTAATGATTTATCCTTAACTAGTACTAACAAAAATGAAAAATATTGTCAGCTAAACACTAGAACTACTTAGTTATATTAATTTTTACAAATACAAAGTCAGACAATCATCTATAAATTATTTAGGTACATTTCTCGACATGTTCTGCAAATACCCGTGATATGCTCTAGGCACATATACTTATTACAATTGAAACAAGTAAATCTAGTTTTTCGATTTTTTTTCCAATTGCAATAACTGCATCTACCAGGAACTTGATGTTCTTGCTGAAATTCTTCTCTAATGCCACAAATATCTTGTAGTCGAGACTTAATTCTAGTGGGAATACAGGACATTCTAGCTCGAGTTTCTAGTTGTGGCCTAATTAAACCATTCGCTAATTTTCTTAGTACATTTCGACGAAGTTTGTTTGTCTCAGGATTATTTGAGACATATATGACTTGAGAATTTATACCAGCAACATTTAGCATTGTGTAAAAAACCACCATAGGCCATCTCTTTGAATTTCTGGCACAGTTATAATTAGCGCATAATCTGTCAACAACATCGACCCCTCCTTTGTTGCTATTATAATCCATAATCATAACAGGTTTTTGTTTTTCAGTTTCTTGATCAATTTCATCGGAATGGTGAAAAGTGGAAAGTAGAAGTACATTTTTTCCGGGTTTAGGTAAATACGAAACCAATGTACATTCTTCATTGAAACCAAACATGGAAGAGTATTCAGGTCGAGGTACTGGTTTAGTGAATGCCAGGGGAAGTTCTTTCTTATTTTTTCTAACTGTACCAGTAAAAGTAAGCTTATAGTCACGTAAAAGGGTTTTGGCGAGAGGAATCGAAGTAAACCAGTTGTCAGTTGTGAGATGTTTACCAGAATTTTTTATATTTTGGCAAAGCCTGTAAACGACGTCTGATGGAGAGTTAGATACTTTATAGGGACCATCAGGCTGTTGCCCGACGTAAACTTCTAGTTTACTGGTATAAAACATTTTTGCGTCACACAAAGCAAATATCTTTAATCCGTATTTATTGGGTTTCGATGGTATATAAATTCTGAAATTACATTTTCCTCGAAAGGCAGGAAGCATTTCATCTATAGTGACAAATTCAGATGTATGATAACCATTCTCACAATTTTGGACAAAAATATCAAATATTTCGCGAATGGCTGCAAACTTATCAGTTTTTTTACGGTTTTCACGACTATTTTTATCGTCAAATCGGATGCATCTATTTAGAAATCTAAATCTTTGTATTGACATTGTCAAATGAAATATTTCCACTCCGTATCCATCGGTTCTCCAGATGTCTTCAGTATTCATTCTATTTGCTTTGCAAATACCAGCCATATAAAGAAGACCTATAAACGCCTTTATTTCTACTGGATTAGTAGGATGTGCATCTCTAGAACGAGAAAAATTTTCTTGTATCGACTCTATGTAAAGATTCGTGTAATAGACTATTTGATTTATCATAATGTCATTTATGAAATGGTTCCATATCTCAGTCATGTCTTTTAGCGTCTTCGTCATATGCGTTGGTCCAGGCAGCCGTTTGATGATATTTTCCTTTCTAGTTCTCACTGACTTTGGTTTAGGTGGATGTTTTTTCCAGTATGTAACTTTATTTTTACCTAAAAGGAACAAGATTTCTTTTACCACATAAATGGTGGATATAACAAATAGGCTTACCAATATAAGATAACTGAGTGCAAAAAGGTGGTAGATCTTCTTCGGTAGAGTCACTTATGTCTTGTTCGCTGTTAGCATCGTCGTTTTGTATCTCCACGTTATCTTCTTCGTCTTCGGTTTCATCATCTGCCTTTTCCGATAAACAATCTATGGTCCTGCTCGATTCTCCCACCTGCTCTTCATCTTCAACTTCTTTTAAAAGACGCTGTAAGTGGGCATATTCTTTTTCGTAAGACCACATGGCCTTAAACAGTCAGATTTAGCTTTAAAATATATATTTAAATAAAAATAGCAATACTCACCGAAAAAAAAATTTTTAATTTGCTCACAAGTATAGTCGCAACGGTCCAATACACCGTGTACTTCTTTGGTCGCGCTGGTCTCAGACACCGTGCGGCAATATATCTCTGCAGTCAAACACCCAATCACACAGAAAACAAAACTGACAAAAAAACGCCGCTCCAGAGGAAGGTAATTAGCGCGACAAGAACATACGCCCTCTAGATGTCAATATAATACCTATTTACGTGAACACGGTCTTAGAGACCGTGGCGCGACTATTGCAGGGTTAAAGAAAATAGCGATTTTCAGTTTTTCTGCGATAATATCTGAACTATTCGGAATTTTCAAATTTTCTCAACGGAATCTGAATCGGCACATAAAACTGCAAAATATTGCCCATTTAACCAAATCTCTATCTTCACTAATAAGAAAGTTACCCATGGTAGCCTACTCAATCTGGGACACACTGTATACGTTTTATTTTCTTCTCCAATATTTGTAATCTCTCTATGTTAATTAATTTATTTCGACGTTAGCAGTAAGTATTTTATTCAATCAAGAACATTACCAAAACTTAATACTAATATTAATTATCTAATTATGTATTTTACAATTTTCTAACCTAACTTTATGAACACGTTTTCCTGTCAATTCATTTTTCAGTTTTATTTCAAACTATTGTATTTTCACCATAATGTCGCTAACATTAATTATTTATCTAAGAACCAACTGTAAATATTAATTATCTAATTATGTTTTTTGCAAAATTCTAACTTAATTTTATGAACACTTTTTCAGTCATTTCAATTCCTCATATTTATTTCAATTTATTATATTTACATTTAACTCTTTCACAAAAATCTGTATCATCACTCAAAAACTTTTTTCTCCAAAATTTGCAGGCCTGATGATTGTGTTTTTCACCGAAACCGGTCGCTAGAATAAATAAGTTTAAGAAATTAGGAAGTGCCTTTTTCTTCATACATCGAATTCACCTAATTATGGACTTCATTCAACAATTCATTATTTTAGTTTTCTCAACATTAAGTTTTAAGTTGTTACTCCGGAACCACGGTTCCATAACCGATATGTCATTTGCAATCTTTACAATCAAGGTAGCATTATTTTCGGCTGTCACTATTAAGGACGTATCATCTGCAAACATTACGATTCGATCATTCACAATACTAGGTAGGTCATTTGTGTATATTAAAAACAACAACGGACCTAAGACTGACCCTTGCGGTACTCCTTGATTTCTCAATCTGAGATCTGATCTTAGTTCATATCCACTTGTGTTATTTATTTGCACACACTGTTTTCTGTCTTTTAGATACGATTTAATAATATCATTCACAATGCCCCTGCAACCTAATTTGTGTAGTTTCTGTAGTAGTATACTACGATCTACACAATCGAAGGCCTTAGACAGATCCATGAATATCCCCACGACTTTTTCTTTGTCTGATATTGCTTTTAAGATGTTACACATACCCATGTAGACAGCTCTTATCGTCGATCGTTCTTTAAGGTACGCATTTTGGGCATTCGTGATCAATTTAAATTTTTATAAATAATCCATTACACGATTTGTAAGTATTTTTTCAAACACTTTAGCTATGACTGAAGTCAGAGCAATTGGCCTATAGTTTGAAATATCATTTCTGTTGCCTTTTTTATACATCGGTTTTATTACAGTTATTTTAAGCTGATCTGGAAAAATTCCCGTTCCAAAGCATTGATTTATGAGGTAGCACAATGGTATATTCAGTATATCAACACAATGTTTGAGTAACTTAGTAGGTATTCCATCATAACCAATAGACGGTGTATCTTTTAAATTTACAATAATTGTAGTATAAATTTCTGTTTTGTTTGTAGCATACAGAAACATATTTTTATCATGGTTGGGAATGTTATTGCAATCAAATGCCTCTGCTGTATTGTTGCTAAATCCTACCTCAGCAAAAACTATTTATTTTTTCTAATATTGGAACCGTACTTTCAGAATTGTTTTGTTTTACGTTTTCAATATCAAAATTTGTAGTATTCTCTTTCCCAGTAATTTGTTTTACCAGCTTCCAGGTGGCGATTATCTTGTTTTTAGAATTCACGATGAGCTCAGAATTCTAAGATTTTTTTCTTTCCCTGCTGCATTGCTTTGTGTAGCGGCAATAGTGTGAGTAAAACTCTTTCTCAATCTGTTCCTTAACTAGTCCTTCGAATAATTGTCTTTTAATTCTCAGTTTTTCCCTTATGGTAGATCTTCATTTAACCATAACGTATTTTGCTTATCCTTGATCAATATTCTCTTTTTTGGACACATTTCATCCATTATATCCTGTAGTGTGTTTAGAAATATATTAACATTTGTATTGGGACAGCTACTGGTTAAAATTTCTAACCAATCTACATTTTTAATTACATTTTTAATTGTATTCAGTTTTGAAATTGTAATTTGACGCGTTAACATATATTTTTGTCTCGTATTTATTAAAGTAATATCGAAAGAAATCTCTTGTAAGTACGGTTCAAACATTAGAAAAAATAAGTAGCTTTTGCTGAGGTAGGATTTAGTAACAATACAGCAGAGGCATGTTATTGCATTCAAATGCCTCTGTTGTATTGTTGCTAAATCCTACCTCAGCAAAAACTATTTATTTTTTCTGATGTTTGAACCGTACTAAACATTAAACTAAACATTTGTATTTAGTGCAGTCAATGCATTTATTTATTTGACGGAACCGAAAAAAGTGTTCGTATCCGCAAAATTCTCCTGTCACCAATTTGTTTCTTAGTTATCAATGTACTTATAACTTACATTCATTATTTTAACATAAGAAATTAACAAATTATATCACATAGTGTGTTATTTTTTTACAAAGTGTGAGATATCACGATTTAATTATTGTGGATTATTTTAATGAAACAGATGTTCGAAGATTCCGTTTCAAATTGTATTGCGGGCGACACTAACCCAGTGACCGTGACATTTGCGGAATTTATCGTTTTACGATGCGTCTATAAAACTAGTAGACGCACTGACGAACGAGCAGAGGTTTTCAAACAAAAGCCAGTGCGCTCTTGTGGTAGGTCAGTTTTTTATTTTCGAGCAAGAACATTGATATTTGCAGAATCAATTCCTTATGTGATGAAGAACTTACAGTATTAATTATTAACTTATTCGATTACACGCTGTATTAGATTTTATTATATATTGTAAGTATATTATCATTTATTATTATAATGTATTACATTTAGGTTATTTTTTAGATATAACTTTATAACTTTTCACTGAAGATGCCTCTTTAGGCGAAACAGGTTTGGAGAATTTAAATAAAACTTTGTAGAAAAGACTCGGCATTTATTATCTTTATTAAATCTGTTTAGTATGGTAATAATAATTGTGTTCACACCTTTTGTCTTTATCATTATATTTTTGAAGGTATCGATAACTCTCACTATACTTGAACTATCATAGCAGTGTTCAATATCATTCGTACCACCCTGTATAAACAAATAATCGTTGTCTCCACAGTCTTTCATTATAGTATCCAAGTTATTAACTACTGCATCTAATTTAGAGTTTGGTTTTATATAGCTTAGAAGTTTAAATTCTTTTGGTAAGATGTCTCCTAGTATGTCAGTATAGCGCCTTCCATGACTATCACCTAGTATGATGACTTTATGTGTTGTCCCATAGTTTATAGGCTCAATACTTTGTACTTTGTATATGTGGTTTAAATTGGTCTTGTTCCTATTTTCTATGCAGTGTTGAGTAGTATTTTGTGATAAAATATTTATTTTATGCTTAAATATTAAACATTTGTCCCTAAAATTAGTAATTTCAGCTTTTAAAGTTGTAGTGTCTTGAATTTTGTCTATGTCTAATTCTAAAATGTCATTTTCTTCTGAGTCAATTTTACACTCCGAGTCATTTGAGTTCCACTTTTGTATTATGCTGTCTTCTTGTTCAGTTTGTGAACTTGCGGATTTATTATCATCTGTCTGAGTAAATGAATTTACAAATTTCAAGTTTTGTTCATTGTTTGATTTCTTTACTATGTCATTAATTATCTTTGATTTTATATTTCTTTCTACTTCAAGTTGACTGATTTTTGATCTAAGTTTTTTATTGACTTCATTTACTTCTTCAATTACACTTTCTGCTTTTGCTAGTTTATCTCTCAATATTACATTAATGGATGTCAAGTTTGATTTGGCGTCCTCTCCTTCATTATGTACAATGCTGATGTAACTATTATTGACACCCAATTTTGTAGATGTCTTTTCCACATCAGTGAGTTTTTTCTGGTTTCTAGTAATTACTGTTGAATTCATTGCACAAGTTTAGATCCGTTTTTGTAAACTTTAAAATATTTAAATCTTATGTGTTGGAGATTATTTTTACTTGTACTTAATGCTGATTTTAAGATTGTTTTCACAAAATATTTTACATTTTTTGTCACAAAAACATTCAATTCTCTCCTACTTCGGTCTTTCGCGCGGCGACTTATTTGCGCTGCACGTTGCGATTTTTTATATACCAGAGTCCACGAACGTTCACCTTATTTAAGTATGATGATTACTCATCAAAACTAACACACACACACATCCGCACTCAACAACAAGTAATACAATAAATTGTTAATTAATACTATTAGAATAATATTATTATTATTATAATAATATTATAATATACAGTCTGTGGCATTTAACCGGGTTTCTTTATTAACGCCTTTCCTATTGAATATATGGAAAAATTTTTTATATAAAAGTATTATCCTTTCAAGCTCCGTATATTTTAAAATTATTTTCAAATATACAGGCTGTCCCAATTTGCCTGTACGATGTATAACTTCGTTATTTTAAATGGAACACCCTATGTTTTATAACGAATTTGGACTTGTCAGGTTATTTTAGGATAAGTTTGATAAGAGTTCCCCATACCTAAGTCCTATGGTTTTTAAGATATTAGGATTTGTTTACGGTTTTCGGAAAATACAGATGTAATTTTTATAAAAAAGTTTTGTGCAAATCGGTTTCGATTACAGCGGATTCCCCGAGCAGGCTCTGTACAGCTGTTTCAGGCCTAGTTGGGCCTTCATCAGCAGAACCGCAGCTCGAGAACTCCACTGCAAACCAAACCGACTTGTCCAGGTTATACGCCAATGCGATGTGAAAGTAATGAACATTTCAAGTAGCGACATCTTTTGATCGCTTCTTGACCTGACATTGCAGTAGGATTGACAAATTGAAGCTAGTTCGCCACATAATAAGTCATCCCATGCAAGACGGCCATGCTTGCTGTCAAAGCATAATGAGAATTTTAAAAAAGTTTTGTGCAAATCGGTTTCGATTACAGCGGATTCCCCGAGCAGGCTCTGTACAGCTGTTTCAGGCCTAGTTGGACCTTCATCAGCAGAACCGTAGCTCGAGAACTCCACTGCAAACCAAACCGACTTGTCCAGGTTATTTGCCAATGCGATGTGAAAGTAATGAACATTTCAAGTAGCGACATCTTTTGATCGCTTCTTGACCTGACATTGCAGTAGGATTGACAAATTGAAGCTAGTTCGCCACATAATAAGTCATCCCATGCAAGGTATAGGGAACTCTTATCAAACTTACCCTAAAATAACCTGACAAGCTCAAATTCGTTATAAAACATAGGGTGTTCCATTTAAAATAACGAAGTTACACATCGTACAGCCAAATTGGGACAGCCTGTATATTTGAAAATAATTTTAAATTATGCAGAACTTGAAAGGATGATATTTTTGTATAAAACATTTTCCATATATTCAATAAGAACGGCGTTAATGAAGAAACCCGGTTAAATGCCACACCCTCTATAGGTATTAATAAAATAATTTGGTGTCCTGTATTTACTACACAAAGAGGTTTTCAGCCAAAAATCACATTTGATACCCTACTGTTTCGACAAAAACATCTCATCTTTAGGGTCGACTTACAAGGGAAGTATCCGAACCCGAAAATTCAAAAAAATTTGAAACTTTGTGTGTTAGTAGTTCACCCTAGGGTAAGCACGGAGCCATTTTTTTTATCGGCCCAAAATCGCTTTAAGTGGGGAAAAGCACCCTTCGAAATTTGTCTTTCAATGCTCTATCACATATGTAAAAATTGTCACCCCATATAATTTGAAAATCAAAACTTACCCCCTACCACCCCAATCTGAGAAGTCAAAAAAATTATTCATTGCTCTGGGTGAGTAGTCCACTTCGGGTGGAGTGCAGCTAAATTTTTTTAACAATCGGAAAAAAAATTTAGGGGGTGAAAACACGTCTCATACTTTCTATAATTTTGAGTACTTGGCAATCTTAATACCAGAGCGCTTAAATATTAATATTGCATGTCAAAGTATTAATTTAGAAGTGATTTGTGAAAGTCATATTTAAATATTAACATCGATTACAGTTCAGAAATCTAGGCATATCTTTATCCCATTACTATTCTAACGCACGTATACAGGCTGTTAGAAATTCGAGGCTCACCATTGGGATCTCGGAAACGGTAAGAGATACGAAGTCGGTTAAATTGGGGCAAAGTTGCGTATTTTGGTGCTGAATAATAATCCGTTCTGAAAAATCTTCTACGTTTTGTAGTTTTTGAAATATTTCAAAAAAACCAGAAAACGTAATTTTCTTTTTTATTTTTTCCTGAAGTTATTATTGCAGGGATCATAACAAAATTAATACATTCATTCATCATCAACTTCATTTTTTCTTATGGGCGCTACATTGGGTTTTAATATCATTAAATAGACCTATTTTTTCTGATGCTTTTCCATGTATCACGCATCCCTATTTAATAATTTGAAACAGCTGGAAATGCAAGAAAGTGTTGAAAATAACACTGCAAAGAAAAACATGGTATGTAGTGAAAACAAAAACCAAAAGAGTTTGATATATCTTCGGAGTTTTATTTCGTGTATCACAAGAGCTGATTTTAATAAAATTTTTAGATCTAAAAATGAATGTTTTTGAATCCAAGAATGACGTAAATTTAAACATTTATTTTGGTTTTAACAACAACAATTCAGTAATAACGAGCGAAATTTCCTTCCAACAATATCCAGAAAGACAACTACAAAACAATAGTTGATTAGATTTGTAATTAAATTATACATTATTATTATTAAAGCAAGAAAATATCAAATTAAATTAAAATGTCTTTAGAAAACTCGTATCTTAAAAGATATTACTGCTCGAGGAAACATTCTTTTTTGTAGTCTCATAATTTTATACACTTTATAAGTAACCATTTAACTACCTCTACTAATAATTCTTCATTTATCATCATTAAGGCGATCTCGATACGTCCTTCGAGCTTTATGAAAATAAATATCCATAAAGTGCAATGTTTCTATCTAACTTAATAACATTGTTCTGTGTGGATGGCATCTTTCTGGGTATTATTGGAAGTAAATTTCTCTTGCTATTACTAAATTGTTGTTAGCACAATAACTTTTTAAATTTACAAGAATGAGAGATTTTTAAAGACATAATTTCTTGTGATACTCTTGCTTTAATCATAAAAATGTATAATTTAATTACGAAACTAATTAAATACTGCGTCATCGTCATTGTTGGAAGTAAATTTCTTTTGCTGTTATTAAATTGTTGTTGTTAGCACAATATGTTTTAAAAATGTACGTCTTTCTTGGATTCACATCATTCATTTTTATATCTAAAAATTTTTCAAAAATCTGCTTTTGTGATAGACGAAATAAAACTCCGAAGGTATATCAAACTTTTTTGCTTTTTGTTTTCACTGCATACCATGTTTTTCTTTGCAGTGTTATTTTTCAACAATTTCTTGCATTTCCAGCTGTTTCAAATTAATAAATAGGGATGTGTGATATATGGAAAAGCATCAGAAAAAATAGATCTATTCATTGGTATTAAAATTCAATGTAGCGCCCATAAGAAAAAATGAAGTTGATGATGGTCAGGACGAGACGAAACGTTTTAAGTAAAATCTAATGTTATAATCGTAAAGAGCTTAAAAAAGTGCCTGTAGAATGTATTAATTTTGTTATGATCCCTGCAACAATAACTTCAGGAAAAAATAAAAAAGAAAATTACGTTTTCTTGTTTTTTTTGAAATATTTCAAAAACTACAAAATGTAGAAGATTTTTCAGAACGGATTATTGTTCAGCACCAAAATACGCAACTTTGCCTCAATTTAACCGATTTCGTATCTCTTACCGTTTCCGAGATCCCAATGGTGAGCCTCGAATTTGTAACAGCCTGTAGGTATGTACTATCGCTGACACTATAAACAGAACGAGAAGCAATAAAACTGTGCGAAACTCGACCTTATTGCACCGGCATGATGTGAGCCTTACGCTCAGGTCATAAAATGTGTTAATCTAGGATGCCAGGTATAAATCTTGGACAGGAAAAATACGCTTTAGGAAACGGGTATTAAAATTGAATATTGAATTAGCAAATATAAATTTGGGGTCTCATGTTCGTATCTTTTATTTCTGCATATTCAGTCAAACACAAATAATTTCGGTTTCAACAATTCCTTTTTTGTAAATAAATATTTCTAGGACTTATTTTTTATAATAAATTTGATGTCATTACTTTGTACTATTATTTTTTCTCGGATAAGTAAACTACGATCAAATTCTTTTGTTACACTAAAATTAGCATACATATATGTGAGAATTCCTTATATAGTGCTTACTTTATTTTTTTTCTGAGAAAGATTGAGTCTGCTTATACTGTAAATAATACTAAATCTGTTTATATTTTTGGAAATCGTTTAAACAAATAAGTGAAACCGAATTAAAAATATTCCCAGAAATTATGTTCTGGGTTTTGCCACTATAATGAATTATGAGGGTAAGTGAATAGGATTTATCCCTACTTTTAAATGAAACAATATAAATTGGTAGAAGAATTTTTTGTTTCTTCATTTCTATACTAATTGCGTTCGATTGTGTTTTGAAAATGGAGCGACATCAGTTAGGTCCACAGTGCACCATCGCAGAAAAAGGAAAAATTATAGGAATGTGGCAAAGTGGCAAATCGTATAGTGAAATAAGCGAGTTGATTCATAAATCGGTAAGTCAATTTATTTATTTCAACGGATTCTATTATTATTATCATTATTGTGTAATAAATTCTTTTAACGAACACTTAAAATTCACTATCAGTTGATAGCTTCGTCGGGAGTCAAAATAAAGAAATAAAGTTATCAAGGGAACCTAAAAAGGTAAAATGAACTCTTTATATCTAAAAATTATGTTAAATAATTAATTTATTTTAATACTTTTTTAAATAAGTTTTATTAAATATTGATTAACAAAATCAGTATATTTATTAACAAAATTCAGTCATATCTGAATTTTGCGCATTTCTATAAAACGTCTTTTGAAAATATTATTCACAATATAATAAATATATACCGGGTGCTGCATCCTGTATACATATATAATATAATTAGTATGTATTTTCAAAATCAAAATTATAATTATTTTCTAACGAATGTTAATGATTTTCATTACTTTTTTGAACACAATATTTATATTGGTTTAAATTTTTTCTATGTGACCTGTATTAAAATTTAAACATTTGAGTTCATCAACCACGTTATGTTGCCTTAATTTCGGTGATTTAGTTTTTAAGAATTCTCAAATAAAATAATAATATTTTATGTTGTGTGCAAAATTAAGATGTCACTGAATTCTGTTAATAAATATATGAATTTTACTACTTGCTATTTTTACTACTGGAAAAAAATGCAGAAATTGAAAAGAAACTTTGAATTTTCAAAATTATTAGCTTTTGGAAATTTAGAAACACTTTCTAAGGGCCAGTTTTATAATGGAATTTAAACGAGAATTTTAAAATGAAAGTCACATTCAGATGTGTGAACAAATGAATTTTTGCAGCTGTTTTTACGCTTGAAAGAGATTTTAAATTTAAAGTCTCCTTTAAATTCGATTATAAAACTGGCTCTAATTCTTCAATAATTCTTTTTTTTTCAAGTGTAAGGAAATCATAATTTACACAATAGAGTTTCATTATTTATTCATATATTTCAAATATTGTAATTAATTATTTCAGAAATCTACCATTCACCGATGGATACTACGTTACAGAAACGAAGGTCTCGTAGAGAGGAAACGAAGACCACTTGGTCTAAATAAGAAAACTACAGCCAATGAGGATGAACAAATCTTAAATACAATAAGAAATAGTCCTTTTCTTTCCAGTCGGCAAGTTCTAGACACAACGGGAATTGCTTGTTCGACGAGGACCGTTATAAGAAGACTTGCCAATGGAGGGTTGCGAAACCGCAAATCAGCTAAAGTTATAGATTTCACACCGCGCCATGCCGAAGAAAGAGTCAATTTTGCAATTCAAAATCTGTACAGAAACTGGGAAAATGTAGTGTTTTCTGACGAGAAAGTGTTTAGGTCGGATGAAAATATTCAAAAACTAGTTTATCGTCCAGTAAATACACGATATGCTACACCATATGTCAATAAGACAAAGAGAAGTGGTAGAGTGTCAGTCGCTTATTGGGGCTGGATGTCAACGCATGGTCCTGGCGAATTAGTCCCAATTAATGGAAGATTAACATCCCGGCAATATACAAACATTCTTGAACAGCATTTATTACCTTTGGCGTATGCTAATGATAGAGGTATTGCATTTGTCCAGGATAATTCGGCCATTCATACTGGCAGAGTTGTTCAAGAATGGTTTGAAGAACATCCAGAAATTGATGTGATTCCCTGGCCTGCTAAATCTTCGGATTTAAACCCCATTGAAAATTTGTGGGCAAATGTTATTCGACAATGAGATGACGGAAATGCAAATTTAAGGAATAGGGAATTTTTACAAGAACATATAAATGGCATTTGGAATCAGTTGGGGTTAGGAAATTTATGCCTACATTTAGTCGGTTCTATGTCGAGGCGATTAGAGGAGGTCATTAACAAATGGAGGATACTATACTAAATATTAATATTTTCAAGTATTTATGTAAAAACGAATTGTATTATATGTTATATAAAGAAAGTTATTTTGAAATGTTTTTCTTTCTAAACAAAAGAACAATATTGAAATTAGAAATTAAAAATTATATTCCACAGCTTAACGTATGAAACTACTGAACATGTCTCTGGAATTACTTGTTTTTATTCAGCAGATCAAATAAACATTATTATTATTATTATAACGATAAGAAGTTTTATTTTCCACTGGAAGTGCGTCGCCAAGTACCAGCAACTCCATTTTTAATGGAGTAAAAAATTTGTCAGTATGAACAAAATTTCAAAATCTCAACTAAATGTTGGATAAGTGGATAGTTATTTCTTTTCCATGTTTTACTGATTATTGTTATTGATGTTTAATAAATTTTACAATAATAATCATTTGTATTTAACAATTGTTTACTAGTTTTTTGTCTGTTCTGATTGTTGCTGTTTTTAAATATTTGTATAACTGAGATTAATTAATATTACCTACAGTATCTTCGCAAAGACTTTCAAAATTTAGTAGCTTAATATTTTAATTTAGCTTTATTCATTTTGACAAAACGTCTGTAAATTCTTTAAACAAATATAGTTTTACTGGATAAAATTTGTTTTCTTCTCCACATAATACTTACAGGCTATCCTAATTTTTGCAAAATGCTTAATATGCATTAAATAAATCAAAATGGAGTGCCGTTTCAGAAACTAACTATAAATATTATTTCTAAGTATATATTTAACTGGAAAATAGTATAGTCACTGGCTTACTAATCATTATAACATTG
Organism: Dorcus hopei; assembly: GCA_033060865.1. NCBI lineage: Eukaryota > Metazoa > Arthropoda > Insecta > Coleoptera > Lucanidae > Dorcus > Dorcus hopei. The sequence goes on along the minus strand of CM065423.1, from coordinate 3,577,857 downwards.
GTTTTAATTATTTAAATTCTTAAAATTAGCTCCGAAATGTTTAAGCTTATAGTATTATGCTGGCTAACATAATTTGTCCATTTTATTACTGACTGAATATAAACGAATTCTTATATATTTATGAAATATTAATAAATTAATTGAAAATGACTTTATTATTTAAAACGAATAATTATAATATTAACATCAGAAAATTAATTCTAACAGGATTCTAATATAGGAAAACAACTGATTTGCTTATTTTAATTTCAAATGAGCAAACCAGAAGAGAATATTCCAGATGTTTACCCCTGCACCGGCAGGTAATGCAATAAAATGTGCTATAAGGCTCAATTTCGCTAGGTCGTAAGAGGCATTAGTGCCAAGCAAATTTTCAATCGTTCTGTTTATAGTGTCAGCGATAGTACATACAGGGTTAGTTTTATTAATGTTAACCCTCCTTTATTATTTTAATTGTTAACCGATTCAAAAAATTTAAAAATTGCTCTTATATGATTTTTTATGTAGAATTCACTTTTTCTATCACTTTTGCAGTAGCGTTTTGTATACATATACCGGGTGGACAAAAAAATAATTTTTTTAAACGGTACACCCAGTATATTTTTACAAATTTTTAATCCTTGAATCACCCTGATAACAAACATATATAAACATCGTGTAATTGGGTTACTAATTTTTGTGTTATTCGTCAATTTATTGAAAACCTGATTATGGTTTTTTAAATACTTTTCAGCTTACCTAGAAGTATTATTTTGAGAGATAGAGAAAACCTTTAAATACAATAGTTGTAGGATTTTGTATCTAATATTTTTTAGAGCTCTCACAAGAAACAAAAGCGCATCAGAAAGTGGAGAAAAAATTAAATTTTTGTTTTTTTCAATGGAACAACCTATATATTGTTCGATATAATGAAATATCATTGTTTGCTAATTTGAAAAACATATAATATGTTGATATTTGGATCAACTGTTTGTGATACATTTGATTTTAAAAAATCAATATGTATACATATTAACATATAAACATTTAGGGAAAAAATGTTTAAAAACTTCTAAATCGCTATTTTAGTTAGCAAATGACAACGTAAATTTGAATATTTGGAACGATATAAATTAACAATAAAAACATTTTTCCAAGCCCTGATTTTTTAAATATTAATTTATTGATATTTTAGAATAAAATATCTCACAAACCGCTCATCCAACTATCAATTTTATGATTCTCGATTTAAATTATTGTTTAGCTAAATCAAAATTATGTATTTTTTTTTGTTCTTGTATCTTTAAATACGAGAATAAAGTTTATTGTTATTATTAAAATATTACATATTTTTGAAATTAGCAAACAATGATATTTCATTGTATTGACCAATGTATAGGGTATTTAAAAAAACAAAATTTATAATTTTTTCTGCACTTTGCGATGCGCTTTTGTTTTTTTGTGAGACCTCTAAAAGATATTACATACAAAATCCCACAACTATTGTATTTAAAGTTTTTCTCTATCTCTTAAAATAATACTTCTAGGTAATCTGGAGTATTTAAGAAACGACAATCAATTGACGAATAACACAAAAACTAGCAAACCAATTACACGATATTTATATACGTTTGTTATCAGGGTGACTCAAGGCTTAAAAATTTGTAAAAATATACAGGGTGTACCGTTTAAAAAAATTAATTTTTTGTCCACCCGGTATATATAAAACGCTACCGCAAAACTGACAGAAAAAGTGAAATCTACATAAAAATCCATTTAAGAGCAATTTTTAAATTTTTTGAATTGATTAACAATTAAAATAATAAAGGGGGGTTAACATTAATAAAACTAACTCTGTATGTACCTACCTATACGTGTGTTAGAATAGTAATGTGATAAAGATATGCCTAGATTTCTGAACTGTAATCGATGTTAATATTTAAATATGACTTTCACAAATCACTTCTAAATTAATACTTTGAATGCAATATTAATATTTAAGCGCTCTAGTATTAAGATAGCCAAGTACTCAAAATCATAGAACGTATGAAACGTGTTTTCACCCCTAAAAATTTTTTCCGAGTGTTAAAAAAATTTAGCTGCACTCCACCCGAAGTGGACTACTCACCCAGAGCAATGAATTATTTTTTTGACTTCTCATATTGGGGTGGTAGGGGATAAATTTTGATTTTCAAATTATAAGGGGTGGCAATTTTTACATATGTGATAGAGCATCGAAAGACAAATATTTTGCCATATAATTTTAATTTTTATCACTGCTGGTTACTCAGTTATTCGCAGAAAACCGAAAATCGCAGAAACTTCCAAGGGTGCTTTTCCCCACTTAAAGCGTTTTTGGGCCGATAAAAAAAATGGCTCCGTGCTTACCCTAGGATGAAGTACTAACCCACAAAGTTTCAAATTTTTTTGAATTTTCGGGTTCGGATACTTCCCTTGTTAGAGCGTATAAACACACACAACACATTAAAATTATAGTTAAAAAAATTACATTAAAATTATCACAGACAGATGAGGTATCACACGGGTCGAAGACGATTCAAACCATGTTGACACCTCATTTGTGTATGATAATTTTAATGCAAAAACTTTTTAACTACCATTTTAATGTGTTGTCTGTGTTTATTTATACGCTCTAACTCGCCCCTGAAGATGACATGTTTTTGTTGAAACTAATAGGGTTGCAAATGTAATTTTTGACTGAACGCTTCTTTGTGTAGAAAATTCAAGACTCCAAATACATATTTTTCTTTTATTAACTTAATTCTAAATTTTAATGGATAACAGTTTTAATTTTGTAAATCATTTAAAAATTAAGTTATTTTTCTGAGATTAGAAATGATTAATTATAAATTTATTAGAAGTATTAATTATGAATAAACGGATTCGATCGGGTCCTTCTTCAGTGCGCTACAAGTTATTGTTAGGAATAAAATAATGTTCGAATACATGTGACATACTTTTTTGTAAGTAGATTCTCACCTGTTTGGTTGCCATAGCTTAGTTTAGTCGGAGGCTGAGGTTGATTCGGAAGGATAATTCTTCGAACTATATTCTTTAAAAAATAACTTGCGTAATTCATAAAAAAAAAGTAAACGTTAGGTGACAAAAACGAAAGCAGTTGAGCGCCACGTAATCTTTTTAAACTGTAATTACTAAAACAGTCCGGAAACATAACTAATGAACTCGAAACAGATTTTTAGGTTACGCAAATTAATTTTTAAGAAATTAGTCTTTAATCGCAGCAGAAAATTAAAAAAAGTTTGAGAATGAAAAATTAATATAATTGATAGAAAAATTGGTGGAACTGTTAAACATAAATGGTAATTCACGCAACAAAATATATACATAGAATTAACAGGTGTACAGTAAACTTAAGTAAACAAAAATAATCTGACGCAATTATGCTAAATGACCCAACAAAAGCGCTAAATTAAATCGAAGGTGACCCAATTACAATTAAATAAATCCGCGACAATCAAAATAAAATTCAAAAGACTAATTCCAGACGGTACGGTAATAGCGAGTTATCGCAACCATCACGTTAACTTACCGTAAACGTTAAAATTACGTGGCTCCATTTATTTTCCATTGGCTCACATGATCTTAACGTTTACAGTAAGTTAACGTGATGGTTGCGATAACTCGCTAATATTTCCTTAACGATACGGCACGATACGGTACGATACGGTAAATTTCTCAATACGATACGATACATTTCTCAGTACGATACGATACGATACGGTAATAATGATGATTGTTGCTTACTCAATCCTGACGATGGCTTGACCTGAGTTCCATTTACGACTCCGTTGAATTATTTCTTCAAACGACTCCGCAATACTTGATCTTGATTCCATTTACGACATCGTTGAATTATATCTTCGAACGACTCCGCTATAGTTGGATTTGTTTCCAGGAACAACCACGTCATATAAAAAGGGGAACTCCTGTTCGATAGTATCTTCAAAAGACACGCCATAAACAGCAAGGATTTTTCCGATAAAACTCGTACGGTAGGAGGAAATCTTCGGTAACTCAACACAATTTCGGGAGTCAAAAAAAAAACTAATCTTCGGCTTCGGTAACTCAACACAATTTCGGGAGTAAAAAAAAACTTTACATAAAGAGAAAAGGAATCTTAGAAAATATTCTCCTAAACAACTAGGGTACTTACAATCTTCTGTTAGTTTTTCCTGAGCGAGAACATTACGCAACACGTGCTCGGAAACGTGCTTGAGCGGAAACGGTAGCAGTTGTGAAAAAACAGACGGCAAAAATGACACAGTAGGGCCTACGAAACTTAAGAGACGTAAATATTTGCCAAACTGGAATATCTCGAAGCCGTTCAGCTTCACAAAACCACAAAAATTTGAAGACGCACGCCATGCGTCTAAATGGCGTAGCCGCACACACCCAAGTAATCGCACGATCATCCAAGAGGACGGAAACTCGTCAAAGATTTTACACGCAATTTCCGCATACGTCATCAAGAAATATCGATCAATAAAATCGACCAAAGGACCATGTACGACATCTACAGATTAATTTCCGAAACAAAACAAATGGCTTTAAGAAGAAATAGAAGTCCGCATTACAATCTGAAATTAAAACACAAATCCTGAGAGATAGAGGCGTGAAAGTCATAAATACGAAATTAATTAAAAGAACGAAACGGTGTTTACTTGAATTTCAAAAGCAAAATAACGAGAAAATACGTAAAAAAAATAATGTAACGGACAGCGAAAAATGTGAACGTTACATACAAAACTATGTTGTTAGTCATATTAAAATTAATTTGTTGTAAATTATAATAAGAAAAATACTCACTAAATTGATGAGTTCTCGACGGATTGGTGGTCGGAAGAGAACTGGTTTGGGATTCTTTTCCTCTCTCTTTCCGAACTCCAGTCCGTGTCGCGATTTCCATTTAAAATTGAAATATAATTTTTATGTAAATTGTCAAAATCGGAGCGTTTGTTAACGCAATTTTTATTTTTTACTATGTGGCACATTTCTAGAATGCTTCTTTTCTGGTAGTTATTTTCTTGGCCCAGGATTTGGGGTGATTCGAAACTGAAAGTATGATTTTTGTTTAAAGAATGATGTGCTAGCATTGAGTGTTCGGGGTTGTTTCTTTTAATATGGTATTGGTGGTGATAGAACCTTTTTTTTAAATGATTTTTTGTTTGTCCAATATAACATTGGTTGCAATCAGAGAAATTAACTTTATAAATTATATTGGATTTTTCTAAAATATCGGTTTTGTCTTTGAGTTTTGAGAAGAAACTTTTATGTGTTTGTGAGTTCTGGGATCTATGGGCAACTGTAATATTGTATTTTTTGAGTTTTCTTTGTATGGGTTCACTGATGCCAGGGGTGTAAAGTAGGGAGAAACAGTTTTTTCACTCTCAATTTTTTGGGTATTTTTAGGTGGGATGATATTTTCATTTCTTTGATTATCAAAATTCCGTTTCTGTAAAAACTTTTTTCTCCTATTAATTACTGAATTCACGATATGCAAAGGGTAATTGTTATTTTTTAAGATTTCTTTTATAAGTTTTGTGGCTCTGTCTAAAAGATTTATGATAACCGCGATTTTTTGTGACTTTGGATGATTGGATTTGAAATTTAAGTATCTACCAGACCAAGTGTCTTTTCTGTACCAATTTGTGATTATAGAACCATCCTTCTGTTTGATAATGGTTATGTCAAGGAAATTTATTTTGTTGTGGTGTTCTAATTTTACTGTGAATTGTAGTCTCTGATGATAATTATTGTATTTATTTAAAAGGTTATTAATACTGTTCGAAGGTAGAATCAAAAGGATATCGTCCACATATCTTTTGTATAATAAGGGTTTTTCTTCAGGATTCAAATTGCTGAGAATGTTGGTTTCAAGATGTTCCAAAACTAATTCAGCTAAAACGGGACTTACTGGTGAGCCCATTGGCATTCCGTAAATTTGTTTAAAGTAGTTATCCTGAAACTTGAAAGTTGTGTTGTTTGTAATTAGATTTAGTCCTGTAATAAATTCTTATTTATTTAGAGTAGTGTGTTTTTGGATTTCTTCCCATTTTTGTTCAATGATTTGTAACATGAGGTCTATGGGAATATTAGTGAAAAGACTTACCAGTCAAACGAGCACATCGAATAATTGTCATAATCTCATCAATTAATTGAAATGAATCTTATGTGTGTAAGTTGGTTTTGCCTATTACATTTTTTATTATGTTACAATAAAATTTTGAAAGGTTGTATGTAGGGCCATTTATACAAGAGACAATTGGTCTAAGTGGTGTATCTTTTTTATGTATTTTTGGTATTATTAATATCAGCAAAATCTTTTATAAAAAATAAACGTAAAATAAAAAAAGTTTTTCCTCTATTGCAGAAAATCCGTGGACACAGTGTATTATAATTTAAACAAAAGTTTTCGACGGATGTATGGATATATTTTTTTTTTATTCCGCCGTACGGCGGTTTTGTTGAGTTTTTCAAAATCATTCTGTCGCATTAAAGAAAATTAAAAGAATTTTCGGCGGAATACTGTACTCTATTCACACATAAGAAACCCGCGGTACGGCGGATTTTTTGATGTCAACATCTGATTTTGCCGGCGGACGTTTAGCCACACCGTAAAAATTAACCTCGAAAAATCAAATTAGTATCAAATTATAAAATGATTAAAAAATAATAATATGTACTTACCACGTTTTTTGCACAAGATGCAGAATTCACAATATGATTGTCTGCTCCTTTATGTATCGTTTGCTGAATGGTTGGATCGAATATCATATCATCATATGAGGGCTCTTGTTTTCTTTGTGTATCATCTAATGCATCTTTTTCATTATTTTTTTCCTTTCGTTTCAAATCATAACCATCGTTAAGTGATGAGAGTGTATGGTTTTCTAAAATTATGAACTTGCAACGTGGAATATTGCAGCACATTTGCTTTAATATTAAAGTAACAGATCGTGTCTCCGTCGGCGCAGTATAATAGAATAACAATATCGTAGGCACTAAACGTATTATTCGTTTGCCTTGATCCTGTTGAACTGGACTGTAGAATCTCGTATTTAAATTATCATTTTCAACTAGATCATCATCTGTGTCATAAATCATTGGCACGTCTAGATGTGGCAGGAATCCTGCTAAACCGAATGGAACTGAGCCAACCGACAGGTTATCCAGGTCGATTTGACCGCCTAACATGTTGCAGTGATGACGAGCGTGCAATAAAAGAGAACACGGGTTGTAGAAGACTAAAGAATTCTCTTGAGAACAATCATGGCATTTGTAAGTCAGCATAATCCCACGTCGGTTTGTATGATCTAAGAAGGAACGTTTAGATCCAAACCTAAAAAAAAGAACGAATAAAAACAATCCGAAATAAAGTGTAAAAAATTCAACTGGGGTTTCCCTAATTAAAATGGGTTCTTAATATGGAATTTTTCGATTTATGTCTTTCTTATCGAGTGATGTCAAATTGTACCTGTACAAATGATATCATTTTCTTAATACCATTACGAATTCGGGGTTCGCATATTTTAGGCCGCGCGCAAACATGACCACGTGTGGCCGCCACCAGTGGTCGCCACACGCTGCGGACCCTAGTTTATATGCAGTTTAAATGGATTCGACGCAAACACAGCGTTCGGAGAAGTTCATTCAAGACACACGCTACGGCAGCCGTCGATCTCGCTGCTTGTCGCCGATTCCAGCCACTCTTGACCACATTCTGTAGCTACAGATTAACCAGCACACGTGTTCGTAGGTTTTTATTTTTCGTAGTATTAAAATGGCTGTCAGTAACAATGATTATAATAATATGGATATAGATGTATTTATCACAGAACTTGAAAATACTGGAGTTCATTTCATTACAGTGACTGATTAGAAAATCTTTGGAAAAGTAGCGACCACCGACTGCACGATCGAGACACCGGTGGCGACCACCAGTGGCGATCACCTGTGGCAACCACTAGTTCATGTATAGCCACGTGTAGTCGCCACTGGTGGCAACCACACGTGGCCGTGTTTGCGAGCGGCCATAATCGTCGTTTACTTTTAAAACACTTTAATGTCTACAATCGCTTAACACAAGGAGAGCATAATAATAACGAGCTGTAACGCTTTTATAACAAATAATACTTTTATAACTTAATCGTTCAACTAATAGAGAGTTTCAGCAAGACGTGAAAGGCCATTTTGCTTAGCAACCTTATGGATTTAGCCAATCACAAATCGATGATGAACTTATTTCTGTGATCGGTTTCTGGAAACGGGCCGGCTCTGTCAGTAGCAATTCTTTCGAAGAGAGCACCGACAGATGCAGTTTTCCCTGAGTCGTTGCAGGTCCGGACACCGCCTTGCAGGTATTACATCTGACGCACCTATTTTCTAGATCGGTCCCAATAAAACCTTTTTCGGACTTTTGTCAATGTCTTGTTGAGGCTCAAGTGCCCACCAGACATACCGTCCTGTATTTCTTCCAGTTCTTTTGATGGGAATTATTCCTTCATTGTCTTCCAATTTTAAACATTGCTGACAATCTTCAAGACACGGTCTTTTGGAGAGTGCATCTGCATTGTTATGGACACGACATGGACGATGTTCGATTGTAAAATCATATTCTTAGTCATAGTCTTCTACCCTCTGGCAAGCTAGCCTTCTATATTTTTGAAGTGGAGCAATCACTTCAATGTTGTTATGTTGTTTTCACTACAGCAAGAAGCTCTTCTGGTAACACAGTAGTTCTTTTCAGCTCTAGACAAAACTTTACTGAAGTAACCGATAACATGTTCTTCTCCGTCCTAGATTTCTGATAGCACGCCTCCAATTCCGTGATTGCTAGCATCACTGTCAACGATGAACTTGCCCTCTGATCGTGAATAGGGCAATATTGGTGCAGACACTAAAAGATCCTTCAGGTTATCAAAAGCTTCTTTACTCCAGAAAAATGTAATTTCTCCTTCGACCAGCGAATGCAGAAGTTTCGCTGTCTTTGCAGAGTCTTTCACAAATCGTCTGTAATATGTGCGTAGTCCCAAGAAACTTAGCAATTCATAGAAATTTACCGCTGGTGGCCAATTCTCGTAATGGTTCAAACCGGAAGTCCTACCGTGCTCTATAGTATGTCGGAAAATCAATTTTTTTTGTTTAATTCTTAGTTAAATAAAAGTCAATAAGATCAGGTATCTTATTGGGATCACTTGGCCAATAGGTAGGTTTACCTGTTGATAATGGTTCGCACTTACAGTCTGTGGCATTTAACCGGATTTCTTCATTAACGCCGTTCCTATTGAATATGTATATGGAAAAATGTTTTATACAAAAGTATCATCCATTCAAGCTCCGCATAATTTAAAATAATTTTTGAGTATACAGGCTGTCCCAATTTGGTTGTACGATGTGTAACTTCGTTATTTTAAATGGAACACCCTATGTTTTATCACGAATTTGAGCTTGTTTGAGTAAGTTTGATAAGGGTTCCCAGTAGCTAAGTCCTATGGTTTTTAAGATATTAGGCTTTTTTTATAGTTTTCGGAAAATACAGATGCAAGTTTTATAAAAATCAGATATTGGGGTACTGTTACAAGCTAAGTGGATGGTATCTACCGCAGTAACAAAATTTACTTTTCATTGAACAGGGTTTCAATAAAACTATTTCCATTTCGACAACAATTGAAGGGCAATAACTTTTATTTTTTAAATGGGACGGTGTTATTTTTATGTCGTCGTTAAATGTTCCATAAAGTTATCTTTCAATTAGCTATACACTTCCCAATACCTATTGCTGACGGTTCAGGAGATATTTAATATTATTTCATAATTTCTGCACTTTAACGTGAAACGATCGCTGGATTTGTTTTCAAAACAAAATCGTTTATTGCATGTTTAATTTCAAATAATAAACACGTGTTCGAACTGTACGCTGTAAAAATGCGACCCGGCAATTAGGGGCGACGCTCTGTCCTTTCTTAAGAGGATATACCACCCAGGGTCTTGAGAAATCTATAATTGCGGGCACCATGCAGATTGCACGATAGCTTCGAAGACAACATAAATCTGTCAGAGTAGCCTTTAGATTGTCTGTTATAGAAAGATAACAAATTACATTGCGAGTTGAAGTCCTTCGCTTTAGTCTGCCTTGTTTCAAACAGGCACCGGATACTTTAAAAAATGTCAGCCTGGACACTTGTAAAGTTAAAATTTTGAAGGGTTCATTTGCGACAGACCACCCGTGAGTTGTATCTGATAAGCTAATGGGGGGTTGCTTGATGCATGAAGAGCATCTGAAATAGGCGTGATTGGGAACTAAAAGTCGAGGTGATTTCAAAATTTAGCTCGCAAAGTCCGAGGGGTGTGTTTAATTTTTACTTGGGAAGGACGGAGCAGGGAAAACAGACAGAAACGTTCGAATCTCGTTAACGAGCGGTTGACTAATTAATGTTGATTTGGCGGTTTTTCAGTCATTTACTCATTTTTCTAGATAAACCATTTATTTCGGTACGGTTAAAATACAGTGTGTTAAGAAAGGGCAATTAAAACCAAACACGTGCGCGTCGCGGGTGTTTTAATTAAAGTGCGCGAAGTGTGTAAGTGTTCCACGGAATACGCGGCGAGGTAATTTGCATTTATTTGTCTGTCTTCGTCGCACATTTGGTGGTATCAATTGAGTAAGAATAATTTAATTTGCATTAATTAGTGTCTAAAGAGTCAGTAAAGTTCAGTATTACCATTGCATTTAGATAATTTTAATCAAACTATTTTATTTACATTTGAATCGAGTATTAAAACTCCACTAGTGACATTCACCTAGTAAAATTTGTTGGTCATTGTTTCTTTAATTATTAGGCCAGTTCCGTGCTTTAACCAACCAGCCGCAATTAACTATTCCTCAAATATATCTGGGAATTCAATACTGTGTACTCTTAGAAATAGTTCTACCCTTGGAGATTTTCTCAAGCAAGTTAGAAACACGCTAACGGTTTTCGATTTGTACAGCGAAGTCGCCAATCTAAACCACTGGTTTGAGGCAAGTTATATCTGCCGCCGAAACTAAGTGTGCCAGCACAATCTCAAAACCCCAGAAATAAAGGCCAATCAATTGCTCGTTATGAATGTCGTAATTACGAGGCCGAACATTTTTAACCACCTATTCATAGCCATTTTCTTGACAAAGTTTCTTCACACCCTGTATGTGTGTGGACCAAGCTGTGGTCTTTGCCGAAAGATTTGCAGGTTAATTAGAAGCGATTTGCCAAGAGACTGAAAGGGCCATAACCACCCACAGTGGAGCGTCGAAAACAGTCAATTTGGGTTCTTGCGCAATAAATTAGTTAGATAGATTTAGCCGACGAAAAAACGACGAAGAGAGGGATCTGAAAAAATGCAGCACATAGTGCCACCCTCTCAAGGCGATTGGAAGTAGCGAGAAAAGATCCTACCCATTCGACCTCCATTAATTATCAAAGGGATTGGACGTAGTCGGGAAGGACCCTACCCATTCGACCTTAATTAATTGGTTTAGCTAAGCTTAGTTAAGGTTTACCATCACCTCCAAAAGGAGTCCCTAAAAAACTGGTGATTGCTATTGATTGTCCTGCAAATTGATCGCCGAGGGCGGAATTTTGTATCACATACTTCTCCAGAACATATGATTAATTAATTAATTCCGTTAATTAAGTACAATGTAGACCCATTGTGTCACACTGTGCGTTGGTTGATTGAACAGAACGAGTCTTACGCCCGTATTCATAAACAAAACTTAGGCTATGCGTTTGATAATAATTCGCTAATTATTCATGAACTGTACGCATTTCAAGGTGTAGCGGACGCACAACTAACAAGAGTTTAAGGACAGTTTATAAATTACTTTCTGTAAAAGAAATCTTTGCAGTACGTAAACACATATTCGCAATTTTTTAGGCATACCGTAAGTTTTATGAATAGGGACCTTAGAGTACGATCTGAAGTGACAAACACTAGTACCAAGACCAAATCAAAGTTGAAATTCAATTAATTGGCAATCTAATTAAGGAGCAGAGCTCTACAACAAATATCTGTGTATACATTAAACCACCAACTGTGTGATTTGAAAGCAGTGAGGCCGCGCCGATATTAGAAAGTGAAATCTGTTAAGCGAGTTCTACTGTGTACTTTCTGATAACCGTAAATTTTGTTTCTTTGTATTGATTTCAACGCAAGGTTTTCACGCTCATTATATCAGACCCCGTAGTAGCTGGAGTTTTTGCTTTTTTTGCAATAAATAATTAATTAAATCTAACTTCGTATTTTTACTTAACGTAATTAGCTTCTTTGTTCTCTCAACTTATTTCCCGACGCACCAAGAAGAACTGAGTTATCACAACGTAGGTCCTGATTCACAGCGGTCACGAGATTATAATTATTATCAGTCTTATCGCTGATTCCTAAGAGTCGTTCAACCGAAACAGAATATAGGCTAGTAGTATAGTTTCTTAGCGCCGGCCGGCCAAAAACGGGTCGGTTTGTGTATTGTAGATAGACAGATGTTAATGCATGACCAATTGTCGTAGTAAAGTTTGGGTGACTCTCTTGGAATTTGGCAGGTAGACTGACGATTCCGGTTGGTCGTTATTTCATTTGGCAATAAATTTAATTTGTTTTTGTTTGGACAGTTTTAATTGCTTATTTAGTTGTACGTAAAAGTAAACGAACAAGGATTTTAAACGGGCGCGTTACAAACGTGTCAATTAAAATCAGGAGTTAATATTTACTCCAATATTTTATTTGTTTTGAGTAAAATGTCAATTTTCTAAGTTTACTAAGCTCTGTTACATAAAATGCATACATTCTAAACACTTATTGTAAAATTACAAGACATCTTAGAATTATTTTGTTGTTCTTACAGTTTTCAAAGGTTTCGTATTTATTTTGGAACATCAATATTTAATTTTGTTAGTTGCTCTATTATTCAAACATGATAAATAAATATTTCGTCAATAACGTGTAGAGCTTCTGAGGTCCTGACAAGTCTTTGACTTAGGACCCCGTTGGGCAATCACCACAGATAAAAAAAGCACACTTTATTATTTGACATGAAACAAAAGTTAAACTCAAGCACAAGAAGTCTTAAAGCCAATTATAATAATAATAATAATGATAATAATGATAATGATGATAATGATAATGATGATAATGATAATGATGATAATGATGATAATGATAATGATGATAATGATAATGATGATAATGATAATGATGATAATGATGATAATGATAATGATGATAATGATGATAATGATAATGATGATAATGATGATAATGATAATGATGATAATGATAATGATGATAATGATAATGATGATAATGATAATGATGATAATGATAATGATGATAATGATAATGATGATAATGATAATGATGATAATGATGATGATGATGATAATGATGATGATGATAATGATGATGATGATAATGATAATGATGATAATGATAATGATGATAACGATAATGATGATAATGATGATAATGATGATAATGATAATGATGATAATGATAATGATGATAATGATAATGATGATAATGATAATGATGATAATGATAATGATGATAATGATGATAATGATGATAATGATAATGATGATAATGATGATAATGATAATGATGATAATGATGATGATAATGATAATGATGATAATGATGATAATGATAATGATGATAATGATGATAATGATGATAATGATGATAATGATAATGATGATAATGATGATAATGATGATAATGATGATAATGATGATAATGATAATGATGATAATGATAATGATGATAATGATAATGATGATAATGATGATAATGATAATGATGATAATGATAATGATGATAATGATAATGATGATAATGATATTGATGATAATGATAATGATGATAATGATAATGATGATAATGATGATAATGATAATGATGATAATGATAATGATGATAATGATGATGATGATGATAATGATGATGATGATGATGATGATGATGATAATGATAATGATGATAATGATAATGATAATGATGATAATGACGATAATGATAATGACGATAATGATAATGATGATAATGATGATGATAATGATGATGATAATGATAATGATGATAATGATAATGATGATAATGATAATGATGATAATGATAATGATGATAATGATGATGATAATGATGATGATAATGATGATGATGATGATGATGATGATGATGATGATAATGATGATGATAATGATAATAACAATAATAATAATAATAATAATAATAAACTGTCTTTATTGGTTCTCAGTTTCATAATAAGTGTACACGTAGCATATATCGAAACAAAATAAATAAATATTTATATAAAAATATTCATATAAAACAATACCTAACAATACTTATATTTCTTCGAACAATATTTATATATATATTCTTACATTTTTATATATACATACCTATACATATACAATATCGGACAAAAGTAAAGCAACACACCCTGATTTTTATGCGATTTCATTTTAATGCATTAATTTTCCGTCTATTTCGCCAAAGCCAATATGCAAATGCATATGCTATATTTGCAATATGCAAATATATAAATAAGCTATCATAGAAGCTTTTGTTTGATGTTTGAATTATTTTTTTTTCTTTCCTTAATTTTTCACTTGCGACAAAAGTAAAGCAACAACATGTATGGTTGGCCGTGAAACAAGATACTAATGAAAACGACAATTGTAAATGACAGTACACAATTAAATACCATTAGTTAACAATGCCAACGGGTATTTCAACGTCGAAGCAGCTAAAAGAACGCATTGTAGACGCTTTTTTGAATGGAGAACGTCAAGCAGCAATCAGCAGACATTTTTCTACACCTCGGTATACTGTGTGCAGAATTTTAAAGCTTTTTCAAGAGCGTAGACACTTGGAGTACATGCCGAAGTCCGGCAGACCTCGAAAAACTTCGGAAAATATGGACAGACGCATTAAAAGAATCTCCCAAAGCGACCCCTGGAAATCTGCTTCAAGAATAAAAGGCGAAATTGTTGATTTAAATCTAAGTACTCGAAGCGTACAGCGAAGACTTGTTGAAGCAAATCTGTTTGGAAGACGCCCAGCCAAAAAACCACTTATTTCTAAAAAAAATCAAGCCTCAAGATTAGAGTTTGCTAGACTGCATGTTCAGTGGACTCGTGAAGACTGGCATAAAGTTTTATTTAGTGATGAAACAAAGTACAACTTGTTTAAATCTGATGGAATACGTTGGGTAAGACGTCCTAAAAATGAAAGATTTAATTCCAAGTACATAGTCCCCACTCTTAAGCACGGTGGAGGAAGCGTTATGTTGTGGGGTTGTTTTTCAAAACGTGGAGTAGGACCGTTACACTTCATAGAAGGTAATATGGACCGGTTCTATTATAGGGACATTTTAAGAGAAACAGTGTTACCTTATGCAGAATGGAATATGCCATTAAGATTCATATTCCAACAAGATAATGATCCTAAGCATTCCTCATTACTGGTAAAAGAATGGTTTCAGGAAAATAATATTCTCGTTATGAAGTGGCCGTCGCAATCTCCAGACCTGAATCCCATAGAACATCTATGGGAGGAAGTAGAGAGACGAATTAGAACACAAAACTTTTCTAATAAACATGAATTAGAAATTAGAATACGAAGGGTTTGGGAAGAAATGCCGCAAAATGTTATCGACAATTTAATAGATTCTATGCCAAGAAGATGTGCTGCTGTTATAAAAAGCAAAGGTGGACCAACGAAATATTAAATAAACTAATGGAAGTTTCATGTTAATTAATCAGTTAATTTAGGAATTGTTTGTTTTTTTGAGCAATTTAAAATTGTTGCCTAACTTTTGTCGCGATACGTAAATTCAATTTTTTCTTTAATTCGAAAAATTAATAATAATAAAGCTTTATATTTTCTCTTATTCGTATTATTACATTGAAAATACTTCGTGATAGACTGACCTTAAATATGAGACCTGGATATATTATCAACAGATGAAGATTAATTTATTAGCAGAATTTAGTTATTTGTTGCCTCACTTTTGTCCGATACTGTATATAATGAGAACCAAATGGTGCAGGATCAGACTTAATGTCTGGTTTTCATCCCGGACCACGACCTTTTACATATAATTACCATCTGAGATGAATTGCAAACAGGATAATACTATGCGGTAATGTGTAAAATATTCACTATTATAACCAAATTAAATAACCTTCTTATCATTGCACTCACATCAACGACTGCATCCCCATGAGCTTAGCACACAATGCGATTTTGAAATTGAATAATGAAGTTTTTCTAAATAATATAAATTGATGATTTACAACATTTACAAAATTATATGAAAAGGATCTCTCAAAAAGTACAGTTCTGTGACGCGGAATCGTAAGCAAGTCTTTCCTACGAATGTTAATGTTGTGGACATCAGTTCTAAAATGAATTTTCAAAGACAAATAGGGTGGTTTTTGTGTTTTTAAGATCTTATAGAATAAGCATGCAGCATGTAAATATCTCCTATTTTCCATGTTTAACCAACCTACTTCATGGAAAGTATGTGATATATATTCGAATTTACGAATACCAAAAATATAACATAAGCAAGAATTTTGAACTCTTTGAATTCTTCTTTTATCAATACTATCGAGGCAGGGTCCATATAAAGAATCACAGTAATTAAATGCTGACAAAACTAATGTTTCGCATAACATTGTTTTCACTTTACGAGTCAATAGATGCCTGCTGGGAAACAACATTTTTAGTTTACCATAAGCATGCTTAATCAACATTGACACATGTTCTTTAAAACGAAATTTTGAATCTAAAATAACACCAAGATTTCTACAACTTTCACTAATTTTGATTGGAATATTTTTTACATAAATAGTAAAGTTTTCTTGAACATAATGCCTCTGGCAAACAACAGTAGAGAAGACTTGGAAGGGTTAATAATTAGACCATGCTTTTCCGATATCTGCATTAAACGAGTTAAATCATTATTAATTGTTAATTCAGCAGCTTTCCAATCCTTAGAAACGAAGGAATTGTATATTTGTGTATCATCCGCATACTGATGATAATTGCATGCATTTAATTCATAAGGAAATCGACATGTATAAACTGTATAAAAGAGTGGACCGCATATACTTCCTTGTGGAACTCCCAAATCTAAGTATAACAAATCTGAAACAACGCCATTCAAGACTACACGTTGAGATCGATCTTTGAGATAATTTGACAGTAATTCGATAGCTGAAGTATGAAGACCAATATAGTGAAGCATAGCGATGAATATTTTATGATTAATCATATCGAATGCTTTAGAGTAGTCCAATAAGATTAATGCGCTCATGTTTTTATTATCTACAGCAGTCAAAATATCATCACTGACATCAAGTAAAGCCGTACAACATGAATAATTTGGCCTAAATCCTGATTGCTTAGCAGGAAGAATATCAAGACGAGCCAAATGTCCACGAAGCTGAGATTCCATTACTCTTTCTAAAACCTTTGATAATGTAGGAAGTATGATTATCGGTCTCAAATCTTTAAAAACAGACAGTGATGTTGTTTTTGTTATTGGTATTACCCGCCCTTCCTTCCAGCAAGCAGGAAAGACATTTTTAGTTATGCAAAAGTTAATGATATGAGTTATATATGGAATAATAAAGGGTACACAATAATTAAGCATAGTAATATTAACGCCATCAACTCCAAAAGCTGTCGATTTGATATTTGATAAAATTGTAAATATATCATTTTCAGTAACTTCGTTAAAAGTAAAATTATCTATAATATCCCGAATAATATTATTCCTATAAAATTCTACCAATTCATCCTCTGCCGTATGGATTGATTTTTCAATATTAACAAAAAAGTTATTTAATTCATTGACATTTTGCAAATGATTAGGAATTTGATTTTTATTCACATTTTTACTCGCGTAAAGCCCACATCGCTTCAGCTCTTTCCAAACTTCCTTAGAGGTTCTAGTAGATTGTATTTTAGTGTTAAAATATACCTTTTTTTCTTTGCGACAGGCGTACGTCAACTGACTACGAATGGATTTATAATATTCCCACCGAGAATTAGTCGGTTCGTTTTTATAAGCCCGTAAAGCAATTGTAGGTATGAAACGTAGTTAGCCACATGATGAAGTTAATTATGTGTTTAAGCAATATCACTGGAGGAAACTTAACAATACTTAAAAATAAAAATAAAAATTATTTTTGTCGTGACTGTTTAACCTATCGCAAGCCTTAACAATGCAATTAAGTAATCATATATTTAAAAATATTTTATACAACCAACTTATCAAATAGACATTTTACTCAAAACAAGTAAAATGTTTGACTAAATACTCATTCCTGATTTTAATTAATGTGTAAAAATTCAGAGGTTATGAAATAATATTAAATATCTCCTCAAGCGTCAGCAATTGGTATAGGGAAGTGTATAGCTAATTGAAAGATATTTTTATGGACGATATAAAAATAACACCGTTCCATTTAAAAAACAAAAGTTATTGTCCTTCAATGATTGTCGAAATGGAAATAGTTTTACTGGATCCCTGTTTAATGAAAAGTAAATTTTGTTACTGGGACAGATACCTTCCACTTAGCTTGTAGCAGTATCACAATATCTGCTTTCTAACTTTCTTCGTTAATGAGATATTAATTATAAAACTTACATCTGTATTTTCTGAAAACCATAAACAAAGCCTAATAAATTAAAAACCATAGGATTTTGTTACTGGGAACCCTTATCAAACTTACCCTAAAATAACCTGACAAGCTCAAATTAGAAACATAGGGTGTTCCATTTAAAATAACGAAGTTACACATCTTACAGTGCCCCGAATACGAAATTTGTAGTTTAGACAGCTCTCCGTTAGAGACGCTGTATTACAACGACATTTCCCGAAAATTTTGAAGCTGTTTTTCTCAGCTATTATTAAATTCACAGAACTGATATTTTTAAAAATATGCTGTAGAACATGATATCTAGGTCTCACGTTTTCGTTTTTCTCAAAATTCCCTATAGTTTTGGAGATATCGATTTGATCTTTCCAAAAAAAAAACTTTTTTTGAAAAAATGTCAACGTGAGACCTAGATAATTACCTACTGAAAATTTGAGCTTATAATTTACAATGGTCACCCAGAAAAACTTTTTAAAAAATTAGCGCTTTGTAAAAGGCCTCTTAAATGCCACACCCTGTATATTTTCTAATTGCTTGGAGCAGTTCTCGACCTTTAATTGTGGTCAATCTTGATCCCCAGTGCGTATTTTTGCATTGAAGTCTCCTCCAACAACAAACCTACTTCCTTGTTTTCTCAAGAAGACTAAGTACTGATCGAATGTTTTCTTGGACAACAGATAGCAACTACGGTAACTGTATAATTTCTAATTCTAATACTAACTGCCGTGGCTTGAATTTCTTCTGTTTCATATTTAGTTACTTCATGATGAAGACTTTCCTTGATTATTATAGCACTACCTTCTTTAGCAGTATTTTCAGGATGTTTGGTATGATATACTTTCCATCCTCTGAATTTAATATATGATTGGTTTGTAAAATGCATCTATTTTTTCTATGTCAAGGACTGCTTGCAACTCACTTTGATGTTGAAGCAAACAATTGGCATTCCATGCCATTTATCCTAAGCTCATGTGCCATATTTCTGCTTGGGGATGGCTCCTTTGGCGCTATGTTCTAATCGGATTACATGCTCTTCGAAATTGTCCAGCATGCTCAGAATTTTTTGTAGATTAATCTCAATAATACTGCTTTGCTTGTTCATTTTGTTCTGTGCAGTCACAGTTGCTTTTCCTGCTGCAACTTAATTGTATAATATCGTACGATTTTTAAAATTTTAGATCAAGGGAGACCGTGAAGAGGAAAATATATAGCTTTAACTCATACGTACGTTTTGGTTAACACCACTGCGAAAATATGTTTTAATTATGAATGCCTTTTGAAGTTTTGTAAATATCGTTTTGAATAAATTGTTGTATTTGCTAATTTATGCCATACGTTTTGCTTTCACGGCCTCCCTTTATCTAAAATTTAAAAAATCATACGGTACTTTCTGTTAACTTTGTGACTACGAGCTGGTATTTGCTGCTGTTGTTTGTCCTTTTTCTTTTACTTGCTCTTTCTTTCGCTGCGGTTTGCTGAGGTAGAGAATGCTTTTTTGTTAACTTATTCTTTATTTGTTGTAAGTCTTGACCAACATAAATATCATATCCAAAAAAATAATCAAAATCATTCAATGCTTGTTGAACATTCGTTAGAAAATGACCATAATTTTGATTTTGAAAATACTAATATTTTATATTACGAGTCTAATATTTTCAAAAGACGTTTTTTAGAAATGTGTAAAATAAAAATGTCATCGAATTCTATTAACAAACGTACTGATTTTGCAAAATTAAACGATACATTTTGTAGTTTTCTCGATTCAATTTTTTAACATTTATAATGTTTAAAATTATTTTTAGATAAAAAAAAAAAAAAATCAAGTAACTTTTTCAGTTTCCGTTGACAACCTTGTTTATTTTGACAACATGTTTATATTTTTCACTTCTGACGAAGCTGTCGAACGACGGCGAAACGTTAAGTGTTTTGTGCGCTATTTAGTGTCCGGTTTAAAGATTTTGTGATACAATTTTCATCCAACCAAAAAGTAATTCTTTCGCTATAATACATCCGCGGTAGTTTGCCGGATGATTTTCGCCACAATGTACACATTTTAGCTGTACATTAGCTGGTTCTTGGCAATTTTTAGTTAGATGTTTGCCAGCACACTTGACACATCTTGCTCCTTTAAAACAGTATTTCTGTGTGTGCCCATATGCTTGACATTTCTTGCACTGAGGCACTAATTTAGATTTTTTTAATGGTTGTATGTATTTCACCTCTTGCTCCTAGTATATCTGTGATTCCAAAGACCTTGTTAATATCTTGGTCGCATCTAAATGATAGCATGAACATATTAAGAGGTTGTTTTGTTTTCCATTTTAGTTTATTAATTGCTTCGAGGACTCTTCTGTGCAGTTCATTTATTATTTTCTCCGGTTTGCAAGTATGATGCAGTTTATTGGCCATTACTTTAATTGGCCGATTTTGCTTGTTTTCATAAGAATGCCATGGAATTCCGTCCTCATTTAACATTCTTGTTAGTGTTTTATAATTTTCTTCATTTTCAACATTTATTTTTAACATATCCCCATTCATTATTTTAATTTGGAAATGTTCTCCAATTCTGTTCTCCAATCCTTCATGGAGGTCATTACAATTTTTAATTCCTTATATTCTCTTTTTATTATTTCCAGTTTTTTCTTTTATCCATTCAGTTTGTTTAGCCAAATCTTCTTCATCAGTGTAATACTCAGTATTTTCTGGTATTTCCTGTTCTGGCTGTAAATTTTTTTTCTCTAACTCTGTATATTTTCTTTGTATATCTTCAGATTGCGTTTGGAGCTGATTTAATTTAAATAACAGGGATTTTTTTTTCAAATTCCGCATCTTTCCATGCTTCATATAAAAGTTGTTCGTTTTGGGATATCTGGTAATTTTCTTTTTTAATAATGCATTATTTGTTGGCATTAGAGTCACTTCATTTGTAGTTGGCGGCAGAAAATTTCTAGCTGGCGGCCATGTTTTTTCTCCACAATATGCACTTGGCGCACAGATGTTAACTTGGTCCTGCAAGGGTCCAAGTTGATAGGTTTGACACTGGGCCACACAAATTTCGGACCGGCACGGCACGTCTTTACTTTACGAAAGTCAAGCGACAACTAAAAAGAAGATTATGAAAAATTAAAACGCCAGTGTAAAAATCAGAAATGTGTGACCGTAGTCTTATAATAGGTGATCAATATTTTTTCTAATCAAGTGACCTATGGAAATAAAATAATGTGTCTTTTATTAGTTCATTATTTCAAATGCCACTTGAATTACATATTTATATTGCATTCTTATACAAAACGATAGTAATGCAATAAAAATAATTCAAATGGCATTTGAAATAATGAGCCAAACAAAGACATAATTTTCTTTCATAGGTCACTTGATTAGAAAAGATATTGATCACGCGTTAGTTTCTAATTTGTGCTGTTTACGTAATCTGAATAAATTTGGCCAGATATCCGGTTATACGGCCTGGATATAAGTCGGATATTCGGTATCCGGTTATCCGGCCAAAGCACTATCCGCTGCATCTCTTTTATATTAGCTCTGTTCCAATGACGCTTTCTGACCGTTTAAGAAACCGTCATAATCAGTTGCACACCGAAATAATGATCGATGTTTACAAATTTGTCAAGTGTAAGTAAAACTTTGATGAGTGCATGCTTTTGACGGTTTCTAAACCGTCAAAAAGCGTGGTTGGAACAGACCTATTATATAATATGTTACTGTTAGGCCCGATTTTTTCACCTCCAGTTAACTTTATCTGGTGATTAATTCCCTTAGTAACCATAGTGATCACAATTGTTACTATGAGTATAAACCGTCAGATAAAGTTAACTGGAGGTGAAAAAAACGGGCCTTAACATAAGAACGTAATTCAGACTTTTGTAAACAGTTCAGGGACGTGTGATAAATCGGTTAGTATACATAACAACCAGTTATTTTATAAAATAACTAAAGTGCCTGGTTAGTTGAACAAACAATACGAATTTTAACTGGTTATTTTGTATAATATCCAATTCGAATAGCTACTGTGATAAATTTCTTGCAACTTATTACTTTAACTGGGTATTATACATAACATCCAAACCACTTTGGATAATACCGACTGATTTATTAAATTTTTTTATCAACTCTTGCTTTGAAATTTAGACGGCACGTCTTAGCTTTACTCTAGTTTCTTGACGTTTGTTGCTGATAGCCATTTAAATCTAACCTCTAAAAGCGCTTTAAAATGTTTGTAGGGCTGGGGAAGTCTTAAGCCGGCCATTCACGATCCTGTATGGCAGTCCGCCTTGCTGTCCGCCGAATGACATCGGATAGTGCTGCAACAGACTGCATTGTGTCCGGCAACACAACGCAGGATGTTCGATGCGTCCTGCTCAGACCGGCAAGCTCCGCCTACTGGCTGCAGTCTGCTGCGCAGCAATGTGAATGACGCGGCGTCCTGCCGTTGCGTATGCAATTAGTGATTTTAGTGGTGTTAGATTGTCACCCGCCATATTGTTAAAGATGGATAACGCAGGCACAATCGAATTACAGATATGTATAAAGGAAAAAGATGTTTGTGAGTTGTTAAATCTCCAAATTACAGCAAATTACGTAACTTTAATAATTTCTTCTCCCATATTGTCTTTTGATTTTTCTGCAATAACAGTAAGAAACATAGCAAAATTGCTATTTTCTTCTTTTTAGGAAGAGCAAGTAGGTTTATCATTTTTCCGATGTGAAAAAGGTACTGGCGCTGGACGGCTTGCAGGATAGTTTGTGAGCTACTTTTGTCCTGCGGTGCGGACTGCCAAGCAGGATCGTGAATGGCCGGCTTTACGGGTTAACATAGGTTCGATTGTATGACAGAGATGGCTATCGAACAACATTTCGGCCCGGAGCACAAGAGGCGCTGAAAGCATTATACGTCACAACACATCTCCGGTGTCATCGCAAAACTATTTGATTTGAAAACGTTGATGGTGTGTTCTTGTGTTTTCGGTGTTCATCAGTGTCTAGTTTTCATAGAGTGGTAGTGTTTTTTGTAGTTTCAATTTATTATAGTATTAGTGTTTATAAGGACTCCTATTAGATTTTTAAAAGAACGTTTTGTTGTTTCTGCGCTTTAACGGTAAGTTTGTTAAAACTTTTGCTGTCTATTTTATACAAGAAACAAGAAACGCATAATCAAATTTAATGTTCATCATAATAAAAGCAAATTTTATTTCAGCACTGTTTCCATTGGATAATTTATTCTTATTGTCGTTTACTAAACTTGCACAAGTGCGACGTCAAACATTTCAACCAAATTTAAGGTACGAAAACAACCCAATTGCTATGTTAATTTTTCGTAATATAAGTGACCAAACTGAAGTTTACTAGCTGCATGATTTAAAAATTATTTACTTTTTCTCATTATAAAAAAGTGTGACAATTGTGTCCTTCTTGTAGCACCAGACCCTCGCTGGGTTCAGCCTTGTCCTTCCCGTGCCAGGTACTCTGCAACCACACTGCGTGGCATTTTTAAGCAATGTTTCGATGAAAACTGTTGTATGACACAAAATCGCAGCGTCTGTGAACAAAAAGTTATCTCCTTTGTGTTTCAAAGCACTCTTAATAAAAACTAGGTACCTGTCGCTAGATCGATTTCAAATTTTAATCATTTATTACTTATCTGATTCTTTGCATCTCTGTAAAATTTCATTAAAAAATGTTTTTTTCAAGGCGTTCGTATTTCAATTGCGAGCAGTACACCGAGTAAGCATTTTCAATCCGGGACATAGGAAGTTAGCATGACTACCCTTAATAATGACATATTTGATCAAAATCATATTAAAAATTATTGAATTTAAGTATTATAATTTTATTACAAACTAAAAATTAAAAACAAATTGAACGTGTTCTTATAAATTAAAGTAAAAATTCAAATAACACTCCATTTTGCGCCAAACAGTACCCTAACCTATTATAAAATCCATTAATCACATTGGTTAGTGTTTCAGAGTAAATGTCATTATTAAGTGTAGTCATGCTTATCTCCTATGTCCCGGATTCAAAATGCTCACTCGGTATAAAAAACTTTCGTCTGCACCTGTACGCATCGTCGTTATGGGGCTAATTTTTGATTAATTATTTCTCGAAAACTAAACTAGAAAAGATTTTTTTAACATTTTTCCCATACTCTCGGACATCGCTTCTTATCGTGGCTTCATTTTGTCGGTATAATTAACAGTGACCCTGTATGTATTATTGCTTTGAAAACAGTGATGGAAAGTTCATCAAAATATGAATGACTGCTGTAATTACCGTTTAAATGAATTCATATCGACGAAGAATAAGAACAATCAAATTTTTAATAAAAAGAAGCAAACAAAAATAAAACTACGCCAAAATCACCAAGCGAATATCACCCTCCAAACAGACGACTCGCAGTGCAGGTTCGTTACGGGCAAATATTGCCGCCTTAAGTGTGCAAATTGAGTGGATAAGCGTTTTGCGGGGCGTTCAGCGGTGACAAGTTTGCGATAATTAGCGTTCACCGCCTGGCCTGAGTAAATAAAAGCGTGTGACCAAGCAAATCGCGTTTTATGTTACCAAAATGGCTTCGTACGATGTCATTGATATGTATTTAGAAGAAAATCCATTTCTAAAAGTTGATTTATTTTATAAGGAAGGTCTCAGTGACATTGTGAAGCAAAGAAAAAAGTTCGGAGAATTTTCTACACTATATTTGATTGCTGACGGAGCATATCTTTAAATAACCATATTTCAGATTTAGATTGAATTTCTGAAATAATTTCCTCAAACGATATAATGCTTGTGTCTAACAGAATCCAGCCTTTGAAGCGGCTGCATGTTTTTTTACAGCGTTGACGTTAGACGACAGCGCTGCATACAGCGACTGCATAAAGCGGCTGCAGAAAATTACAGCAAATTTTTCGCTGACTGCTTTTAAAGCGCTTTCGAGGACAAATTTGTAGGTTATATTTTTTTTAAATACGTTTTGTATATACCAGAGTGTTGTTTAATTTCGCAGGTCTTTTATACGTGCAGGTACTGCTGATCATTTTATTTCTGGTAAAGTTGTTATTTTTTGAAATCCGCATTTATTGAAACTTCAGATTAATCTGATAAGGTTAGAGCGATGTCAGCGTTCACTTAAATCGTCTAATATGTTTGCAGCAAGTCATTTGGCGCTTGAAGTCACATTGCTGAAACGCTGAATCCTGTTAGACACAAGCAATGTGAAAATATGCGCAAACGCTATGAAAAAACAAACTGATTTGAGATGCACGCGCCCGCTCCGCTAAACACAAGCAAGCACGCTCCCTCGCCGCTTTAACAGACCGCTACTCAGGACACATGCATTTGTAAGCACATGTGAACGCTATAGTAGACCGGTCACTCAGGCCTTACACTTAAGGTACTGTTAGATCTGACATTTTTATCTAGCCATAAGTGTCAGATGTCGGACACAAAGTTAGTTTGAAGGTTTAAATCACTACAGAAATTACTCGATATATGTATCACAGATATATGTACAGACATTGCCAAACACCGAAAACTATGATAATGTATGAATAGTTTACATCTACATAGAAACATTAATATCAGACATATATTTCAGCTTCACCTTTTCATTTGATTGTATGATAAGTGTACTTATATCTACCAAAGTTTTGCATTTAGGTGATTATGAAAATATCAAAAAGAAGAGCTGCTGCTTGCATTATAATAATGCTTGAAAATAATACAAAAAAGAAGAAACGTTCTGTGTGGATCAAAGAGAGGATTTTAAGACGTGAAGAGTTAGGTGTTTATAACAAATTAATGAGTGAACTGAGTATCGAAGATCCCCTGCAATTTTCCAATTTTGTAAGAATGACACCTGTAGTTTTTGAAGAATTAGCTTGTAAAGTAGGTCCTTTGATTATGAGACAAGATACCAAATTCAGAACAGCTATTAGCATTCGAGAACGACTTGCTGTAACTCTTCGATTTCTAGCTTCAGGTAAGCAGAAGTTTAACTGATTAAAAACAAAGTAAACTTTCCTATTGTTTATTCATAATATTCTTTAAATGTTACAGGTAATTCTTATGCTAGCCTAAGTTACTTATTCAGAATACCGAAGTGTACAATTAGCCTGATTGTCCCTGAAGTTTGCAAAGCAATCATTTCAGTCTTAAAGGAGGACTATATGAAGGTAAGTTTAGTGAAAAATTTAATAACTACTTTCAGTTTCAGCCTGCAGGTAGGCTGCTAATGTGTCACTTGTGCAATGTGCATTTTCGGTTTGCATAAAATTATTTGAAAAATTAGAATGGCTAGAAAATGAAGCCACTGAACTAGGATTACTGCTGGTATAACCAGCAGAATTATTACTTTTACTTGAAAGTTGCTCTTCTTCGTCATTTTATTTCGAATATGGCTTGTTGAATTTTTCGTTTAAGTTTTCTTCGTAAGTTTTCAAAAGTCAGATTTCTCATTTCGTTGTCAACATACTTTCCAAAAACATCATATTGATCTTCTTGTTCATTTAAGACAGCTAAGGCTTTCTCCATTGCTACATTAATGTTTTAGCGACTACGTCTTTCCTTACTTACAGGGAACGGTTGAACGACTGTGTCGGTTTTTTGTTTTTTTATTTTTGGATTTTCAACGAAACTCTCTTCACGTTGTGATGTCTCTTGATTACCATCGTATTCACTTGCTATCTCTTCTTCGACAGCATCCTAATTAAAAAAAAATAACAATTAATATATACCGAGTGAGCATTTTCAATCCGGGACATAGGAGATAAGCATGACTACCCTTAATAATGACATTTTTAATGACATTAACGCTGAAACACTAACGAATGTGATTAATGGATTTTATAATAGGTTAGGGTACTGCTTGGCGCAGAATGGAAAGTTATTTGAATTTTTACTATAATTTATAAGAAAACGTTCAATTTGTTTTTAATCTTTAGTTTGTAATAAAATTATAATACTTAAATTTAATAATTTTTAATATGATTTTAATCAAATAATGTCATTATTAAGGGTAGTCATCCTGACTTCGTATGTTCCAGATTGAAAATGCTCACTCGGTATGTATTTATCGGGCGTCTAAATAAAAACCTGGTCAGGTAGGTTGTGATCGAGAATTTATCCATTGCATTTATATAACAGTATTACTAAATGTAGCCTACTTGACCAGGCTTTTATTTAGACACGAGTTATAAACCAATGCATTTTTTTAACTTACACCTATACATAATCTACGTATTTATTACAGGTACCTTCTACTCCAACAGAATGGCAGAAAATTGCCAATACATTTGAGAAAAAATGGAACTTTCCAAAATGTCTAGGTGCCATTGATGGCAAACATATTGTTATCCAAGCTCTGCAAAATAGTGGCAGTTTTTATTTCAGTTATAAAGGCCAACAGAGCACTGTATTGATGGCAGTTGTAGATGCTGATTATAAGTTCCTGATTGTTTCTGTTGGCAGTAATGGAAGAATTTCTGATGGAGGAATTTTTAGAACTAGTGGAATGTCAAGTATCGTAGAAGCGACATCAAATGGATTGGAAAAAACTCCTCTTCCAGGAAGAAAATTGTACATTCCTCATGTTTTTGTGGCAGACGATGCCTTTACCTTGCAACCTCACATTATGAAACCCTATCCATATAATAGTCAAGGCTCATTGAGAGTTTTTAACTACAGACTTTCTAGAGCAAGAAGGATAGTAGAGAACGCATTTGGTATAATG
Source organism: Dorcus hopei (assembly GCA_033060865.1). NCBI lineage: Eukaryota > Metazoa > Arthropoda > Insecta > Coleoptera > Lucanidae > Dorcus > Dorcus hopei. Next base: position 3,549,387 of record CM065423.1, on the reverse strand, counting down.
TCTAGTGTATTTAGAGTACTCCGAAAACCTATTTTTCTTGCTCCAGAACGTGTTGATTTTATTGTTTTGGCAATCTGCTGCCTCCATAATTATTTATTGACGAACAAATCTTCTGCACATGTATATGCTCCAGAAGGTATGCTTGATCGAGAAAATTCAGAAACTGGTGAAGTAATAGCTGGAAACTGGCGACAAGCAGGAATGCCAACAGAAAATTTGGTGCCACCATTACAACAAGGAAGTAATAATTACTCGAATAATTCAAAACAAGTACGAGAAGAATTTCGAGAGTATTTTGTTAGTTTTTTAGCGCCAGTATTCATAGTTCCGTCTTAAGTTACACCTACGTGAAGTTTCACTTATTTTTCAGACTGAGACCAGTCTAGTTAAAATAGTACCAATTCGAGTTGAAACGCGCTATTTCGAGAAGCTTCGCCGGTAAACCTACACACAAAAAGCTACTGGTGCGATGGCGTCTATTATTATCACGACTTGCTGTGTTGGTATCGTTGACATTTTTAAAATTAATAATGGCTACATAAATCAAAATTAATCAAAATTGCATACAATGCAAAAGAAAACTTATTATCGTGGTTTAGGACAAAATAGTACTACAATTGAAAATAACTTGTTAAGTATGACTTAAGACATAGATGGGTCCGACTTAGCATAAAGTATAAATTAAGTTGTACTTGAAAGTACAACTTAAGTTGTACTTGATCAACTATGAAATAGGATTTTTACATCAAGTGAGACTTCAGGTTCAAGTTGAACTTAAGACTTGTTTATGAATACAGGCATAGGAGAAGTACCCTGGCAATATAGATTAATGTAAATAAATTTAATAATCATACTAAGATAAATGTAGATAATAAACACTTCTTCTTACCTGAACTATGTTTCCTACAGTTGCCCTGCACAGTGTTCCATTTTGCAAAAATGAAAGAGCTTTAAAAAACGGCCACTTTGAATTATAAGTTTCGTCGGCTCCGTTCCCAGAGTGTTTTTTTATAGTTTTTTTGTGCTCGCCATTCCACTGATTTCTTAGGTTATGTATTTTTCGGCTTACTTCTTCTACTGAAGTTCCAAAGTTTTCCGATATTTCGAGCAAAGCGTTTCGCTTTTTTACCCTATCTCGATATATCTTGCTTTTCACGTCCCATAATTCGGGTTTATTGTGGTAAAAATTAATCAGTTCATCAGTTTCACTTTTTAACCACTCTTTCTTCTCACTCATTGTATACTTTTTTTTATTTTAACTGATTAAATATACTCGAAATAAGTAATTTAATAATTAATAAAGCTCCAACTTCGAAATAATAAAAACAATCATATACACTACAATATGGGGCCAGTTGTACAAAGGACGTTTAAACTGACGTTCAACTGAACCAGGTTCAAGGTGAACAAAATCGCATCAAATTTTATTTATGAATGCATTAATTGCCATATGTCTGTAAGATCCCATGCGAATTTGTTTACTTTGAACCTGGTTCAGTTTCAGTTAAACTTGAGTTTAAACTGCCTTTGTACAACTGGCCCTATGTCAGATACTGAACGGAAAAGTAGACGGCTGGTCAACTCGAGCAATTTGTCTCAGACATGCCACAACTTGCTGAAACAACGTTTACATTTATTAAATTGCACAGCAGGGCGATAAAGTGTCTAGCGCTAGCAACATAAATTTCAGACGGAAATTCTTTGTGTTTTCAAAAAAAAAGTGTTTACATATAGCCGTACAGATGTGTCGATACATATTTTCAGAATGAAGACATATATGTCCGACAGAAGGTCTTTACCGTTTACATTACTCTCCGACATAAATGTCATGCAATAAATGTCAGATCTAACCGTACCTTACTTGTTTTTTATTAAAATAGGGTAATGAAAATTTTTTTCCCAAAGCAAAAATAATAAAAAACAAGTAGATTTTCTAAACGTTTTAAGTAGCTTAGAGTTTGGTATAAAATCTTTAGATTCAACTTCCAAAATACAAGTAAGAAATAAATTTTGTTCTAATTTTCTAAATTACATTAGGAATATTGATAGGACTTTTGAAAAATCAAAATATAAAATTCTTATTCGAGATCTCTTGGCTTGTAAAAAATTTCTTAAAGAAAATCCTAACATCATTGTCACAGTAGCAGACAAAAGCAATGTTACTGTTTTAATTGACAAAAATGACTATTTTTCAAAAGTTCAAACCATGCTCTCTGACAATAATACATACGTAGAATTAAATAACGATCCCACAGAAAATTTCCAACGTAAAACTTTCAATATTATTAATAAGTTAGAAAAATCTGTTGAAATTAGTAATAATATTGCTAAATCTCTTAAAGTACAGCATCCCACATTTCCTAAATTACACTGCATTCCAAAAATTCACAAACCTAACACACCTCTTCGGCCAATAGTTTCTACTATAGGTTCTTCTCTATATTTCTTATCAAAATTTGTTTCAAAAATTCTTACTCAAGTTACTAGTCAATCAGAATACTTTATAAAAAATTCTTATGAACTTGTAGATAAATTGAAAAACATAGATATACCAAATAACTGTATTATAATTTCCTTAGATGTTGTTTCTTTGTTTACTAACATTCCAAAAGAGTTAGCTTTAAAAAGCATTAATGATAGGTGGATAGAAATTAAAGATTTTACAGACATTTCCAAAGAAAATTTTTTAGAAATTGTTACTTTATGTTTTGAAACATCTTATTTCGCTTTCAATGATAAATTTTATAAACAGATTTTCGGTGGATAGAAATTAAAGATTTTACAGACATTTCCAAAGAAAATTTTTTAGAAATTGTTACTTTATGTTTTGAAACATCTTATTTCGCTTTCAATGATAAATTTTATAAACAGATTTTCGGTACAGCAATGGGTTCTCCTTTATCGCCTGCTCTAGCTGAAATTGTCATGCAGGAACTAGAAAAAAGTGTCATTAACTCATTACCTTTCAATTTAACTTTATATTTTCGTTACGTCGATGATATTTTATTGATTTTGCCTTCAGATAAAGTAGACTTTGTTTTAAGTAGATTTAACTCTTTTCATAATAGATTACAATTTACAGTAGAAAAAGAAATTAACAATTCACTAAGTTTTCTAGATGTAAATATCATCAGACGTAATAACAAATTAATAACAAATTGGTTTCATAAATGCAAAATGTTGGTTGCAAGTCGGCAGGATCGCAATATTGCGATCCTGCCGACTTGCAACCAACATTTTGCATGTTTGCGATGACACGTTTTGTCCGCATCGACTGCCATCTCGTGCGTGTTAGCTTATGAGGCAACGGTATTGTTGCTATTTGCTTTCACGACACGAATTATAAGTCGGAAAATAGTTGTGCTGCGGCGCACTTATTTCACATGGTTTCATAAACCTACGTGGTCAGGTAGATATATTAATTTTCATTTGTATACTTCTGAAAACTATAAAATTGCAACAATTATTTCTTTAACAGATCGAGCTGTTTTACTTTCAGATAAACTTTTCATTTATGATAATTTAAATTTAATAAAAAAGACTCTTGTTCAAAATTCTTATCCAATAAATCTTATAGAATCAGTAATAAAAAATCGTGTTAAATATTTACAAAATTCAAAAATCCACAATAACAATAAACAAACTTCAAACAAAAAATATATATCATTACCTTACATTGAACCACTATATGACACATTTAAACACATATTCAAAAAACACAACTTAATTTTAGCTAGCAAATCTGTAAATAATTTAAATAGTATTTTCTCAAATTTAAAAACCAAAACACCAAAACTAAAACAACCTAACGTAGTTTATGAAATTAAATGTTTAAATTGTAATTCATGTCATATTGGAGAAACAAGCCAAAATTTAAAAAAACGTCTAGACCAACATAAATATCATATCCAAAAAAATAATCAAAATCATTCAATGCTTGTAGAACATTCATTAGAAAATGACCATAATTTTTATTTTGAAAATACTAATATTTTATATTACGAGTCTAATATTTTCAAAAGACGTTTTATAGAAATGTGTAAAATAAAAATGTCGTCGAATTCTATTAACAAACGTACTGATTTTGCAAATTTAAACGATACATTTTGTAGTTTTCTCGATTCCTTAAATAGAATATAGATCTGTCAATTTTTTAACATTTATAATGTTCAAATTATTTTTAGATAAAAAAAAAATTAAAAAAAAATCAAGTTACTTTTTCAGTTTCCGTTGACAACCTTGTTTATTTTGACAACATATTTTTCACTTCTGACGAAGCTGTCGAACGACTGCGAAACGTTAAGTGTATATTGCGCGATTTAGTGTCCGCTTAAAAGATTTTGTGATTTAAATTCTAGCATTACACTGTTTTCATGTAAAGGCAACATAATTTTGCTATTAAAAATCAAAAGCGCAATATTCGTTTTTTTTTCCATACAAAAATGACCCACCCTAGTAAACATGTGCTTACAAATGCTGTGTCCTGAGTAGCGGTCTGTCAAAGCGGCGAGCGAGCGTGCTTGGTCACACGCTTTTGTTCACTCAGGCCAGGCGGTGAACACTAAGGCCGGTATCCACAGTCGAACGCCAGCGAGTCGCTGACTGAATCGTGTTTCATAGTCGTCCGCCGAGACGATTTCTAGCGATGCGCCAGATGGATTCGCCAAGCACATTTCATAAACGCTCTCTAGAATTGTAGGCGTAGCGAGGCGCCAAATATATACGGATGTTAGCATATGCGGATGGCGAACCGCTGAAGGTGATGGCAGTATGGTTCAGCGCGTCGCCAGTAGTACTTTGCTTACATAAAACGTTGTTATAAATAATTACATCAAAATTTAAGTTAAAATTTCAAAATGTATTAATTTTATTATTATTATATAATTTAATGTTGGGCCTGAAGAAGTAATAAAATATTACGAAATATCGACCAGTATATAGAGATGTAAAGTTGTATTATACGGGTTTTATACAAGAAATAAAATACATAAAATTTACCGTATGCATTAAACTTATTTTATACCATTGTACTTTAACATGACTTTAACAAGTGAGGTTATGAGTGATATTTATAGAAATTATTTTTATTTATGTTTGTATTTGTTTTTCATTAAATTTAATTAAATTAACAATTATTATTTATTTTTCAAGAATGACTTGCTACATTTATTTTCATGCTCTAGGTTGCAGAATTTGATAATCTCTATCTGCTTCAGAACTTGGCATAAATTCTTATTCCATACTTTTATCTTAAAATTTAGTATCAAATATTTTATTTTCCGCATTTTTTTTTGTTTTGAATTTTAGAATAGAATTCAATATCACAATAATTTTCATATCACAATAATCTTCTTCCTTTTTACAGTAGAAAAACAGAAATAGAAAAAGAAATCGCTTTTTCCAAGACCAGATTCCAAAATAGCAGGATTACCTACTTAAAATTTTGATTCTACAGAAATAATAAAGATATTGTAACATTTAATTATTTAATAAGAATAACGGCCAGTATTATCAAGAAAGAAAATTTCATAACATAATATGTACCTGTAAATAAATTTAAACTGACTACAATAAATTACTTAATTATGATAAACAGTAAGTAATTTGTTGTAGTCAGCTGATAAACTATGGTTAGGATAAAATACGGTATAATACGCGTATTATACAATATATTATACAAAATTTTAAAATACGTTATTTTTACATCTCTGCCAGTATAATAGAAGTTTTATTGAAGCCGTTAATCGCCGTTTTCTCTAAATATAATCAAGTTGTTATTTTTCTAAGTTTTTGTATTTGCATAAGTGAAATTGTTTTACAAAAAGTAATGGAAGAAGATTTGTATATTAATGAAAATATAAACGCCGAATACGATGAGTACGAGGATATTCAACTTGTTATGAGGGTACCTCGACGCTATATCAGGGATTTGGAAAATCCTATACATTTCTTCGACAATGTAAATTTTAAAAAACGGTATAGATTTTCAAAAGGAACCATAATGGATGTATTAATGCCGTTTGTCGAAGAACAAATTGTAACATCAACGTATACTTTCATAATTGTTGCCACTGGTAACAAACTGAAAGATAAATTTAACCTAGCATCGATAAACTAACCCTAAGAGAGCATTTTCTATTCCAATCTGCAGAAGACGGTCTATGTTTTTATGTTACCATAGTACGCGCAGCGCCAGAAGGGTGCGCCCGCCAGCGGTTCGCTGTGTAGGGACTCTGGAACCGGGCATCTGGAAGAGCGCTGGCGACGCGCTATCTGGCGACGCGCTAGCGCTAGGGGTTGGCGAACGACTCTGGATACCTGGGTAATTATCGCAAACTTGTCACCGCTGAACGCCCCGCAAAACGCTTAAGCGGAGGACACATATACGCGGTCAGAGCGGTAGCGGTAGCAGCGGTGGCGGTGGCGGTCAGATTCGACCCGTTGAAACAGATGCGTACTTGCACACTTGTCGCTGCATGTCTTGCGGTACGAGCGTCTGTGCTGCGTTCGTAGTAGCGGTGGCGGTCAGATAATGCTGGTTGCATTTCACCGCTGTACCGCGCGTATTGTGAAATAATAAATAAAACAAATCGACAATGGCAAGTGAAGATTTCAATTTTACGGAGAGTTTAATTGAAAATGTGAAAAAGTTTCCTATTTTATACAAAAACTTTAGAATTAAAAACAAAAAGTGGGTTGAAATTGCGAATATTTAGGATTGCAAGAAGCAAAGCCTCTAATTCCAAATTTATTGTAATAAAATACCACTTGCACACAGACCAATTTCATTCATAATATTGACATCAGTAGTCTGTTCTGTAGAAAAACGCCACCGCCACCGTTACTACCGCTACCGCTCTGACCCCGTATATGTGTCCTCCGCTTTATCCACTCAGTTTGCACACTTAGCGGCAGCATAACGCTCGGAAACACGACATCACACGCCGCTGAGCTACCTTTCTCGTTCAGTAGTGGGGCGAATTCATACATTTATCCCGTGGCCTGGCTCATCACTAGAGAGTCTTGTTTTTAATCAGTTTGATCAACGCCCACTGAATAATAGGCCTGCTCAAAGGAGTGGGAGAATACCCCGAGACTGTGCCCGAGAACTTGAGACAATGCCGCGCGCGCCGCGCCGTTAACTGACGTATTATTTATCTAATGCCGAATGTGTAAGGCGGAGTCAGAATTGACCATAAATTTATTATTGTAAAATTAAATATACTCATAAAACTAATTCCAACATGTTAAAATATACAGGGTTAGTTAAAAGTCTGGAAACGGTCATTTATTGCCGTTATTATTCATTTTAGGAAATTACGTTCTTTATGAAGGTTTTTTAGGAAATTTTTGTCTACAATTGAGAATACTTGAATTTTTTTTCTTCAATTATTTTTGAGTTATGCCTATCTGTGTAATTTTTTTAAATGGAAACTTGTTAATTTTACTCTACCATTCGGTAGAGTATTTTTTTCTCTTCACAATAGCATTCTTGTTTTTTCTAGAATTGAGGAGTTTCTGGAAAAAAAAACAATATTTCAAGTATTCATTTCCCGTCGTGCATGCTTATTAGCGCCAGGTCAGGTACATGTAAGTAAGCGAACAAACTCGAGCGAGTAACTTTATCAGTGGTTATTGTTTACGTCAAATTCAATTGTGCAATTGACTGCTGTTAATATTAGCAATGGCGAGTTTAAATGAACGTCAAAAAATTGAAATAATTATGTTGCTGGGTTATGGAGATAGATGTAGAAGTTTACAAGACGTCTGTAATTTATTTAATAATACGCATCCTGACAATTTGAACATTTAATTAAATTTACTTAGTTATTTATTAGTTTTTTTTGTTGCTTTTGTTTTTAATGATAAGATTGTGACCGATAACTTCAATTTTGTCTAGATCTACCTAACTAAAATAAATATTTGAACCAGAGTTTTCAATTTCACAAGAAAGACAATTGTTTTTTTTTTCAGAAAACCCTCAATTCAAAAAAAAAACAAGAATACTATTGTAAAGAGAAAAAAATACTCTACCGAATGGTAGAGTAAAATTAACAAGTTTCCATTTAAAAAAAATACGCAGAGAGGCACAACTCAAAAACAATTGAAGAAAAAGAAAATTCAAGTATTCTCAATTGTAGATAAAAATTTCCTAAAAAACTTTCATACAGAACATAATTTCCTAAAATGAATAATAACGGCAATAAATGACCGTTTCCAGACTTTTAACTAACCCTGTATACAATGCCCCTGTGTGGAATATAATTATGTAAACTCACGAGCACGAGTTTAAAAATAATGTACTTAATTATTTTTGTTGTTTCTAATATCTTTAAATTAAAAAACGAAATAATTCATTTGAAACTATTGGAAATATGAACGATATAGCAGAGTTAACTGAACTACATACAATACATGATAGTTCTAACTACTATTGTCCAGGAGTCGCAGCGAGGACTACTATGATTCTTAAAAAAAAGGAAATTTTTAATAATGTTAAAAAATAAGTTCTCTTAATAATTAAATACGAGATGTAATAATAATACATAATTAAAACAGATGAGTTTCTTTCACACTGCGATACTGAACATGAAGTGACCATTTTAAATCAATCAGTAAGCGCATTTACGTACGCGCTAACAGTTCAACGGCGAGACACATACTGACCGAGTCCCCCGAAAATCTTGGCGTCCCCCGAAATCTCGATGTTCCCCACTATCTAACTTCGGCCTATGTGAAGTGGGCGTTGGTTTGATTTATCACGAGCGTACGCTTGGGAAGAGTGGGGTCGTAAGCAGTATACAATAGGGTGGGTCATTTTTGTATGGAAAAAAAACTAATATTGCGCTTTTGATTTTTAATAGCAAAATTATATTGCCTTTACATGAAAACAGTGTAATGCTAAAATTTAAAGTAAATAGCACATCATCTTCAGGTTGCGCTTTGCCTTGGAAATACGAATAACTTGAATACATTCTAGTAGTCATATAACATAAATGTCTCAAGAAAAATAGGGTTTTTAGAATAAAATAATCATTTATTAATAATTTAAAAAATAATACAAAAGAAAAATTAATGAAAATCATTCAATATTGAAATCTTTCTTGCTATCGAATTTAGGCGTTGCTGCAAGATTCGAGTTTTAATTTTATCCACCTTCTCTTGCCCTTTTAGTATACAGTTTTGATCATAACTCTGTTATTATTATTATTGCAAATACGAACTTTTCATGGCATACTATATGGCCTTTCTCGTATAATTTCAAAAATTCAAACGTAAGGCGCCTCTAAATATTAATTAAATTCAAAAATATTTCGTAGGTGTCATAATATCACTAAAAGACAACATAATTTTGCTATTAGGTAAAATTATCTCAAAGTTTGGTTTTTCGACCCACCCTAGTATACAATGCCACAGGCGAGCCCGACGACGCTGCGAGTGAACGGAGCCGAACAATGCGTTACTGCATCGAAGCTCGCGGAAAAGCTATGTCGTCTCCGCTTGGTCGACTAACGCGCATAAAAAAACTGATTTTATTTTAGACTACCTACTCATCACTTACAATCATGAATATATCGTGGAGGTTTCCAATAAAACTTGGTGCCTTAGTTCTTTATAGCAAGCTCTAAATTTCATTTTATAAAAATCTAACTACTTTTTTATCAATTTAAAAATATATTACGTACAATAACTATATACTCACGTACTTACATATCTCTGCAAGCATAACATGGATATACATTAAGTCCTTCTTGAGGTTTGAAAGAAATCCATTGAGAGATAATTCTGTCAAAGAGAACATTCCATTTGCCAATGTATACATCTCTTTTGACCTGTAAGCAATAAAATATGTATAAGCATTTTAATTTTTTTATGGCCACTGCTCAACAAATAAAGTGGCCACTAAAAGTTTTGTGAAAATGCAAATAGATAATTATAACTTTTCAACCATATTTAAAATAATTAAAGCAGTTTTTTGTCCGATGAAAATTGTATCACAAAATCTTTTAAACGGGCACTAGTTAGTGCACATAGTTATGTGCACTAACACTTTACGTTTCACTATAGTTTGACAGCTTCTTTAGAAGTAAAAAAATATAAACGTTGTCAAAATAAACAAGGTTGTCAATAGAAACAAGGTTGTTAATAGAAACTGAAAAAGTTATTGACTTTTTTTAAATATAAAGTCTAAAAATTTATTTTAAACATAATATATTTTATTTTAATAAATGTTAAAAATTGACAGATCTATATCCTATTTAAAGAATCTAGAAAATCTAAATTTGCAAAATCTGTAAGTTTATTAATAGAATTCGATGACATTTTTAATTTACACATTTCTATAAAGCGTCTTTTGAAAATATTAGACTCACAGTATAAAATATGTATTAGTATTTTCAAAATCAAAATTATGGTCAATTTCTAATGAACGTTCTACGAGCATTGAATGATTTTGATTATTTTTTTGGATATGATATTTATGAATATTTATGTTGGTCTAGACGTTTTTTTTTTAATTTTGGCTTGTCTCTCCAATTTTTTTTTTTTTTATATATAAACTCTTAGTGAGTTTTGCAATCTGCCCAATGGGCAATAAGCGTTTGGTGTAACAACGGTATATGACATGAAGGATATCATTCCAATGAATGTCGTGTTGAATTATCTCGTTGAAAACGTAGTACGGTGCGTTAACGATGGCGCGCAGCACTTTATTTTGAAACCTCTGCAGGATGTCGATGTTAAAGTTGCTGGCAGTGCCCCAGAGTTGAAATCCATAAGTCCAAACTGGCTTCAGGGTTGATTTGTACAGAATATCTTGTTATCCAGAGACAGTTTTGATTTGCGGCCGATGAGCCAGTACAATTGACTTAGCTTTAGACCTAGTTGCTTGCGCTTGGTGAATATGTGTTTTCTCCATGAGAGACGGCGGTCCAAATGCATGCCAAGGTACTTGGCTTCTTCAGCTTGTGGAAGTTGGCGGTTGTTGATCGTCACGGGTGGGCACGTTTCTCTACGTAGGGTAAATGTAACATGGATGGACTTTGTATCATTAGCTTTAATGCGCCATTTCTTTACTCAGTTCTGGATCTTATTGAGGTTGACTTGTAGGTTTCTCGACGCAGATATTGGGTCTGTATGAGATGCTAAAACTGCTGTGTCGTCAGCGTATGTCGCTACGGTTGCGAGTCGTGTTGTTGGTAGGTCTGCTGTATACAGCAGGTAGAGAATTGGTCCAAGCACACTTCCTTGTGGGACGCCTGAATGTATGGGATGCAAATCAGTAAGTTCGTTCCCTTGCTTAACTAGGAAGTGCCTATCTGTTAAGTATGATTTGAGCAGTAGGAAGTGTGGGTACGGGAGGAACTTTTTTAGTTTGACTTGCAATCCACTATGCCACACTTTGTCGAAAGCTTGAGATATGTCGAGGAAGACCGCTGAGCAATATCTCTTCGAGTTCAGGTCCTTGTTAATTTTGTTCACCAGCCTGTTCACTTGTTCAATTGTTCCGTGTTTGTTGCGGAATCCGAATTGGTGCTCAGGAATTAATTTCTTTTGGTCTATAGTAGCCTTAAGTCTTTTGACATATAATTTTTCTGGTTTTTTCCCAGGCTTGGGGATCATAATGATTTGGGCAACTTTCCAAGTGCTGGGGAAGTAGTTTGTTCGTAGTATTGCATTAAAAATGAAGGTTATAAGCTTTATGCATTTTTTCGAGTTCTTGTAGTATTTTACCGGAGATTAGGTCGAAACCAGGTGCCTTTTTGATGTTGGTTTCTTTCATTATAGCTCGTTTAACTTCTTTAACCGTGAGATTGCTGTGCGGTAGGTCCATTTGGAATGGTATATCCAGAGAGTCGATTATATCATTTTCCTCTTCAGTAGATAATTCCGAAGGGAATAGTTTAAACACATTGTTTAAGTGTTTGGTGAAAGCTTTAGCTTTTTCTTTATCGTTTCTGGCCTATGTGTCGTTGTCATTTTTAATGGGAGGATTGTGTTGCGGAGACCTTTTGTATTTCCTTGTTGCTTTCCAGAGTGAATATTCTGTGGCTTGAGTTGGAGTCAAACTCTCCAGGTACTCTTGTATGCCTTGGTTTTGTTCTTCCTGGATCAGCTGTTTTAGTTCTTTTACTGCCTTGTTTAGTTTCCTTTTATTTTCTGCTGTTCTTGCTTGTTGCCACTGTTTCCGCAGTTGTTTTTTTTTTCGGCGATTTTCTGTTTGATTGGAGGTGACACTTTGTAATTTCCTTGTGGTACAGTGTACTCGGGAGTTGCAGACCAAGCTGCTTCTTGTATGTTCCTCGTTAGGTTTTCAACCGCGATTTCTAAGTCCGCATCTGTTTTTAGTAATTGGTTCAGTGTAACTAGGCTGTCCAGTTTTTCCCTGAACAATATCCAGTCAGTTCTATTGTTATGCAGAGATGGTTGTTTCTCTTTGTTTAATATCCGTGAATGGAAGTTAATTATCACTAGAGAATGGTCTGATGATAGATCAAAACAAGATATCGCTTTGCATCTCTTTGTATCGATACCTTTTGTGATGCAGAAGTCTATAGCGTCAGGAATTTTATTTATGTCAGACGGCCAGTATGTTGGCTCGCCGGTGGATATTTGTTGTAAGTTGTTAGCGTTCATTGTTTTGACCAATACTCTTCCTTTTGGTGTTGTTAACCTTGAGTCCCACAATGGATGTTTTGCATTATAGTCACCACCCGCAAAAATCTTATTTCCTAATGTGTTGAAGAATCCCTCAAAGTGTTCTTTATTATTATTATGTTTAGGTGGGCAATTTATCGCAGACATTGTTATCGGTCCTTGTTCTTCTTCAATAGTGACACTGGTAGCCTATAGGTAATTCTTTTTTGAATTCCTCCCTTTCATAGTGTTTAATGCTCTCTCGTATGATTATGGCGGTTCCTCCATGTGCTCTATCATCAGGGTGTTTCGTGTGATATAGTTTGTATTTTGGAATCTTCAGGTAGTGTCTATCTGTGAATTGCGTCTCTGATATCATCATATTGTCGATATTTTGATCATGTATGAATATTTTAAGTTCACGGGCATGTTGTTGAAGGCCATTGGCATTTCAAATGGCTATTTTATATTTAAGGTGTTCAGCCATTAAGCTAATTTGTTGACGACGGTTGTAAGTAAAGTAAGCATTGTACCCATTTGTTCCATAAGCTTGCCAAGCATTTCTTCAAGTTTGGTTATGTTGTTGGCAGGTTGATGAGTTGCTGGTGTTAATTGGGTTGTAGTGTTGTTTGGTATTATATTATTGTTTACTGCTTGTGCGTAGGAGACTCCTGGTTGAATGAGGTGAGTTTGAGGTTGCGGGTTCCTTTTATCTCGTAGAGAGGGATACAATTTCTGCTGCAGTTGTTTGTGTACTTGGCATCCCCTGTAGTTCGCGGGGTGGTCACCGTCACAGTTGACACATTTAACTTGGTTGTCTCGTGTTTTCCGCGGACATTCTTTTGAGTCGTGCTGTCCTGCACATTTAACACATTTGAACATTTTGCGGCAGTAGGTTTTGGTATGCCCTAATGCTTGACATCTGGTACATTGGAGTATTACTCTTTTGGTGTGTGGAGGTTCACATTTTATGATATTATTGCCAATCATTTCTAAGTTGTACACCTGTTTATTATTTTCTTTAGGTTTGATGTCCATGTCGGCCTCAAAAATTTGTCCTTTTACGATTTCAAAACTGGTGGTTTTCACCGTATAATTTTTTGTAATTTTTTGTAACAATTCATGAATGCGTTGGAAAACTCCAACATTATAAATGGTTATAGGTGGCGGTTTTGGGACAGCTTTTGTGTCATTTGAATCATTTTTTCCGTCTTTCTCGATTTCACTCTCTTCTTCTTGGAGTTCGGTGAATCTATTTCTAGTTTCTACTGGTTTTTGCAGCCAGTAATCGCTGATTCTAGTTTGTTTCCCATTACTATTAATTATCTCGGGATTCCTTAGTCGTTTTTTGTTTAATATTGTTGTCCATTCCGACTCTGTCTGTTGAACGTCATGATTTTGGTTTTGGGAGAGCATTATTTGTGATTGTTGTTGGTATGTGGGATACTGCGGTACCCCCGGCTATATTAATTGTGGTGATCCTTGTGGCTGTTGATATTGGTGTTGCATAATTTGATTTGGGTCGCTAAAAAGCATTGTTGGCTGCACTAGCGGTACGGTAGCATAATATGTCGGATTAGCCATTTAGCATATTTATGTTATATGAATCGTTTGATGGATACTTTATACTTTTATTAGTCACTGGTGTTTAATTTTTTTTTATGAATTTGTAACATAGCGTTCACCGGCGTATTACTATTGTCATACACTTTAGCTATTTCGGTTCGGGGTATGCAGCGACCCCACTTTTCATGCACAGATGTTACACTTGGCCTTTTGTAGGTCCGAGTATTTTATTGTTTTATGGCACTTTGAACAGATTTTCGGACGGATACTGCGACGGGTCTTTACTGTTCGAAAGCTAGGCGGCAACTGTTTCTCCAATATAACATGAATTACAATTTAAACATTTAATTTCATAAACCACGTTAGGTTATTTTAGTATTGGTGTTTTGGTTTTTAAATTTGAGAAAATAATATTTAAATTGTTTACAGATTTATTAGTTAAAATTAAATTGTTTTTTGAAAATGTGTTTAATACAGAGTCGCTGATATGTATGGAAACGGTCGATTATTTCTTAAAATAAGATAGCTAGCGAAAAATATTAAATACAAAAGTTTTAGGGCTTTTTAAAATCTATTAACTAAACAAAAATTAAGTATACAAGATCAGTCAAAAAGTCATAGGAAAACAAAGTTACTTTTTTTTAAATGGAACAGTTCTTCTCAAAATTCTAAAAACAATTGTATAACACCACACACCTAAACTTAATCGTTTTCGAGATATCGAGTTACCTTAGAAATTTTCTAATTCCATAACAACGCCCCACATGTTTTAATAAACAACTATTTTCTTTGAAATCCTATTTTGTAAGGTGACCTCATAGAAGGTCAAGTGGTGTCATATTGGGAGACTTAGCTGGCCATTCAATTGCACCCCTGCATCCAATTCCTTTACCAGGAAAAGTTTCGTCTAGATTCTAGATATTAGTAACTCGATATCTCTAAAACGATTAAGTTTAGGTATGTGGTGTGTTATACAATTGTTTTTAGAGTTTTGAGAAGAACTGAAATATCGCGTAAAATACAGGGTGATATATTAATCTGTTTCATGAAATAGAGGGAGCGGTGTTAAAAGAATTAAAATACGGTACATTAAATAACTTTTTAATAATGATGTTAGAGTAAAAATGTAAAAAGTTTATTATAGCAAAAAAACTGTACGGACTAGATACAGAAAACCCATAACTGAATTGAAGAGGAACATGAACACTGTCTATTCGTGAAAAGAGAATAGCGGCAGTTTGAAAATCTGACAATTGCACAGGCTTGAACATTTGAAAAAACAATTAAAACTAAAAGAATTTATATCTAGGTTATTCTTTATACTTTAATTTATAACACTACAGATTTTTATTGCTGTACGACAAACGATACGTTTACAGTAAGTATTTCAAGAGAAGTAGAAAATCAGACCGTTTTCAAGAAAATATTAATTTACTCTTAGTTGATTAAGTAAATACATATAAGTATTTTATGTGCTACTGTTTAGAGGATCAAGTCTTATGTCTTTCTATAAGAAAATATACAGGGTGTTCCATTTAAAAAAATCCCACTGCATGCTGCCATTAGTTTACGTAATACTCTGTATGCAGAGCTGTGCAGTACTCGAGTACAAGTACTCATTTACTGTACTCTGAGTACTTTTAGGGTACTCGGTACTCAGTCCCGAATACATTATTTTAAATGTACTTGTACTTGTATCGTGCGTTCAATTAAAAAAACGGTCTAGTAGGCTATAACACGCTTTAATTTTTGTAAAATATTTTGTAAATTCGTCATAAACGATTATTTTTGAATGTCTTCTTCTAACATCACTCCAACTCAAAAGACACATTGCAAAAATAAATGTTTATTACTAATTTATTAAACTTTTTACAAGAATTACAGCCTACTTGATCGTTTTTTTTTTATTGAACGCACGTTACTTGATGCATTTTAAAACGCAAAAATATACCCGAGTACTTTTCATTGTACTCGAGTACATTTCCGTGTACTCGAATAGATACGTAATGTACTCGAGTACATTACCTTATGCAATGAGTACATTTTTATGCGAGTCTCGACATGCGTGGAACGATACTACTATACATGAATGTACTCGGTGCTTTGTACTTGTACTCGGTACTCAAGTACTTATACTCGGTACTTGAATACATTTTGGCCAGAGTACTTGTACTCAGTACTCGAGTATTTTTTACTTGTACTCGGAACAGCTCTGTCTGTAGGTATCAAAATAATTTTAGGTTATAGTGCTCAATAGGTAGAATATCCTTGTGAAAGAAAAAAAATTCTATCTCGATTTATAAATGAGCTATGGAAGAAAGGGCGCTTAAAAACTCACCCTGTATAACACAATTAAACACATTTTCAAAAAACACAATTTAATTTTAGCTAGCAAATCTGTAAACAATTTAAATATTATTTTTTCAAATTTAAAAAACACAACACTAATACTAAAACAACCTAACATGGTTTGTGAAATTAAATGTTTAAATTGTAATTCATGTTATATTGGAGAAACAAGCCAAAATTTAAAAAAACGTCCAGACCAACATAAATATCCATAAATATCATATCCAAAAAAATAATCAAAATCATTCAATGCTCGTAGGACATTCATTAGAAATTGACCATAATTTTGATTTTGAAAATACTAATACATATTTTATACTGTGAGTCTAATATTTTCAAAAGACGCTTTATAGAAATGTGTAAAATAGAAATGTCTTCGAATTCTATTAATAAACGTACAGATTTTGCAAATTTAGATTTTCTAGATTCTTTAAATAGGATATAGATATGTCAATTTTTAACGTTTATTAAAATAAAATATATTGTTTAAAATTAATTTTTAGACTTTATATTAAAAAAAAAAGATCAATTACATTTTTAGTTTCTATTAACAACCTTGTTTCTATTGACAACCTTGTTTATTTTGACAACCGTTTATATTTTTTCACTTCTGAAGAAGCTATCAAACGATAGCGAAACGTAAAGTGTTAGTGCACATATTTAGTGTCCGTTTAAAAGATTTTGTTATAGATATTTAAAATGTATGAAACTTAAGCTGCATATACATTTTCGAGCCTGTAATGTAACAGTTCGCGGGCCATTCGCGAATTCACTTTGCACAACGAACCTTCCATGATCTGGAGGAGAGCCAGGAGGCTCGCGAACAAACGTATACTTAAATGTCTATTGTTTTATAAATATCAATTAATTACAACATAAAGGGTGGGTCATGCTCTTAAGACGTTTGCGAGCACCGTACACACATACGAACCTGCCGCGAACGCCGTCCACACTTGAACCATCAAAAAACTGACTTCGGATTTCGAGAGTCGGTTTTCTACGAACACAAATGTTTTTTAAAATGTTAATTGTAACCTGAATGCCAGGATATTTTACATTAAGCTGCGTACACATGTCCGCGCTTAACATGTAATGTAACATAAAATGCAACATGGAGTGCGGACAATTCATCAGATGTGTACGGTGTTAACGAACTGCTCTTGAGCGGTGAGCGAGCTATTCGTCGCGAACCAAAGAAATTCGGTTTTTCGACGAATACAAAGGGATATTCGGCACAAATGTGGACGGCGCACAGTGGTCAATATGCGGAAAAAACCCATTTTTTTCAAAATGCTGCAAAGAGCATTTTGATTTTAAATTAGTAATTCTTAATGATTAACTGATATATATTGACAAAATAATCAGATATATTTCCATATTGCATTCTTATACAAGCCCTTAAAGTCGCTTGAGTTATAATGCTTACTGACAAAAATTCATCATATTTTTATACGAATTTCTCTTACGATGTTATTACTACATTAAAGAAATATTTTTTAATGAATAGCAGCACTATTAGAGAATATGTTATGCTGAATAAAAATAATTATTTCAATTGTTGTACCATTACATAGAGGACTCGAAGAATTGTTCAAAAATGTTTTATGAAAAAATTTAATAGAGCATAATTTTTGCGCTCCGTCGAGCGCTATGTTCTAACCTATTTTTCTGCATACATTAGACTTCTAATTAAGTGATAAAATACTTTTTAGCTGCGACCACTTGCGACCTTCGTTTTAGGTTACAGTTGTTCTAATATTTGACATACTGTAAATATCGCTGCAACTGTCGATCTGTTGATGTGAAACCTTTGTTGTTCATCCAATGCCTTAGTTTCTAAGTTCTTATGATGTTAAAAATATGAATAAGTTTCTATTTTGTTTTAGATTTAGATTTTTAATAATTAGTTTTTTTTTAATTCGGTTTAATTTTCACTCATTTTATTTGATTCATTTAAAGACATAATGCACCAAAAAAAGTAAAATAAATTAAAAATGATAACGGACAATGATAATTTCAAAAATAATTAGTTTTTTCCGCATCTCTACAGAACCTAAACCACTGTGCGGCGTTCGCGGCAGAAGCTGAAGTGCACGGTGGTAACATGGGGCTCAAGAAATTGCAAAAAACGGTGGCAAGGTGTGTGGTTGTCTAACTAACAATCAAGAAGCAAGCCTTCAGCGGGGCCCTCACGTGGAAGGAGGCGGGCAAGCTGCGGGCCGTTTAGGGGCCTCAACTGCACCATTATAGGCTCCTTAATGTGGGCGGTGAACCATTCCTCGAGTTTAGTATCGCGATAGATCGGAGTGTTCTTATGGCGTTTACGAAAAATTGATCCTGATTAGTGATCAGAATTGCCCTGTCACGTGACAGAGTAAATTGGGATTACTAATCAGATCAACCAATTTCCGAACAAGTTTGTTGGCGGTTAGTAGTATTTATTCCTTATCTGAGGTTATATTAGGTTTTATTGCTCACTAATAATTGAATCGATCAATGCAGAAAGGGCATAATGTTCATAATATTCACTATGGACATACCTATACTTATTCTGCATTGTCCGATTCAATTATAGTTTACTAACCTCAATCAGTGATCTGAGTGATTCTATTTAAACAGCAGAGTCACCAAATCACTGATCGAGTTGATGATCGGTTGTGCTCCGCTCACATTTACGATCGCAGTTTATCCGCTCCGATCAATTTTTCGTAAACATCAGTTACAGTTTACCTGCTCCGATCAGTTTTTCGTAAACGCCATTAGTGTTCATATACTTGTTCTCTGTGATTTGCTTGTCTCTTTTCCTGAGAACAAATTCACCACAGAGAACTGCATTGATCTTCAGCGCCTCATCGTTTCTCAACCTGTTTTTAACACGTCTTTGGAAGAGTATGGATGCATCTTCCAGAAACGCAGCGACATCCTTATGCCGCAAATTCACGATAATGCCGCTTCTAATTCTGCTTTGGAATGCTGACTGCAAATCTTCCCATTTCACACGGTCACAAGCAGTTTCTCTACGAGTGCTCAATCCTCGACATCCTCGCTGTTTTGCCTTCAACATCGTACGACAGCTCGTGATGTTGCTGATACATGTCATAAGGTGTTGTTTAGCACCAAGAGATAGATTCGAAGCAGTAGCACTCCTGAGGAATGCGTTTAAGACGCGAAGAAGTTTACTGCAAAGCTTCACCCCGCTCTCAATCTTCATGACGTCATTAGCCCTGAAAAGTGCTGTTTTTGCCTCGACAACGAAAGCCTGTGCTTGAGAATTCTTTTTACAACAACAACATAACTGATTACTTTTAATTCTTCCTTGAAATTTGTTTTAGCAATAACTAGAAGCTTAATAGCAGATGCAACACCAACTGAGGTTTCTCTCTACAGTGTGTCCACGGATTTTCTGCAATAGTTGGGTTACATATGATTTTGATATATTTTTCATTACTCTTTTGTTTTAAGTGTTTCCTTTATTAAAAAATTTAAACCGCAATTAAATTGGCTTTAATAATATAAACACAAGACTTCTTGAAACAGATAAGCGAGATAGCAAAATATGTAAATAATCATGATTAAGAGATATACGATTACACGCCCAAGGTGCACTCGAAGGTATATTTTATAAACGCAACCTTGATCAGTAAACGCCAAATTGACATTTAACCTTGACATAGAGTCAATAGAAAATCAACCAATAATTACGATTTATTGAAACATTGAAAATAACGTGGAACGTGAAGTCACAACAGATGTTCAAAATGGCCTCCGTTTTCGAGGAATTTTCTAACTCTTCTGCGACATCCATAAATAACATTTTACAAAATGTGGGGAGACTTGTTTATTTCATCACATTAACGGGCGTTTTAAAAATGGAATTTTTCAAGTAGGGCCAAACAAAGAAATCCAAAGAAGTTAAATCGCAAGATCGCGGAGGCCATATGTTTGCCATATTTCCGCTAATTATCCGATCTCAAAAAAACTCTATTTAAAGTATCTCCAGCAGCATTGGCCGTTGCACTACCCTGCTGGAAATATCCAAATTGCAACTTGTCATCATGCAGTTGATTAATAAATGGATGCAAAATCTCTTCCCAATATCTAAGTGCTGTTAGTGTGCCATTAAAAAATATTGGACCTATCAATCTTCTCCGACTAAACCTATTCAAACACCAACTTTTTGTGGATGGAATGGGGCTTGAATGAAAATATGAGGGTTTTCTGTACTGTTCTGTACTGTACTGGAAATATCCAAATTGCAACTTGTCATCATGCAGTTGATTAATAAATGGATGCAAAATCTCTTCCCAATATCTAAGTGCTGTTAGTGTGCCACTAAAAAATATTGGACCTATCAATCTTCTCCGACTAAACCTATTCAAACACCAACTTTTTGTGGATGGAATGGGGCTTGAATGAAAATATGAGGGTTTTCTGTACTCCAGATCCTCATATTTTGGGAATTAAGGTATCCTGTTAAATGGAACCAGGCCTCATCGGAAAGGAAAGTTTTGTCCAACAAATCGTCATTGTCAATATTGTTTAAAAACCACTATTTGAAGTTTGATCAAAAAACAAAACAAAAATACATATTACCTTATATTGAACCACTATACAGGGTGAGTTATTAAGTGCCCCTTCTTCCATAGCTCATTTATAGAACGAGATAGAATTTTTTTCTTTTACAAGGACATTCTACCTATTGAGCACTATAACCTAAAATTATTTTGATACATACAGAGTGATACATAAAATAATGCAGCATGCAGCGGGATTTTTTTTTAATGGAACACTCTGTGTATTTTTCTATAGAAAGATATAACACTCGATCCTCTAAACAGCAGCACATAAAATATTTATATTTATTTAACCAATTAAGAGTAAATTAAAACGGTCTGATTTTCAACTTCTCTTAAAATACTAACTGTAAACGTATCGTTTGTCGTACGGGAATAAAAATAGGTAGTGTTATAAATTAAAGTATAGGGAATAACCCAGATATAAATTCATTTAGTTTCATTTGTTTTTTCAAGTGTTGAAGTCTGTGTACCTATCTCTTTTCACGAATAGATAGTGTTCATGTTCCTCTTCAATTCTGTAATAGGTTTTCTGCATCTAATCCTTACAGTTTTTTTGCTATAATAAACTTTTTACATTTTTACTCTAAAATCAATATTAAAAAGTTATTTAACGTACCGTATTTTAATTTCTTTAAGACAGCGTCCTCTATTTCATAAAACAGATGGATAATATCAAGTTTACAATTGATTACAGACTCTTATTACATTATAATCATCGTATTTTTGTTATAATACTGTTTCGCTACGAAACCAAATAATCATTTTATGTATCTTATATTATAAGCTATTTCAGATTTATGTTAGCTTAATGCATACATTCTTGTAAATCAATTTCTTTCAGAGTATTTTACCTTTTCTTGTAAATTTAGTCTAAGTCACTCACAAGTGGACAGCTAAAACGCATTTAGAAATTCTTTGTAAATTTTGTCAGGTGTTTCACTTTCTGCTATTTCACCGATTGCCGGACCGAATTACCTGGTAATCTTAATCGCACTACAACGAACGGATGGTCCCTACATCTATTGTATCTTTCCGTCATGTTTTCATCCGTTCTTAAAATGCCTAAACCCTCTGTTGATTAATAAATAAATAAAAATAAAAAATAAATAAATAAAAAATCAATAAATCTAAGAATAAGATTCGTGTTTTTGTTTAGAAAATGTAACGTTATAATGTACTTTTTAAGATATTATAATAATACTGAAAAAAAATACATATTTTATAAAAATAAACTGTATGACCATCTGACTTTTCAAATACACATAAGCCATTATAACGAGCGTCTAAATAAAAACCTGGTCAAGTGGGTTGTGATCGACAATTTATCCAATGCATTTACATAGCAGAATTACTAAATGTAGCCTACTTGACCAGGTTTTTATTTAGACACGAGTTATGATGTTATAAAATGATTTCATTATTGTTTAGGCTATTATCGCGACCCCACTTAATATCACCGCGACCCCCAGGTTGAGAAACGATGCCTTATTTAAGAGCAATCTTACGAAATAACTCCATATACGAAAACCATTAAAACGGGCGAATTCATAGAGACTTTATTTCTGAATATAATTAATTCATTTTTTTTTTCTATATACCTGACAACTAGCACTACAAAGTGACTATAGGAAATTTCTCTATCATCATCTGATAATTAAGAAAAAAATAATTAACATTGAAAAATTGTAGTTGAACTTTACAGCGATAGTAAAAATACTTCCAGATCGAATTTTGAAAAACGCGTTAGTCACTTTGTAGATTGAAGTTTTGTTAACAAATCAGTGAAAACAGCTTTTAAAAATATGTAACCATAATTAAGTTATGAAGTCGCCCGATTTGTATGTTTTTAGTGAATTATTTCTGTAAGGCGTGAATATATTCTCCCCACCTTAAGAGCTCGGGGCGGTAACAAAATAGACAATCACGTGATCTCTTTTCACGGTCTGAGAATATATTTTGCGTTCCGATTTTTTACGAATTATTGCACATGATCTCAGATAGGATTAAGGCGGGTAATTTAAATGTATTTAAGTTTGTGCACTGCCTTTTCCAGTACGTTTTTGGTATTTTAATATTTATTTATACATACACTGAGGTCTAGCAACAAGTACATTTCTTGTTGGTCAAGAAAAGATCAAGTTCACTATCTCTAAATAGTATTCAAAGGTACGGCTTTTTCCACGGTTGGAGAAAAAGGTATTTTTAGCCGGCTAAATTTCATCACTAGGAAAATTTCATTTTTATAGAATTATCGTTTTGCCTATTCTGACGTACAACTTTTTTGTGTGAACTTTCGCGTCCTGGCGTTCTTCGTTGATTAAACCTAAAAAAAATTTGAGACGCATTTAACTTCGAAAACATTATTTTGTGTAACTAACTTTTGCATCAACTCCTTTTTTTCGTTATTAATTTAAATGCACTCCTTAAAATTTGAAGTGGGACACTTATGGTCCGTTTTCACGCTCAAGCAATTTGCGCAAATGTGCTTGTGAACACAAATTTGCACAAGGAGGTCGTTGCATGAAAACGGTATTTTTTTGCTTATACAAGCTAAAAAATTTGGTAAACTGCATGCATTTGCGGAAGCGAATTTGTATGCGCAAATACTTGCACAAATCCATTTGCGCAAGCGAATTTGTATGCGCAAATACTTGCACAAATCCATTTGCGCAAATTGCTTGAACGTGAAAACGGACCATTACTTTTTTTTTGTAAATTTGTGTTTGGCTCAACTTATGTGTATTAGAAGCGAAATAGCAAAAATATAAAAATGTACATTTAAATAGAGTTCAAAAGAACCGGTAGGGAGTTAGCAATAACTTTCAGCAATAAAAAAAATTCTAAAACTATACCAAAACAGTTTCAGTCTTTATATATTAGTATAAAAATCTACTAATTAAGTAATATTCAATAACTTAAAATGAATATTTTTAGAAATTGATTCGAAATTGACCTATCAAGTAATTTTGCGTTAGGCGTACTTAACTTCTTCAAAAATGACAGCGTTGTCTTATTTTTAAATCAAATGTTTTTAGACGAAAATAATCTATTAATAACGGGCTTTCGATAGTTTAAAAACAAAAAGGGATATTTTTTGTCCGGCCACAATAAAATCTTAAACTTTCGTTCCGCATACTCCAGGACCTCAAAAATCTGAGGTGATTTGGAAACTTGTTCAAAATAAGTATGTAATTGAAAATAAAAAGATACTGAAAGTTATTGCTAACTTCATACCGGTTTCAAAAGAAATAAACTTTTATGATATTTTCTTAAACTGTGGCCTTTTCTTCAATCAAAAATTGCAAGATGCGAAATACTTTTAGTTTCTGGATTTAATAGTTATTTATGTACCAAGGTGGCAAAGTGGCACTTTATCAAACGAGTTTGCAAATTGCGAGCCAAGGCGAAGCCGCGGTGAGCAAGCAAACGAGGTCGATAAAGACACTTTGCTGCCGTGGTGCATATAATATTTTTTCGATTACTACATACTCGACCATTTATTTTGAAATATTCAAACCTTGCAGATTTATATCTATGTTTATATCTTCGTAAATTTTTGAAAAATTTATTTCATTTACCTTATAGTACGTTATAAATGACACTGGCGTTTCGATGACATCAAAAGATGTGACGCTAGCGCAAAAAGACTTTTACGTTATGCAAACAAAAAACAGTCACTTCGCGTCATGATGTTCGTAATGTATCATGTACTTAATTATCAACATTTCTTAACAATTTTCGAAAAAATATAGATACATATTTACAAAGAAACATATTTACCGCCGATTTTTCTTTTCCTGTATGTGACCTTCTCGTTAATGGAGTTTAATTTACCCATGTTTACAATAAAAAAAAATAAAATAATGAATTTCATTACAGTGTTGAGCTGTAGGTAATATTAAAATTGCGCACGCGCATGAAATAGGATTATACGTAAAATTTTTGGTGTTGCAGCTCCAATCCTCTTCAATACTTTTACAAATACATATAGGTAACTACTTGTTCCTTTTCTATTATACGACGCATATGTGCAATTAAAAATAATGTCTACTTTGAACGATAATTGCGTCTTATTACAATTTACCGTAAAAATGTGTAAGTATTTGAATATAATTATGTACATGTATGTGTATTTCTGAACCCGTCGAATGTACCAACATTATGACCGAACGCAGCCTAGTAAGTTGCTCATGATGACGGAACCACCGACATGCCGGCGCACACGCGAGAGTTATTATCGTTCTTTCTCAATATGTGTTGAACAGAGATAGCTCTAAGCAACTAATGTTGGTGGTTTTCAATAGCCGCATGGTCGGAAGGCGACTGCCAACCAACCAATCATAATATCACAAATATTTCCCCTTAACGTAGCACAGTAGGGATAGTAAAATGCGAACTTCTGAGGGGTAACTTTGTAGGATTCCTCTTAGACCAGGCGCACACTGTAGACAAGACAGGCTGCAGACTGTCTGCAGACAGTCTACGGCCGTACAAGTCAGTGCGAGGGCAAGACTGTTTTGTCGCAGCAATACCGCACACTGTACACCAGAAATTCAAACTACTTGAGATTTCATTGCATTCACATCTTTCCGATGGATTTAATTGAAACGGCTGTTCTTTGTACGTTGTTAGTTAGAAGAAGAAGTAGGATAAAAGCAAAACAAAATAGAGAGTATTGGGTACATCCCATTTACAGTTCTAGATTGATTAAAGGGAAATTTTATACTCTTTACAATGATTCAAAAACAATAATATGAAACTGTCTTTTTAGTTGTGAAAGAACAAAAGAATATGTTGTACTAACGTTACACTTGCTAATCAGTCACTTGTATAGGTCAATCAAAAAGCACTCTGCATTAAGCTGGGTACACATTGGCCGCACCGCATCTGTATTGCAACGTTGCAATACAGGTTCGCTGAAAATAAAAGTTAATGCACCCGTCATGCACCTCGAACGCACCAATACGCATCTCGAACGAACCATTGGTGCGTTCGAGGTGCATGACGGGTGCATTAACTTTTATTTTCAGCGAACCTGTATTGCAACATTGCAATACAGGTGCGGTGCGGCCACTGTGTACCCAGCTTTAAAATATTCGATGCGCGCGAAAAGGCGTAATTGGTTATTTTCTGCCTTCGCGGTATGTGGGGGTAAGTAGACGTGAGACAGTTTTGTCTCGATGTGCGCGGTACAATTGAATAAACAGAGCCACCCGACAGTCTGCAAACAAAATTGTCGGCGGTTCAAGAAACAGCTCATAGACTGTTTTGTCTTGCCCCTGACTTGACTGGTAGTGTGCGCACTTTCATTCATTCAACGTATCCGCCAGACCAGACAAAACAGTCTGCAGACAAAAAGTCTGCAGTGTGCGCCTGGTCTTAAATGCATCGACCATCTTTAGTTCCAATGCTTGTCTTAGGAATGAGAAATCTTTAGACCCGCGCACACTGCAGATTTACTATCGACCGATAGTTTATTCTGCATCAAGCTACGAGAAATGTGATACGTGGCTGTACATTAAATTATTATAGGCCACGTAATCACATTTCTCGTAACTTGATTCAGAATAAACTATCGGCCGATAGAAAATCTGCAGTTTGCACGGGGTCTTAAAAAAACATTTCAATAACAGTAAAAGACAATTAAGAAAGGTTGCTGCTGAAGAAAGAAAGTATGTGATGAAAATAGGTGGTAGACTGATAGGTCCTATCGTGATTCTGATTTGTTATTATTACTTACTGTGAAACAACTTACAGATCGTTATCAAATTCTAGTTCTAGTTCTATTTTTTGCAATAAATATAGAATACTTTCTGTAATCGAAATCTCCGAAAAAATCATACAGTTCTAGTTCTTCGTAATAATTTCTTCCTTCATATGCACGACGAGTTTTTCGAATATTGTAATCTTCTGCATTCATCCTGTCCAATTTTTATCTTCAAGAAACAGCACAGTCCGTATTATAAAATTTACAGTTTTTCGGAATAAGGTTTGATGATAATGATTTTGACGGATGACATACTTCATAGTAGCATTGCCATCTTGACATTTAGTCCAGGCCTATAGGCAGAAATTGTGACGTCAAGATAAAGGGATTTTGACGTTTCTCAAAATGCGTTATTTTATCATTTTTATCAGTGTTTGTAAAGAAAGAGTAAATAAAATTGTCCCGTAAAGAATGGGGTAAGTCTATTTAATAGTTTTTGCCACAGAACGAAGTCGTAGAAGATTAATAATTAACCGAATTCAAAATCACTACCAGAATTGACAGGTATTTGAATTTTAA
Organism: Dorcus hopei; assembly: GCA_033060865.1. Lineage (NCBI taxonomy): Eukaryota > Metazoa > Arthropoda > Insecta > Coleoptera > Lucanidae > Dorcus > Dorcus hopei. The sequence continues at coordinate 3,521,973 of CM065423.1, read as the reverse complement.
AATCTTATACGGTCTCATATTGTTCAAATTATATTATAAAACATCTTTTGGAATTGTAACACAATGTATTAGAAACAATATTTATTGGTTTACTAAATAATAATGAGAGAATTGTTACAGCTTATGTCGGACATTCTTAAAAACTAATACGCACTCTGCTTGCACACTGCTTATCATCCACCATTACACTTGAACAGTACCACCAACCTATATTTTTCTTGCGGTGTTTCATTAGTTCCATAAGAGCGCGCCAATGCACAATAAGTTCAAAATGTACGACGAATTATCTCAATAACATCACTAAACTTGTTGTTAAAGCACTTTAAAGCGAAAATCAGCAAAACAACGTAAAGCTCGTTGGTTTAAGTAGTTGGAGCCAAGCATTAAGATGACGGAATGGTTCCGTGAAAATAATGAGAAGAGTTTATATTTGGACAAATTAATACCAATACAAAGCAGAATCATTGCTTCAATAAAGTGTTTTTTGCCCGATGGAAAGTATCACACAGATTTGTAATGATTTTCCTCGGAATTTTTTAACGCTTAACCTTATTTTTAAAAGTCATATAAACACACTTTCTTAACATTAACGCAAGGATATGTGTAAACTACAGACGCGTAGTGTTAAGAAAAGTAATATAAATTAAAGAAAACTTACATTTTTATTAAATAAGCTTGAAATTTTTAAGTGAAATAAATTTATGTGCTTGACAGTTACCCCTTTACCGTGACATCACAGCTGAAAACATTTGCTGCCTAAAGGCCTGGACTAGTATTAAGATGGCAATGATAGTAGGGATGGGAACCCAATACTGGAACTGATCCAATGGAACAGGTATTAACACTGGGATCGGTGGAACTGATCCACCGCAAATCGAAAAACGAGTACGCCTATGAATACGGGCGGCGTTGCCAAATGGGAGGATTTTACCCTCTTTCAAGGAATTTTTATAATAAAAATGGTAAAGGTGTATTTTTATAAGCTGGTACTATGCTTTTAGGGGGTAATCTACAATAAAATAATAAAATACCTACTATTTATACATATTATACTATAATATTATTATATTCATACTTCTATGCGAAAAATCTGGCTGAAGTGGACAAATCTCCCTACAACCAATCAATGGGCGGAGTCAAAATTCTACTTCATATATTATTTTTAAAAAAGAGAGTACGTATTAATAGTGGTGAGGTGAGGTTGTCAGAGCGATGGACTCCAACTCCATAAGGCCCGAGTTCGATTCTTACGTAGGGCACATTTCAGAATTAGCCGGTTACTCCACCGGTAGACATTTTAAAATTCTAAATTCTAAAATCCACTGTAAAGCTGTAATAAGTTTTTTAAATTTATTTATTAAGCATATCAGTACAACTTATTATAAGTATATTATTATTATATACTTATTATAGCTATAATAACTTATTACAGGATTTAAAATTTTTAGTCGTACGGTGTCGCAATTATGTGACACTTTTAAATTTTAATTATATTGCTTTGTTCTAATTGTTAGTGAGATATGCACCACTGATTGATAATTTGAGCTATCCTTGTCCTTGTTCTGATTGGCTGTAAGGGGAGCTGCGGCTAGGCGCTCGTTAATTTGCGGACTCGATACTGGAATTGATCTTTGGAACAGGTACATCAGTGGAATCAGATCGGTTTGGAACTGATCCAAGAAAGTACTTGGATTACCCATCCCTACTTCATAGTGTTAAGTCACTGTTAAGTCTCTGATTTTGGTGACTATAAAGTAGAGACCTGCACGAGTAAGTAAAAATGTAACCGATTAATAATCGCCAATCACCTTACGTGGTGATGCGAGTACATAATCGTAAATACAGCATCATGGGCATCTTCGCATCGCAGGCATCGTAGCGATATTACTCATTAGTATTCATAATCGTCTGTCATGCAATTTTTTAGTTGTACAATTTAATAGCATTTTCGACTGATTCCTAGAGCACTCTCAAAGTATTCTCATCTTATTTTACCCTCATGTAATAATAAGGGACGGAGATATTCCGAGAGTGCTCTAGAGTAGCCAATCGAAAACGCCATTAGTTGCAGACTTGTAACCATAGGCCATAGAGTTTATATGACAATGTGCACACAAGCAACTCAAAAGTACCTCTAAAAGCGACCAACGATTGTTTTCCATAATTGAAGACACAAGTGGATAAAGATAAAACCAATAATCTCAAAAATGCGACATGACACCTTTAGCCACTCATGTCTTCAATTGCATAACTAAAAATTGCCTGATGATGCCAATTACTACAAATCATAGGTGTACATGATTATATGTACTAACAATACGCATCGTTGTAATCGTCAAATGTGTATTCACATTGTACTCGGACGATTCTGTATTTACTCGTGCAGGCCTCTACTATAAAGCATTGAGTTAAAGCCGACTTTATGTACAGTGCAAACCAAATTTTCACATTAAGCATTGCTTAGTAATAAATTTGGTTAAAGTAATTCTTAAAGAATGCAGAGGTGCAAACGGCTGTCAATCTACTTAAGAATGACTTAAATCTTTCAACTAGTAAAATAAATAAATAATACTACTTACATCAACTTTTGTTTTAACACTGGCCATAACTGAAACATCAAAAAAAAACAGTTACAGAAAGGGTAACACTTAAAAAAAATATTTTATTTACGTTTTACCTAAAGTAAGTAAAACCTAAATAAAATAGCTGGCACTGTATTTAATTAATTATTAATTTATTAGTATTAATTTATCTGCATACCTACTTCAAAATTTTTCGACGTTCACCAAACCAAAACAAAAATAATCTGACCAACACCAGTTATATATTTACATTTATCTATGACCAACACCAACATAATACGCCACCTATGAAGAACTAGTTTAACTTCTAATTACGTAAGCACTAAAGTCCCTAGATTACTAAAGTACGGCAATACACAGTTTAGGACCAAATTTTAAAAACTAGCCAAAACATGGCGTCTGTGTCATGTGACACAAACAGACTTGTGTATTTGAGTTGAATAAACAAGTACTTGTCATGGAGACGAAGAAGTTTTAGATTTTTTGTCAGCTCCCAAAAGGAATTAGAAATACGAAATAAATCATATTAAAAACACCATAATAAATAATCCATATTAATCTAAAGACGTTGAGGATATGATTATTAAAATCCTTTTGCTTAAAATTTTGAATTTTGATAGAAAAAACATGGAGTGGTTTTTGCAAGGTAACGGAAATATTGCAGTTTTGACTTATGTGTAAAATATTTGTGTTGCTCGAAACTCGAAGGTGCTCGTCCGTGCCCCGTGGTGGTCCTGGTTTGTTCATTTGTGATTTGTGACGGTTATTGGATTTTGTTAATTTTTGTCGATTTACAATGGTTAATCGTGTTAAAGGATTGTAAGGCCGTTATTACAGTTTATTTATGGGAGAATTTTACTAGTCGACAAACAGTACAGTTTATTACATCCTCAGATTTGCGCAGTAAGACTCTAAAAAATTGACATTCACTTTTGTTTACGTTTATTTTCCGTTGTCATGAAAATCAACCAAAATTTTCATTTTAAAATTCCCGCGCATAATGAGCCAGAAAATGGCTTCCCTATTGCCGTACTTTATACTATCTAGGGACTTTAGTTAGCACGTTTTCTGTTTAGATTAGAACGCTAACAGAAGAAAATCCGCAACTATTAAATTAGTTAATAAATATTAAAAATTTAACTTCCTCGCTATGAGCTTCCACTCACTTTCATTAATTTTTACGTATATCCATCTAATTGTTTTACCGTTGAAATTTGTTTTCTTAACTGTGATTTTTAAACAATTTTTTTTAATTGTTTTCTTTATTAATACATATTTTAAATTAGGCAATGGTAAACATCGGGGGCGCCAGCCTAACCTAGTAAGTTTAACAGCGTTGCCAAATGCAACTTTGGCCAGTAACACATGAATATTACATTGCATTTAAGGTAGAGTATTTAATATTATTAATAAGTACGCACGATCATTAGAAAATGTATTAAAATAAAGTTAGCTCTTTAATTAAGTAATAACTGTCTTTCAAAAAGGAACAAAAAATAATGTTTGGTTTTTTTTTCGTACATTTATCTTCTTTGATATTCATCTAAGTGTGATGGTAATAATTTTAACATAACATGATTGTATACTTTAAAATAATAGCTGCTTTCGTTCAAACCAATCATAGAATCAATGATTAGGTGAACAGAATCATATGATCAACCAATATTGATCAAAACACATGAAACCGGTAATGTTTCTAGGTTACGTTTATGTGATCTAATCATACAAAATCACACATAACTTGTGATTATCCAAATTGTAATCATGATCGCTTAATCGGAGGTGGGGGAGAAAGTAATCACAGAGAACGAACACGCAGAATTGTGATCACGATTACATGATTAGTAATCACGGGTATAAACGAAAGCAGCTAATTTGTAGCCGAGCTGTTTCATGTCGAGACTTCATTGAGCTCTTTATGTTCAAACATATTTCTAACTGGAACTCTTTTGCTACTAAACATACGAAATATCAGTATCTAAATTGAAGTAAACAACAAAAAGTGGTGTTTTATCATTTCAATAATAGGTAGTTATAACCATGTTATAACATCAAATTAACGTATTTTGTATTATTTTTTGGAAGTGGCTAAACGTCCGCCGGCGGAACCATGCATTGTATTTCGAAATTCCGCCGTCCGGCGGATCTAAATAATCTTAGTCGACAATTCCGCCGAAAATTCAACTGATTTGCGCAAGAACGGCGGAACATTACTCTAAAAACTAATAATACCGCCGAACGGCGGACTTTATTGAAGAGAATGCTTAATCCGCCGTTCTGTTGTGATGTTAAAGTAATTCACTATTTTAACAGTTTTATTTACAAATTTCGAAGTTAACATACATCATGTTAAAAGTGGCCGGCCACTTTTAACATGATGTATGTTAACTTCGAAATTTGTAAATAAAACTGTTAAAATAGTGAATTACTTTAACATCACAACATCAGAACGGCGGATTAAGCATTCTCTTCAAAAAAATCCGCCGTTCGGCGGTATTATTAGTTTTTAGAGTAATGTTCCGCCGTTCTTGCGCAAATCAATCGAACTTTCGGCGGACTTGTGGGCTAAGGTTATTTTGATCCGCCGAACGGCGGAATTTCGAAATGTAATGCATGGTTCCGCCGGCGGACGTTTAGCCACGTCGTTATTTTTTCCCACATTTCAAGTAAAAAAACTACATTTGGCAATACCGCGCAAAATGCGCAAATGTATGCGCGTTGACTGGCGCCCCTAATCTTTACCATTGCCTTAAATTACTCATTTTACATGCCGAAATTAGGCAATTTGTTTATTTTATGTTTAATAAATTTTAAAAATGTACATTGCTTTATTTGGAATTTAATTTCTTTAGGAATTTCTTAGAATATAGTTGGCAATTGGCGATTTTGGCTATCTCAGTGCCCTCTTTTGGCGAATCCGACCAGTTTTGATCTGGGCACCCTGGCTCCTGGCTTTGACATTGGAAGGTCAGTTCAATACTTGGTGGTGCTTCTAATATTATTAGTGTGCTAGTTATAATAGAAATAAAAATGAGGAGTCGAAGTAATTCGGGCGTCCGACTTGACTACTACCAAAGAATTGTACATAAAATTATCATGAACCACCAAAATCCTGTGACGGGGTTATTTCCTGCCAGCTTAGAAAATAATCATGCATGGATAAGGGATAATGTGTATTGCATATTAGCAGTTTGGGGCCTCTCGATGTCCTACAAAAAAATGGCAGACCAAGATGAAGACAGGGCGAAGACGTATGAACTAGAACAATCATGTGTCAAACTCATGCGAGGACTGCTTATGGCAATGATGCAGCAGAAACACAAAGTGGAATGTTTTAAAATGACTCAAAATCCCTTGGATTCTTTGCATGCAAAGTATTCATCTCTAACTGGCCAAACTGTTGTTGGTGATGAAAAATGGGGCCACCTGCAAATTGATGCTATTTCATTATATCTGTTAATACTGGCTCAGATGACAGCATCTGGTCTACAAATTATATTCAACTTGGACGAAGTAGCTTTTATTCAGAACCTCGTATTTTACATTGAATGTGCATATTGCACTCCAGATTATGGTATTTGGGAAAGGGGTGATAAAACTAATCATGGTTTGCCAGAATTAAATGCTAGTTCCATTGGCATGGCAAAAGCTGCTTTAGAAGCGATGAATGAATTGGATTTGTTTGGTGCTCGTGGAGGACCTTACAGTGTTATTCATGTTCTTGCCGATGAAGCTCAGAAATGTCAAGCTGTCTTACAGGTTTCCACTTTATTATTTCTTCTAAAATAATAATTATGTGATCATTTCATTAATTAAAAGCATGTTATTAGCATCATTTGTTTAAAAGATGTTTGTAGTTCTATCAAGTATTGCAGTAGCGATATTTTTTGAAAAATGTTGAATAATGGGCTCATATTCCTAGTCATGACTTAAGCAAGTGCTTAAGACTGTCTTTCGTAAGTTTGGTCTTATATCTTTAAGGGCCGTATTCATAGTCGTGACCACGTTGCAAGATATAGAGGTGTTCTGGCAATCCCTTTGGTGCCGGCACACGACAGCGAGGAGTCAATGTGCAAGTGAGGTAGGTAATAGCATTGAATTTAAACCTAACATAGAACGGCAACGCAATGCTTAAAACTGGCAGCCAGAAATTGGAGGTTTACGCGATTAACTGATGCATTATTTAATAAATAATCTGGTTGTAGGATAATTTGCAAAGGTGTAGAGTCTCTATATTACTATACCTACACCTACACCTTTGCAAATTATCCTACAACCAGATTATTTACTAAATAATGCATCAGTTAATCGCATAAACCTCCAATTTCTGGCTGCGAGTTTTAAGCATTGCGTTGCCGTTCTATGTTAGGTTTAAATTCAATGGTAATAATTTAGGTACAGTAGGCGGGGCATCATTTTGAGTAACACATTTACTGACTGATGAAAGAAATCTCAGTTTTAAGTAAAACTGTATCAAGCTCGAGACTACTGCAAATTTACCTGAAAAGCAAAAATTCATAAACTTCCGTAAGAAATAATTTGTTGACGTGCTTCTACTCCGTGCCGCACACGGCCTTTACTTTTCTTTCCTTTACACCGTTCTCTTTTACGCATTGCTCGGACTCGAAATAGCGATCTCAGAGCATGGCCCGGGTTCGTCTGAATACCTGTCATATCTTCTACCGTGGTCATGACTAAGGCAAGTGCTTGAGACCATCTTTCGTAAATTTGTCTTATACGTTTAACATGGTCCTAAGTTGTTATGTATTCATAGAGATGAACTTTGATAGGTAAATAATAATACAGTAGACCTCGGTTATAGCGAACCTCAAGGGACCACCAAAATCGGTTCGTTATATCCGAAGTTCGTAATAAGCGATAATGCCACAAATACAGAGAAAAATTACGGGACTTGAAATGTAGTTCGTTATAAGCGGTGGATCGCTATAACCGAGGTCTACTGTATTTTCAATAGGGGTATGATTGATTATAATCAGATTGAATCGATTTAAATCAATTCTATGAAAACACTGAACGGTGGCGTGACCGGTATAACCCTACTTTCTATAATATTTGGTATTTAACTATTCAACAATAGCAATATCACAATATTAGCAGTACGGTAATAGTATATTATTATACAAGTTTCACAAGAAGGCTTATTGTAACACGAGTGGGGTTGGGGTATGACTAGCGAAGCGTAGCGAGCTAGGAGTTCCCCAACGGAACGAGTGTTACAATGCCTCTTGTGAAACGTGTATAATATACTATTTTTTCTACTTTGCGTTACTTATTGAACAAAAAAATGAAAAATACTGTCAAAAATTTGATCTCCTTAGTTTATGGGGAATTTTAATTGTAATGCGTGGCAACACTGAAAACCTTTCGTTTTAATCAAAAGTCACATTAACCAGTTATTAATTTGTCTTATCCAGCTTCATTGTGAGTATTCTGTTAAGTAACAAATAAATAATGAGTTATTTTGTAAAATCTATTAAATATTTTCAATTAAAAATTGACTAAAATTTCTCCAAAAACAGTTTCACAATGAGCTTCATTGTGAAACTGTTTTGGTGTCACAATGAGTTCATTGTGAACGCAAAGTAGAAAAAGTTATTTCTCTAATAAATCCTTGAAATAAACAATACACTGTTATAAACAACTCGCACATATGATACAAACAGTGTTGCCAGATGAAAATTTGTTTTGACGGTAGAACCAACGACCTATTAACTAGAGACAGTAGAGACTTGCAATTGGTGGGCAGAGGGGTACAAGGGGTAGGCCCCAACATAAAGCATATTTTAGCGACGAACAATTATTCCTACATTTGTAACACGGTTTATGTTATGATAGGCATTTACGAAAATTAACCCGGTGGATACACCGTACTCTATTTTTTTCACTCATACATGCACTAAGTCTCTTAATGTTCTCTCTAACACTTCTAACCCGGTTATCAACCAGGTGAATTTTCGTAAACGCCTATTGTCATCAAAAATGGTATTCGCGAAAGTGGAGTATTCCATCGGTTAATAACTGTCAACTGTTCATTCTTGCTGTTGTAAGTTTTATTAATAAATAAATAATAATGAACATATAAAATGTTTATTACATTAGCAAATGAAGCGATATTCTTCAATATTCGATGGTAATGGTATTATAATAGAGAGACTGTTATGCTTCGGGCACATCTGCGTTAACGTCTAACGGCATTCTAACGGACAAGAACCCGACAATTAACGCGAGAAAATTAATGCGCCAAATTTTACATTGGTGGTTCAGGTCATTATTTGTCCCACATTTCGCTCCGAAGCGGCTGCAGCATAGGTATTTTACTTGAATATTGGCAATTTTATCTTAAATGTCAAATATCACAGGAGTTCTATTAAAATATTTTAGCATTTTCCGTTTCCTAACATCCAAAAATTATATTTTAAATTAGTACTTGAAATAATGAAAGAAACCTGCAATCAAAACTAAGATAGTACGTGACTAAAAACACGAGATGTCGCTGTTTTCGTGCAAAAAATGTATGTTCTGTCTTCCTCACATATATCTTTCTTTATCTATGGCAACAACTATGCGATACGTTCGCCGGCAATTCGTTTGATGTGTATCAAAAACCGCCAGCCGAGCTATCGTCTAGCGCGCAATGCCATTCTCAATGCCGTTACAAAATTAGTGCCGTATATGCTAATAATCCGTCGCTACACTATCGTTGTCGGAGCCACGCTGCGTCTAATGTGCTGCCTAACGTGATTTTTCACGTCTAACTTGACAATAATTGTATGTGTAGCGACTGATTAATGGCAAATTAGACGTTAAAAATGACGTTAGGCAGCACATTTGTCGTTAGTGTGGCTGAACCATTACAAAATGTTAATGAAACAACTTCACTAACATCAAGAAATATGTTATTTTATTTAAGAGTGCTTCGAAAAATGCATGTCAGACCAGATTCTCACCAGAATTCTCATGAACAATGGATGATAAAAAGGTGAGCAAATAAAAATCAGATTAGAGTAGGCGGTGCAAAGAAAATGTATGTCTGTGATTAAATAAAAAGTCAATAAATTTGACAGTCCATGAATGTATTACATTAATTAATTCAGTTAATCACAGATATACATTTTCTTTGCACCGCCTGCTCTAATCTGATTTTTATTTGCTCACAGGTTACCTATGCACACTCTTCTCGAACATCATCCAATAGTTCCACGAACGACGTTCATAATATACGACAATGACGTCATGTGTTTGTCGGAAAAGTGCTTATTTTCGTAACCACTCTAATCAGGTTCGTCGCTAAAATATGCTTATAGAGGAACGGCGAACGGCTAGAGACAGGTGACTCGGTACCGAGAATAACCGAATATTTCCGAAGATTAAAAATCGTTCAGAGATTTAAAATACATGTCCGTGTTTCTGTTAAGCAGAATGGATTCAAAGACGTGTTCTACGTGTAATAAAACATTTTCTAAAGGATGTAACTTATACAGACACATGCGAGAAGTACATAATGAATTTGTTGAAATAATTAAACTGCAGAATAAATTTATTTTATGTTCGATGTGCCAAGACACTGGTCGCGTTCAGACGACCACAGCAGCTGAGTTGCTGACTCAGCAGTCGTTTGTGATTGGCTATTATCTTAATGCGAGCCAATCACAAACGATTGCTGAGTTAGCAACTCAGCTGCTGTGGTCGTCTGAACGCGACCAATGGCTGGTATGCATAAACTTCTCAAATTAGTATATTCTTCGAAGTATCTTCTATTACATAAAGTACCTACTGAAGTTCTGAAGCATATACTACGAAAGCAAAGTTTATACTACAGCACGTAGTAAATACTACGTTGCAGTAGTATTTACTATTAAAATGAATCTGAGGCTTCGAATTAGATACTACACTAGGTGCTTCTACAGCGGAGTAAAAACTTCTATGTGCTCTTGTGCTCTAGTATCTACTAGATCGCATAGTAAATACTACGTTACTATAGTAGGTACTTCACTTTCGAAGTAGGTGCTTGAAGTATTAGCATGTACTTCGCTTTATGCATACCACCCAATGTATCATACGTACGTTTTGGTTAACACCACTGCGAAAATATGGTTCATTGATGAATGCCTTTTGAAATTTGTAAATATCATTTTGCGTAAATTGTTGTACTCGTATTTGCTAATTTACGCCATACATTTTGCTTTCACGGCCTCGCCCTTTATCAAAAATTTTTAAAATCATAAGGTACTTATGTAATCTAAATACCATGTATGTACCTACCTATTTATAATCGGAATTATAATTTACGATGTTTATACAGTGCTCGCCACTGTATAAACATCACATCAAATGGAAAAAAAAAATTATTTTTGATATTTCAAAAAACTTTACGGCAATATGTAATTTGTGCTTGTCTGAAAACCTATTTAACCCCTATTAGATATACCGAGTGATTTTTACTTATAGCTAGAAAATAGCGTTTTTCGAAATTGCCAAAATCCTAAAATTGTTATTTCTTGGAAATTAATCAAGATTTCGACACTTTTTTTTACTGTGTATTAGTTTTAGTTTATTGAACAATCTCAAGGCCAGAAAATAACGTTTTTTCTTTAACTTCTGCAAAAATTGAATTTTTCAATTTTTGAACTTTTCGCAAAATTTCACATATCAAAACTTAATTTTCAATTTCAAATAAGTTAAAGAAAAAAAAACGTTATTTTCTGGCCTTGAGATTGTTCAATAAGCTAAAACTAATACACAGTAAAAAAAAGTCTCGAAATCTTGATTAATTTCCAAGAAATAACAGTTTTAGGATTTTGGCAATTTCGAAAAACGCTATTTTCTAAGTAAGTAAAAACCACTGGGTTTTCAGACAAGCACAAATTATTGTTGTAAAAAGTTTTTTCGAAAAATCAGAAATAAAAATTTTTCCCATTTGATGTCGACTTTTTTGCGAACACTGTAGAAAATGCAAATTTATGGTGAAAATGGTGAAAATATGTTTGATGTATGGGATAAAATATTGCTATATGTACAACACTCTCGATATTTTACTTTACACAATTTTCTTACCAAAATTTATAACAAATGAAAGAATAACATAATTTTTCCGTAATTTTGTTTTAAAAAAGTAGGCAATGCATGATTAAAAATACAGAATCCTAAACTATTGTTTTAAAGATAGCGTTAAATTTTAACAATTTTTTAATTCTTTTGTAAAATTTGTCATTTTTACGGTTTATGTACAGGGTGGATCAATTTCGATGTCTCTTATGGGCATCTCTGTAACTATAAGAGATAGAAAAAAACTAATGGCCAAGTCTCGATCTCTTTTATAGAGATAAAGTCAATAGACTAAACAAAAATTGGCTATCTTCTTTTGTTTTCGAGTTATAGGCAAAAATTGACATTTTCGACTTTTCGTCAATCGCGCATATCTCGTTTATTTTTACAGATATTAAAAAACTGTTTTGACATTATTAGGACACTTTTTGGAATACAATTCAGTGGTGTAGGTGGTTTCTTGATATTTAATAAAATTTTCGAGTTATAACATAAAGTTATATTTTTTTAAATGGAAATCATAGTAGGCAATGCCACCTTTAAATAGAGATTTTTTTTCTGTTTTCAAAAATATATACTTTGTTGGGTTTATTTGTTACAATTAATAGAATAAAACGCCTTTTTTATTATTCTTGGGTGTATTCTATTCTTAGTAGGCTGGTTTGAACAAAGGTCGACAATTTTTTTGTTTGTTTTTATTAAATATCAACTCCTGTTCAAATATTTTGACAGTTGCAACCGCATAAAGAGAAAGAAAGATAGAACGGGCATCCTCTAAGAGTCACAAAGATTGCAATAATACTGATACCATGTGGTTTGGGTCAAATTCGAAATTATGTAACTTAATTTAATATTTAAGTTTAAAACGCATTTTTTTCGATTAAATATGCATTTCAGGGGATAATGAACTAAATTATATGTATAAATTAAAAACATCTTAAAAATAAGAAATTATTGCAGAAAAAGTTAAAGAATATTGAAATGCAAGTAGATAATAAACACAACTCTTGATATATCACAATGAATAACTTAAAACCCAGAAAATAATATCAAAATAAAATCACAATTTAAATACTGCCGCACTAAAATATGCAGCCAACTCATGTTGTAATCCAACCCAGCTCTATCGGCGCTAGCTTTCTATCTCTCATGTTCATCGCAATACCTCTCACTCTTGTGCTACCCAATCATCAAATCTTTGTCAATATTTAACAAAAAAAAAAGTATATTGTCGGCTTTTGTTGAAACTAGCCTATAAAAAAAAGAATGCGCCAAAAATAATAAAAAAGGCGTTTTATTCTATTAACTGTAAGAAATAAACTCAACAAAGTATATATTTTTGAAAACAGAAAAAAAATCTCTATTTAATGATGACATTGCCTACTATGATTTCTATTTGAAAAAATATAACTTTATGCTATAACTCGAAAATTTAATTAAATATCAAAAAACCAACTACACCACTGAATTTTATTCCAAAAAGTGTCCTAATAATGTCAAAACAGTTATTTAATATCTGCAAAAATAAACGAGATATGACTGATTGACGAAAAGTCGAAAATCTGAATTTTGGCTTATAACTCGAAAACAAAAGAAGATAGCCAATTTTTGTTTAGTCTACTGACTTTATCTCTAAAAAAGAGATCGAGACTTGGCCATTAGTTTTTTTCTATCTCTTATAGTTACAGAGATGCCCATAAGAGACATCGAAATTGATCCACCCTGTACGTTAATCACTTTAGTTCGAAATAAAATTAAAATTCACAGAGCAAGTGTAACACGTAAACACTGGCAAGGATATCCTATTTGGTTTACAAAGGTGATGTACTAGTTATAAGCACCTGTCAGTTTGACAGTAGGAGGCGGTTTATTAATTTCTTTTATGCAAATTATGACATGTTCTTAAGGAACCGTGGCTTGAAATATACAATTACAATGAAAAGTGTACCGCTCGAAGTTAAGTCCGGTCGTCTGATGCCATAAATCACGACATTTACATCGAAGACTTGAGAGAGGGCTTTGATCCTATATGCACGTCCGAACTTTCGCGGTGTTTTGTCTTCACAAAAATTCATAAAGGTTATTTTATATGATTTCTTTCTTATTCAGGTCCAAGCAAGGGCATTAAAATACATAATAATAATAATAATTCCAAAATTGAAAATAAGTTTCACAATGAAGATTTTAGTTTATATTTTTTAAAACATTATATTCCGATACTGCCATTGTGGAGTGCAGTATGTTCTGATAGAACCAGCAATGCACCCGTCGAAAATTGGTTTGGCGTTGTTAAAAATAATATTTTAGGAACTAATCTTCATCAGAAATGTTCCCGTTTCATAAGAAAAATTAGAAAACATATTATATCTGAGTATCAGTCTGTTAAATTTGAAATTCCTCGAAAAGGATGTGCATCCAGAAAGCGAAAAATCGTAGATCATCAAGAAAAATGGTGTAAAAGACAAAAGTCTAATCATTTGTAGCGACCACAGCGCCACCTGCGGCACATCTCTATACTATTGTCACGCACCAAGCTCTAACACCCTTCCACACCACACTCAGCCCCTCTAAGAAGGATGCCGGGGCTATATAAACGCGTGTAGAGCAGGTCGAAGATCATTCTGCCCCAGCCAGCTGCAAAGTTGGAACCTCCTAGCCAAACCCAGCTGCAAAGTTGGACCTCCTCTCCAAAAGCCAGCCGCAAGGTTGGACTCCTAACCAAAGCCAGCCGAAAGGTCGGGATATCCTGGTTTCCATGTCCGTCAAACACCTACGACCACCCAGCTTCGTCAGGCACTGAAACGCTTCAGTAGAATACGCCGCGCCGTTTCACCGCTTCCCCCGACGCCAGAAAAGAAGCCCGTCTGGTCAGAAGACGTCACCCAGCACACGGCTTATCAACGACCACTCCGCCGAGGAATCCGGTTCGGCACGTCCTCCACCTGCAACCATTGCACAAGGACAAATACGAACTCATCCCCGTGGACATACCGTGCACATAACCACCAGGCGTTCTGACATATTAACATCCTTGTATTATTATTATTAATAAAGGCATTTTCTTTGTGTTTGTGACAATCAATTGTTTGGCTAAAGAATACGACAACACTAGCCCCCCAAATTGGTGACCCTCGACGATAGCCAATATGTCACAAAAAGAACAAAACACGGTTACTGCAGCCACCGCATCAGTAAACATAACACCAAGGATCGAGAAAATATCAATGAAGATTCCACCTTTCTGGCCAAACGACCCAGAAAACGCACTCGTCTGTGTCAGTAGTTAAGCAGCCAACCTCATCATCGCTGACGAATTAAACCGACTTCCAATCTACAATCAAAAGAGTGGAAGGTAAAATGCAGTCACTAATACAGGGGCTACAGCAACAACTAAATAATGTAACCACGAACACCCAGGGCAGGTCAAAATCTAGGCAGCTACCCACACCTAGACAACAATCAACAGGCAGGCAACATTCAGCAGACAAACAAAGCACAGGGAAGTGTTGGTGCCATTACAGATTCGGCCACAATGCCCAAAAATGCACCCACCAACAGCAGCTACCAACGCAGTAAGCAGGAAAACTCCAACAGCGGTCACTAACGGCGGCCATTGACTCGCAATAAACTCCACGCCGGCTGTTCATCACCGACAGAAAACTACGAATGGAATTCTTGATCGACACAGGAGCAGATTTCTGTGTTTTTCCTCTGAAAGCTCTACATGAAAAAAGAGCAGCCACTGCATACAAGCTATACGCAGCCAACAACAGCGTCATCAACACTTACGGCATTATAACCAGACTTAAGTAACTCGTACATATTTCTCCAATGGCGCAACTAAAGTTCTTAATAGTAACGCGTATAACCAATTCCATTAAAACACTGGACAACTGAACTGTTCCCCTTCTTTCGCAGTAGGGTGGCCGATCTCGGAGGGGAAATAAAATATTCGGAAACTTCCCATGTGTAGCGGCGAATTATTCTACAGTCGTGGAACTATTTACATAGGCGATTACAATTACATATTTTTCTAAATTTTCTTCCGTAAACCTCGCCCGTTTTTATTTTAAAATATCTTTAAAGACATACAAATCAAATCGTCCCTCACACCAATACGCGTAGCTCATGACGCAGAAATGTATGAAAGCCGTAACCGCCCATCCCGACTGCTCCCTTCCACTCATCATGTGTACGAGTTACTTATGTCTGATTATAACACTAACTGTCGACTTGCAACTACGACGAAATTTCCCGTGGAAGTTCATCATCGCTGATGTACCCAAGCCCATCATCGGAGTGAACTTTCTCACACATTATAACCTGCTAGTAGACGTAGAAAATGGGAAACTCGTGGATAGAACAACCACCCTGAAGACGTCAGGCAGAGTGTCAGCTGGCGAACATCTACAGCTAAGTGCAATAAATGCCGACACAGAATATCACAAACTCCTAACTCAGTTTTCCGGCCTCATACATCCCAAAGGTATCTCTGTCAACACAAAACACACCACGAAACGTCACATCAGAACCATTCCTGGTCCTCCAGCAAGCAGCAAGCCAAGGCGTTTAGCTTCGGACAAATACAAGATCGCCAAAGCAGAGTTTGACGCCGTGCTACAACTCGGAATTGCCAGGCCTTCTGAAAGCTCCTGGGCCGCACCATTACACCTAGTGAGCAAGAAAAATGCAGAATGGAGACCCTGCGTTGACTACAGAGCCCTCAACGTTAAAACAATCCCGGACAAATACCCAATTCCGCACATCCAAGACTTCGCTCACAATTTAGCGGGAAAAAGGATATTCTCATCCATCGATTTAATCCGGGCTTACAACCAAATACCCGTAGCAGAAGAGGACATCCCAAAGACAGCAATCACAGCACCATTCGGACTCTTCAAATTTCCATTCATGACATTTGGATTACGCAACGCTGCACAGACATTCCAAAGATTCTTGGACGAAGTCACCAGAGGACTAGATTTCTGCTACGTGTATATAGACGACATACTCGTCGCATCTACAAACAAAGAAGAAAACATACCACATTTGAAACTACTCTTCAAACGACTACATCAATACGGTGTAACAATCAACCCTACAAAATGCACTTTCGGTGTAAATGAGCTAAAGTTCCTGGGCTATCACATCTCGCAACAAGGCACCAAACCACTGCCGGAGAAAATTGAAGCAATACAATCATTTCCACAACCACAGTTTGCCAAGCAACTCCCACGTTTCCTGGGAATGATAAATTACTATCGACGTTTTATACCACAACTGGCTAAAATATAAGCACCCTTGAACGACCTAAAGCGTCGATTACACGAAGCTAGTTTACTCGCTACTAGCTTGCTAGTGAAAAAGCCCGATAGTGAGCGAGAAGCTAGTAAACAATTACACGTAGCTAGTTGCGAATTAGCGAGTTTACCGTCTTTTAATCATATGTTCATGACAGCAAACATGGCTATTAAATGGAGCGCTATAGAAATTATAACATTTTTTGAAATATATAAGCGCTACGTTACATTTTGGAATTGTAAACAAGGATTATTTAAGTAAAAATTTAAAACAAAGCGATTTTGATAAATTTCGGTTATTTTCTGCTTCTACGTTTCTTATTTCTTCTTGTAGCAATGCACTAATAAATGCGACATATGCACGAATTACCTCAGTCGGCATTTTTCATGACCAACCTACACCGAACTACCTTCTTGTGGCTAGCTTTTGTCTTTACACGTGGCGAGTTCACTAGCCAGCGTGTAAATTCGCCAGCTAGTAGCCAGTAAAGTTGACGGGTGTTCAACTTTTCACGCTCAGCGAGTAAATTTTTCAGATAGTTTACTAGCTACTACAATTACACGTAGCTTTTTTACTATCCGCTAGTAAACTATCTAACTAGCAGCCAGTAAACTAGCTTCGTGTAATCGACGCTAATCAAAGGCAGCAAATCAACTACTTGGACAACTGAAGCCAAGACAGCATTTGACAATTGTAAACATGAGCTGTCAAAAGCTACACTTCTAGCACATCCGAACGTAGCCAACAGGTTGGCAATCGTGACAGACGCTTCCGACACTGCAGTAGGTGGCGTCATCCAACAACAACAAGCACAAGGTTGGCAACCATTAGCGTTATCTTCACAGAAGTTATCTGCCACAAGCAAGAAGTATTCCGCTTACGATAGAGAACTATTAGCGATCTACCTAACAATCAAACACTTTCAACACCTGCTAGAAGGACGCCAGTTCACAATTTTTACAGATCATAAGCCACTGGTCTTTGCATTTAAACAAAAACTAGAGAAATGCACACCCAGGCAATTCAGACACCTCGACTTCATCGGTCAGTTCTCAACAGACATCCAACACGTTTCCGGAACAGACAACGTTGTCGCTGACACACTCTCAAGAATAGAGTCAATCTCCAAGAGCATCAACTACGAAATGTTAGCAGAAAGTCAACGCACCGATGAAGAGTTGGCATCCCTGTTAAACAATAATTCCACCAGTCTTGTCCTAAAGCAAATCCAGATTCCAGACACAACTGTCTCATTAAACTGTGACCTATCCACCAACATAGCTCGACCCTTTGTCACACAGCCGTTCCGCAAGACAGCCTTCAACAGTCTACATCAACTGTCACACCCCGGAGCAAGTGCATCAGTGAAGCTATTAACACAGAAATTCGTCTGGCCCAGCATCAAGAAAGAAGCTAGAAAATGGACCAAGCAGTGTTTACAATGCCAACAATCCAAAATCACCAGACATGTCACCACACCTGTGGGAACTTTTCAACCACCTTCAGCCCGTTTCGAACACGTCCACGTAGATTTAGTAGGACCTTCACCAATCTCTGAAGGACAACGCTACCTACTAACATGCATCAACCGTTTCACCAGATGGCCAGAGGCAATACCGCTCGAAAACATCGAAGCAGAAACAGTTGCCAGAGCTTTCTACACCCACTGGATAGCACGGTTCGGCACGCCACTAAGAGTCACGACAGACCAAGGACGTCAGTTCGAATCTCAACTCTTCAAAAAATTAGGAGAACTCATTGGTTTCGCCCGCATCCGAACCACAGCGTACCATCCACAAGCAAACGGACTAGTTGAGCGATTCCACCGACAACTCAAAGCTGCGATCCGCTGCCACGCTGACGACCAATGGACGCAGACACTACCCACTGTTCTCCTCGGAATCAGAAGTGCATGGAAGGGCGACCTCCAGGCATCAGCAGCCGAGCTAACACTAGGCGAACCACTACGGCTTCCAGGACAATTTCTGGCAAAAACAGAAAAAACAAACGCCTTGGAACCAGCAAGTTTCGTCAACCAGCTCAAAAAACATTTCCAAGAACTTCAACCCACCACTGGAACCCAACACGGTACTCGCAAAACTTTCATATTGAAAGAGTTGGCAACCACAACTCACGTCTACATTCGACACGATGCAGTACGAAGTCCTCTACAGCAACCATACGATGGACCATACAAGGTACTCAAAAGAAACCCCAAAAACTTCATCGTGGAAAGAAATGGACAACGATCAACAATTTCCATAGATCGAATCAAACCAGCATTCATCGAGAACGACACCATCAAACCTTCGGAGCCAGCTGGCATAGTGACACCCAACCCAAAGGAAAACAGAGTCACTCGGAGCGGCCGACGAGTACATTTTCCTAATCGTTATCGTAATTGATGACTCAACCACTGGAAGGGGGGTATGTATAAGGTACTAAATCAACATACTTTGTATAGAGGTAACGCTTTTAGTAATTTTTTATATCTATCCTTGTCGCACATTCCTCTCATCTAGGGATAAAAAACAGTTGGAAATATTATTTGAAGTGACGTTTGTCAAAGTTACTGTCAGTGGGTAAGAAAATTGAGTTTATCTACGACCACTACTGTAAATGACGAATTACGTACAACACATAAATTAAGTAAGCGGGTGTTTACAAACGTCGTGCGTAAAGTAACAAAAACGCATCTACTTTACGCACGTTTATAGTTAGATCTACGTAGCCGCATCACATTAGATTGACAGTCGTCGAAATTGCAAGTGTCATTGCTGATTATTTTGAACTTGAATAATAAGGTAATTTTTGTGGTCGTAGATAAAGTATAGTACAAAACTCGAGTTGTAAAGCAATTACGCACTTGTGGAATTACTTGCATTCGCCGCTGCGCGGCTCATGCGCAATTTTTCCACCGTGCGTAATATGCTATTTACAACTCTCGTTATGTAATATACTATTAAATATCGCATCCCAAACTTTTATCTCATGACATTTAATGATTCCGCCTTTTTCGTAAAAGAAACATTCTGCACTTTTCAAAATAACAACTTTTTCATTGGTAAATAACTAACTAGACATAACCTAATACACTTTTAAATTGAAACCAGTGACATTGCGGTAAACAGAATTCCCTAAAACTGTTGTCTTCCTTATTGCACTTGCTACAATTATATTTGTTATCTTTGTTTCTCAATCCTCTCACGAGAGGAATGGGATTGCGTTACCTGTACGGAGTGTTGATTTAGTACCTTAGGTATGTAGCGACCACAGCGCCACCTGCGGCACATCTCTATACTATTGCCACGCACCAAGCTCTAACACCCTTCCACACCACACTCAGCCCCTCTACAAGATGGATGCCGGGGTACATAAACGCGTGCAGAGCAGCTCGAAGATCATTCTGCCCCAGCCAGCTGCAAAGTTGGAACTTCCTAACCAAACCCAGCTGCAAAGTTAGACCTCCCCTCCAAAAGCCAGCCGCAAGGTTGGACTCCTAACCAAACCCAGCTGCAAAGTTGGACCTCCCCTCCAAAAGCCAGCCGCAAGGTTGGACTCCTAACCAAACCCAGCTGCAAAGTTGGACCTCCTCTCCAAAAGCCAGCCGCAAGGTTGGACTCCTAACCAAAGCCAGCCGAAAGGTCGGGATATCCTGGTTTCCACGTCCGTAAAACACCTACGAGCACCCAATTTCGTCGGGCACTGAAACGCATCAGTAGAATACGCCGCGCCGTGTCACCGCTTTCCCCGACGCCAGAAAAGAAGCCCGTCTGGTCAGAAGACGTCACCCAGCACACAGCTTATCAACGACCACTCCGCCGAGGAATCCTGTTCAGCACGTCCTCCACCTGCAACCATTGCACCAGGACAAATACGAACTCATCCCCGTGGACATACCGTGCACATAACCACCAAGCGTTCTGACATATTAACATCCTTGTATTATTATTATTAATAAAGACATTTTCTTTGTGTTTGTGACAATCAATTGTTTGGCTAAAGAATACGACAACACTAGCCCCCCAAATTGGTGACCCTCGACTATAGCCAATATGTCAGAAAAAGAACAAAACACTGATGTATCGCTCCATGTTATTTTAACATGCATGTTATGGTCTTTTTCATGTTATGTGAACACATCGGAAATATGTATCTTCTTGTCATGTTATATGTTATGTTATTACAACATAAATGTTATTTGGTCATGTTAAAATAATTTCTAGTGTGGAGGTCCTGCTATGCCGTTAACATGGATGTCAAAACGCGTCCTACATAGACATAGGGATTTCGCATTACAATGTAATTAATTTGATTGGTGATATCATAGCTTAAATTAGGGGTGAATTATTACATCTAAACTTATTGCAACAACTAGAAATCTTAAATGAAAGGTAAAGATTAATTAAAACAATTACTATAACTTCCCTTGCTTTCCAAGGGTCTGTTCCTCAAAAGTATGGACTTGTAAATTATTAGTTACAAGTTCCTTTTCTTTGTAAAATTGTATTGTAAAATTGTGTTCCTCAAAGAAAAAGGCCTTACTAATAATTAAAATTGTAATTAGCTTGCAACAATAATTTACTAGTCCATACTTTGCCATTGAAACTCTGAGGCTATTCCTGAAATCTACGTTTAGATTTCGAGAAAATATTCAAAGGTACACATACCTATTAGGCCCGATTTTACAATCGTCTGATAAGCATTATTCTTAGAATAACGTGACGTAGGTGTGGCGTAGATATGGAGGAACGTTAAAGGATATTAAGCGAACAGTTATTCCGTCCTTATTCCACGATTGTAAAACTGGGCCTAAGATACAAATAGGTAATCCGTTTGAACTTCGAGAGGAAGTATTTATTCAATACTTCAGGTTTTCAAGCCCAGTTTTTCCTGATTATGTTTTTTTTCATTTTAACTGCGCGACACAATCACAATAATAACTGAAAAACTAAATCTTTAGTAATGCGAAGATGCAAGATTAACATTTCATTATTTATTAACAATGATAAAACAGAAATTCGCAATCAGGCAGATTTTGACGTTTGCTGTCATTTGAAGCGTAGCACGCGCACTTGTTGTGCAGGTCGTTCGCCTTCCTTGTTGTACTTTTAGTTTTCTCCGTAAGTCTGTCTCGTTATAGTCTGTACCAAACCTTTTTTCTATTTTAACAGATGAAACGCAGGTTAACATAACAGAGCCTTTAACAGACCAAGCTTAATGTTTGATACATCATACGAGATTCTACATTTTATGTTATAACGCATGTTAGAATTATGTGTTGTTCTCTCATGTTATTTTAACATGGAGCGATACATCATAAGGCTGAATAAGAATAATCTAAATGAAAACAGTATGTATCACAAAATCTTGTCATGCAGGAACTAGAAAAAAGTGTCATTAACTCATTACTCATTACCTTTAAATTTAACTTTATATTTTCGTTACGTCGATGATATTTTATTGATTTTGCCTTCAGATAAAGTAGACTTTGTTTTAAGTAGATTTAACTCTTTTCATAATAGATTACAATTTACAGTAGAAAAAGAAATTAACAATTCACTAAGTTTTCTAGATGTAAATATCATCAGACGTAATAACAAATTAATAACAAATTGGTTTCATAAACCTACGTGGTCAGGTAGATATATTAATTTTCATTCGTATACTTCTAAAAACTATAAAATTGCAACAATTATTTCTTTAACAGATCGAGCTGTTTTACTTTCTGATAAACTTTTCATTTGTGATAATTTAAATTTAATAAAAAAGACTCTTGTTCAAAATTCTTATCCAATAAATCTTATAGAATCAGTAATAAAACATCGTATTAAATATTTACAAAATTCCACAATAACAATAAACAAACTTCAAACAAAAAATACATATCATTACCTTACTTTGAACCACTATATGACACATTTAAACACATATTCAAAAAACACAATTTAATTTTAGCTAGCAAATCTGTAAATAATTTAAATAGTATTTTCTCAAATTTAAAAACCAAAACACCAAAACTAAAACAACCTAACGTAGTTTATGAAATTAAATGTTTAAATTGTAATTCATGTTATATTGGAGAAACAAGCCAAAATTTAAAAAAACGTCTAGACCAACATAAATATCATATCCAAAAAAATAATCAAAATCATTCAATGCTTGTAGAACATTCATTAGAAAATGACCATAATTTTGATTTTGAAAATACTAATATTTTATATTACGAGTCTAATATTTTCAAAAGATGTTTTATAGAAATGTGTAAAATAAAAATGTCGTCGAATTCTATTAATAAACGTACTGATTTTGCAAATTTAAACGATACATTTTGTAGTTTTCTCGATTCCTTAAATAGACTATAGATCTGTCAATTTTTTAAACATTTATAATGTTCAAATTGTTTTTACATTAAAAAATAAAAATTAAAAAAAAAGATCAAGTTACTTTTTCAGTTTCCGTTGACAACCTTGTTTATTTTGACAACATAATTTTCACTTCTGACGAAGCTGTCGAACGACGGTGAAACGTAAAGTGTATAGTGCGCGATTTAGTGTCCGCTTAAAAGATTTTGTGATACAAATTTCATCGGACAAGAACCAACCGTAAATATGGAAAACAGTATGATAAATACAAATAATGGTCTTTTACAAATTCCAGAATATTACATGGCTCTTAGTAAAAACGAAAATAGTAACAATACTGTATACGTAATTACAATTGCTAACGAAGAAGTTCACAATATCGAGAATCTTCTTTCTATTTTCGTTTATGGAAAAGATTATCGAACGCTACGGAGTGGCCAGTGGCTATCTGGAAATATTATAGACGCAATGATTCTGTCAGTAGATTCTGTTTTTCCAATTAATAAAATGAAACTTACAAACGCTCTAAATATTGTAAATCCCCGCAAAAAGTTTCCCGAATAATAAGATTTTAAAAGTAATATTTTTTCAGTACTCTAATTCTCTAGTACAATCATTACGAAACGGAAAGAGAAAGCGAATTTTTCTAAGAAGTGTAAAAATTTAACATTTTTGAAGTTGTCACTTTCAACAATTACATATGTAAATATTTATCAGTCATAGCTAACTTAGTAAATTATGTACAGGGAAGGCCAAATTTGACACTTTTAATGGGAAACGTCTATTTCTAGAGGATTTAAATAAATTCTGACCTCGGTGCTACAAGGTGTTCTTCGAAATTCTGCAATTTCTAAAAACACCTTGTAGCTCCGAAATGGTATAAGATATCAAAATGCGGTCTTCACCATTAATTTTCTAACAAAAATCGAGCTCCAGGCACCGAGGTCAGTTTTTATCTAAATCCTCTAAAAATAGGCATTTCCCATTAAAAGTGTCTAATTTGGCCCACCCTGTATATTTTCCAGAAGATTTTTGCCATTTTTAAAGAAAATCGCTGCGAAATTTAAAGTTTTAAATAATGTATTAAGTGCATTTTAGAATTCTGAACAATATTTTCCTTTACCGCTTTGCTTTAAAATTTACGAGAAAACCAATATTTGCATATACCGGGTGTCCACTTTGATTACGCACTATAGGAATTTCAATGCAATTTTTTTGTAATTGTAAATTCCTGCTTCCCTTTTGAAGTTATTGTTAAAAAAAGCACCATACTGAATGCAGGCTTATTGATCCTCGATGGCTTGAATGATGATCGGATTTAATACCAAACGATTTCTTCTTGTGGCCTTATCTAAAATCAGACTCCTTTCCGCGATTTGAATGAGTTGAGAGGTAAAATCGTGGAAGAATCGACAACTATTACTTCTAAAATGTTAAGCAATGTTCGTAGAAGCTTCTAGGGCAGGTTGGCCGTAAACGGCGAATTATTTCAACATTTGGTGTAGTACCTATTAATTTATAAATAAATATTTTTTAATACGAATTATGTTTGAAGTCTCTATTTTTCATTACAAAACTTTAAAAAGCAATAAAGTTTATCAGTTAGAAGTTTGCCTGCTTGATCAAAACTGTGGAATACAAAAATATCTGCTTATTTAATTTTTTCTTTTTTAATTTTAAAAGATCATTTATTCGAAAAACATAGTAAAAATAGTCTTATCTAATGCATAACACAAAGCTACGAATTATGCCGTTTAGTGCTTTATGATATATTCCATAGAAGAGCAGGAATTTACAATTTAAAAAAATTGCATTGAAATCCCTATGGCGCGTAATCAAAGTGGAAACCCGGTATTTAGTTTTACATGCTATTTTGCTGTCTAAAAAACGAATCAACACGTTGTAGATGTTTAACAGCATTACTTTAGTCATGAACATAATTAGCAGTGCCGCATAGTATTTGAAATAGCTATCATAATGCATAGAGCGGGAAATTTAAATTCGACTGCGTATAGCTGCATTAATATTTCGTTGCACAAAAGTACATCAAAAATAAATATTCGTTAACGGACAAAAAATAACTGGATTAGCTGTTAACGAATGATTGTTGTTGATAAATGTTCGGGTATCCTATTTGTCCCATTAGAAAAGTATCGTATTTCAAAGTGACTTCGACAAACTCTTTTATTGGCATAATTATATAACAAGTGTCTAAATAAAAACCTGGTCAAGAGGGTTGTGATCGAGAATTAATCCATTGCATTTACATAGCAGAATTACTAAATGTAGCCTACTTGACCAGGTTTTTATTTAGACACGAGTTAATTTGAATGTATAGTAAATTTAGATGTAGGTCATTAATTATGTCCAGCCACATTTTCATGTAAATCTTTCCGTGGATTTGGAAAACGATGACGATGAGAAAACTTGTCATCACAGCCAAACATGCAACAATTAATTATAGTCATCGTGTTAATAATATTTACACAGAATATCCCACACAAATTCCTTTCCACCTTCTATCAACCTGCACTAAACTTCTCACTTCGTTCTTTCATAAACCTAATGCACGAACACGAACTCACAATACACCGGTGGTTATTAGGTTTCTTTGTTATCCTGCACTGGTGTACATTAATGCTTACTTTTTCGCAAAATATGCTTTAATGCAACCTGAAATGTTTGTGTGGTATGTCAGTATGAACGAGTGTGATTCGTATTGGCACATTATCAAAGAATTTAGGCTTCATTAAAGCATATTTCGTAAAAAAAGTGTACACTAGTGCAGGATAACAAACAGACCTATTATTACGGCAATAGATCCTTTCCATTCGTCAAGGTTTCAAGCTCTGGACAGTTCAAAATCAGTACTAAGCATGCGCAGTGAACAAAATTGAATATAAATTTCATATGGACATGATTTGAATTGTTCAGAACTTGAAATTCTTTCAAGTGGAACAAATCTCACGTTTTGATGTTTACGAATTATTTCAAATTTTTGTTTACTATTGCGTTATAGATACAGAGGATGTCTGTAAATCTGTTTCACGCGCCAGTTTTGGTTTGAAGTTTGAGTAGTAAGTTTTATTTTCAAGCAAAAGCGCGTCATTTAACTTAAACCTCTATAATAAGTAAGTGCTTTGTGGTTTTAATCAAATTATTATAAATCTAACGAAATATAAAAGAAGTCGGACATTAAACGCTGAAGGCACCAAGGGCGTTAAAATTATACGCCCTTGGTACCTTAATGACTATAGCGCTATCAAGAAAATTAATAGAATACGAACGAATTACCAAAATACAGATAAGGTCACTGTCAACATGAAAATGTACCAGTTTCATTCCTACCAGTTTGAAGTAGTTTTTTAAGTTAATTGAAATAGGTATCTTTATCTCTTTATCACATATTATGTATGTTCATAATAGCCCATTTTACCGTTAAGAATCCAGTTAATAATCTTACATTTTAGTCGATGCTTCCAAGAGAATCAAGTTCCAAAGAAACTGACAGTGGAATACTATCTGTGATTGGTTTCCCAGCGTTTGCAGTCGACGATCCTTTATTGATTCAGTACACTCGCGAAACAATCGTAGGAAAATTGCAAGGCCGTTACGGATGCAAGCGTTTTCTGAGAGACGGATATAAAACTGCAAAAGAGGTTTTCATATAATTCTTAATGGGTACCTTACCCTCTCATTTATTTGCTTCTGCCTTAGGATGCGAATAGACTCTATTATGAACCGTGGGAATTACGGATGTTTGAGAATATCGAATGCGAGTGGCCATTGTTCTTTTGTTATTTAATCCTGGATTATTGTTTTCAAGGAAATAAGGAAGCTGCTACAGAATATACAGAACAATTAGAAGAGGTGAGTATTTTTTAAATTTTGATACAGTCACGGGCTACTAATAAAAAGCCAAACTAATATCAATATTTCGAAACACTGTTATGTTTGTAATTATACAGTGCTCGCCAAAAAGTCGGCATCAAATGGGAAAAATTTTTATTTCTGATTTTTACGGCAATATTTGTGCTCGTCAGAAAACCTATTTAGTCCCTATTAGATATACCGAGTGATTTTTACTTAGTTAGAAAATAATGTTTTTCAAAATTGCCAAAATCTTAAAATTGTTATTTCTTGGTAATTAATCAAGATTCCAACGAGATTCTTTTATTGTGTATTAGTTTTAGCTTAATGAACAATTTCAAGGCCAGGAAATAACGTTTTTTCTTTAACTTCTGCAGAAATTGATTTTTTCAATTTTTGAACATTTCGAAAAATTTCACATATCAAAACTTAATTTTAAATTTCAAATAATTTTAGATGAAAACTCGTAGATAAAATAATATAATTGAGCTTCGCAGTTCGTAAATACTGCATGTTTCTTGAAAATTTCCATGTATAGTGTACAATATTTAAACACTGTCAAGTATCGAATTTAATATCACAAAATCTTTTAAGCGGACACTAAATTGCGCACTATACACTTAACGTTTCACAGTCGTTCGACAGCTTCGTCTGAACGACTGCGAAACGTTAAGTGTATAGTGCGCAATTTAGTGTCCGCTTAAAAGATTTTGTGATACAAATTTTATCGGACAAGAACCAACTGTAAATATCGAATTTAAGTAAATACAATAGGTAATGATAATAATAATAAAAATTGTTGGTTGCAACATTCAGGGTATAATTACTGTGTAATAAAGTACACCTGTAGAATCTTTTATGCATATTGTTTATTGTGAAGAAAGAAAGAACAAAATTTATAATTAACTACATCAATTGCAGATAATGATTCGAACTGATGAAGGCATGAGACTCATTCCAGAATTGTATTCAGTTCCAGCAGAATTTGTCAGTGCAGAATATAAGGAGCCGGGCACACAGCAGAGAATACCATTAGGGCACTGTCCATTTCTGTGGGCACAATCACTATATATATTAGGAAAATTGTTGCAGGAGGTACTTTTCATTTTTATGTAAATTTTTTTATAATTGCCAATTAAAATCTAAAATGCATAATTCTCTTTAGAAAATTTTCCATTTTTGTTTTAAATTTGAAATATGTTTAATCTGATTTAAATTAAATTAAAATTTAAAAAAATCTTCCTTTATGATTCTTAGGGATTTCTGGCGGTTGGTGAACTTGACCCTCTAAACAGGCGATTGTGTTCTGAAAAAAAACCAGATGTAGTCGTTCAAGTCGTTATTTTAGCTGAAGACAACGAGATAAGAGATAAACTGGCAGAGCATGATATAGTCGTACAAACTATAGCAGATGTAGCTCCCATTGAGGTTCAGCCTGCAAGAGTTTTGTCTCACCTGTATACATATCTAGGTAAACTCTCTAATTTCTATTTAAAATTTATTAAATAAAAATTGATTATAGGACGTAACAAAAAACTAGGGCTGTCGGGGCGCAAATCGAAAGACGTAGGTATCTTAAGCACGAGTAAATTATACACAATGGGGGATCGAATATTCGCGTTCACTCCTCAGGTAAAACTAAAATTTGCTATTCATTGTTAGTGCCTACTGTTGTTTTTTACATCTCTTTTTCGTTTGTGGTAATAGTTTACGGATATGTCACGCAATTACATAGCCTCCGATTACGAATTAATGATCGATATTTGCAAGAGTGAAATAAACTTCTTGAAGTCGAGTTGGCAGAACATGTTGGGCCGCCCTTTGGTCGTTATGGCTATTAGAAGTGTACACTTAGGTATATCTGTTTCCTCATTCGGGCTTTCATTTTATCATAATATCTGCTTATGTTTGTGTTGAGTTTTTTTTTTATTTCGTAGTTTCAAATAAACTAACAGCATCCAGAGTATTTTTGTAAATTCTCTATGAGCATGATACGAGGAATAAATTTTGATACAAAGTTAAATTTTTTCAAACATTTTGTAAATATGAAAGTGGCATAGAATCTTATTGTAAAACAAAACTAAGGAACAAATTACTAAGTTCTTTGAATTTTGTCACGGAAATTGTGTACCTATTTGATTTGTGTGTGCCTATTTAATATTGCTTAGGGGAGAGTGTTCCTATTTAGAAAATACAGATTACAATAAAAGCTCAGTGTGGCTTGGAATATAGGATCATTAGCCTATGCACTTCAATTCTCAGTGGGTAAAATACAGCTAAACATAAGAATTTACAAATTTTTGCTGCAAGTCGTAATGCAATGTTAGGTCAAAAAGCGATCGCAAGATGTCGCGATTTAAACTTTTCATAAGAATTTACGACCCGGTATTTCAGTCATGAGTTAAATTTTGGATTAACTAAATCATAACACTGGAGAACACAAATTTCGTTGACTTAGATCTGACACCTGTTTTTGACTAACTTTTGGCATCTGAATCCAAAAATGACCCCAGTTTTTGTCAACTTTTCAAGCTGCAGGATACCCTTTATTTGTTCCAAAAGTCGTACAAAATGTGCATACAAAGGAAAATAAAGGAAAAAATTACCAAATATACTGTTCACAGAGAATAACGATATTCATACAAAGGCTATATGTGGTTACTGTAAGTCAAATTGTGTTCATACAAGTAGTAAAGTTCTTTTACCAAACGACAACCATACATATGAACGTAAAAATTTTCGCTTATAGCTTTTCCTGGAGTGTTCAATCTGTTGACAATCTCACCTGATGCTCCAACTATAGTCAGCCATCATACGTACCATCGTAATCAGAAAAACCGACTACACTCGAAATTTTAGTTAATTGAAGCGTGCTTTAAAATGAACTTCTGTCATTTTGACATTAATATTATTTTGACAAATTAAATAAAAATACCCCAATTAAAAGCAATTCAGAAGGCAATAATTCAAACGCGATTGCAAGACGGAATCAGTATTCGAGCGATTGCAACTGAATTTGCTGTTAATGTTAGTAATGATAGAGAATATTTATTTCTTTGGAATCGAATGAGATGGATGAGATTTTATAGGTTGACAAATACATGACAAATGGTGTCAAACCTAATGTTACACAACTAAATTTTTAGAAAAATTGAAGTGTCGATTTCACCTCGCTGTAGTCGATTTTTATGATTACGATGGTACATCCCATCTACCCTGATATCAATAGGGGAGCACTAGCGCTCCCTATGATCCAGCAGAGAGTGATCCCATAAAGATAAGCTGTAGAGAAAAAACTTGACGTGGTGGAAGAAAACTAAGTTCAGTTTTGAAATCAGCATGCCCATTTAACTTCAAAACAGCTAAAAAATCAAACTCAACAGAAATTGCGTTAAAAATTGTTCCCCGGTGTAATCCAAATGCTTAAAATATCGGTGAAAAACTTTGACGTATTTTGTTGAATTCACTTCTCTTTCTAAATTTAAGAATCTATGTCTGTGGATAAAATTATCTGATTAAATAAAATGAATTAAACCTTAACGTGTCATTGATGGTGGATTTCATAGACGTTAATTAAATTTAATCATCCGTTAAAAGTAAAGTTTGGTTATATGTATGGGCTGAAGCTATCAGAATGATTATTCTTAACCAAATGATTACTTTTAATTGACTTTTATGAAACTCAGCATGAAATATGCTTAAACCAAAACTTAACCCTAAACCAATGAAACAATATCCAAAAATCGCAAAATACATAATTTAAAGAAATGCAGTGATTGTTATTTTAACAAATCATTATCAACGTAAATAAACCTTCAGCAAATTTTCGTAAAGACAAACCGCTTTGAACTAGGTTTTAGGCGAACGCCACACCTGCGGCTTGGCCGCAAGTTTTGTTTTCTATGTTCTCTTATGTGAGATATCAAACTAGCGGTGTAACCACTAGTATGACATGAAACATAAGAGACCATAGAAAACAAAACTTGTGGCGTGGCCGCAGCAGCTATGCTGAACGGCCAAGCCGCAGGTGTGGCGCTCGCCTAAAACATTTTTCATCATTTCTGCCGAAGTCAGACCAATTGTAGTTTTCCTTTTACGATTTCTTGCCATCTGCAAAACTGAAGAGTCGAATAAAATACCTGACCGTGAACTTAGCAATGGTAGGCACAATAAAACATATTTGGGGCTCAGTGAAGCAGTCGTGTTTCACTGTACTCCAACTGTAACCCCCAATGGAAAAAATGATAGAGCTATAAGTTGATAGTTTACTAATATTTGAGACACAGTATAAGAATCTACACAGTAGGGACACTTGAATATAACTGTCACATTTGCTATTTTGTTTGATACCTACTGATTTGTAAATTACATTACATTTACATAAGAGTGTTAAACAGAATGGCGTTTTTTTTTTACACTGACGTTTAAGTGTCCCCACTGAATATTTTCTTATACTGTGTCTGAAATGTCACACACTACCGCTCATATTAATTCGGACACTTAAATAAATGTATACCATGAGTTTTTTTTTTAACTTTGAACGTACAGTGACTCAAATAAGTGACCGGACATCAACAAAACATAAAGAATGTACAAATGTATGATGAGAGAAAAATTTTAAACTAGTTATAATTTAAAGTTAGAGTGCATATGCATATATTTTCTCATTGTTAACAAGAAAATGTAGAATATTCCTAAAACTAAAAATAAAAGTAATAATTCCATCTCAATAAAGTATCCGGACAGTAAAATAAAATAACAATAACAAAACAAATCAGTATTTCGTTGGGTATCCTTTGCTCTGTAGTACGCTTTTTAGTCTCTTAGGCATTGATGTTGCCAATTTAAATGTAATATCTTGACTTATCTTCGTCCATTCTTGCTGTAATACCTTCTTAAGGGTTGAATTTGAAAGAATGTAACATTTTCTAATTCTCTTTTCTAAAACGTCCCACAAATGTTCTATGGGGTTGAGATCTGGGGGCGGCCGCGGCGTATCAAGTACTTTTGAGCAATTCTTTAATAACCATTCTCGCACCAGAAGGGATTTCTGTTAGGGGTCGTTATCTTGATAAAATCTAAATGTGTCTAAGATTCCCATTTTCTCAGCGCTTACCCTTGAATGAGTTTTTAAAATATCCAAATAGACGTACTCTTAATAATTACCATCAATAATTACCAGATCCCCAACACCAGCAGCTGATATACACCCCCAGACCATCAATGACCCACCTCCATGTTTGACTGTTGGAACAAGATTAGCTACTTTCATTTCTTCATTTGGTTTTCTTCAAAATATAACGCGCCCGTCACGTTGCTGCCAAAAATATTAAATTTGCTTTCATTTGCGAATATCACATGTTCTCAGTATTTCTTATCATAGTGTATACATTCTTTTGTGAAAGCTAATCTGCGTTTACAATTCCTTTCGTTAATGTACACTAATGCTACACTAAATATAATATCTTATATTGTTTACATTTGACAGCAGTGTTTCCTAAATGTTATTTTTGGTAATGGGTAAAGCGGTACAAAATCGCCGAGGGATAACCATGAATGAATAAACTAAATTTTATTATGAAAGACTGTAAAAAAAAACCTATTTCAAAAAAAACATTTTATCATCTGTAAACATAAGAAAAATTACAAAAATATGAACTTTAGAAATTTAATGAAGAACATTAAAACTGTAAACAAAATTATTTTCTAATTACATTTCGCATTTGAGTGAATTTTTTTAAAAGGTTGGGATCGTTAATGAAAATGTCTTTTAAATTTTTACTGTGAACTGGTGTAAAGTATATTCTTTCCAAAAAGCGGAACTTTGTTATAACTCCGGGACAAATTGTTAAAAATCGGGACTGTCCTGCCAAAAGCGAACGTCACCTTAACGTTTTCCCACTAGCGTCCGGTGACTTTATTGATATAGAATTAGAACTTTTATTTTTAGTTCTAGGAATATTCTATATTTTTTTGTTAACAATGAGAAAATATATGCATATGCACTCTAACTTTAATTTATAACTAGTTTAAAATTTTTCTCTCGTCATACATTTGTACTATTGCTATCATAAAAAACTAGGACAAGGTTCTTTAAGCTGTGTAAAACTGCTACCGACCACAAACTTAAAATTATTTGAAATTGTCAATCATTTTACAGTAAATATTGTTTTAAAAGCTAGGATAGCTGCTTGCATAGAAAAGGGTGTCACAGTTAGACAAATTGCTCAAAATTTCAGCGTTAACAAAAACACAGTTACTGACTTGACAGCGAAGTAAGATTCAATATGATAAAATAATGGATTGAAAAATTGTCCTAGTTTTTTATGATATCGATAGTACGTTCCTTATTTTATGCTGGTGTCCGGTCACTTATTTGAGTCATTGTACAATATAAATATTCCTATGTTTAGTTAAAAAAAAACGAGGAAATGCAAGGGTATACCACCTACCCATGATGAAACAAAACGAATTTCAGTAAAGTAATTATAACAACATAAGTTTTTTTTTAATGTATGTTTGCGCATGTGACGCAAGTACTACTACTTGTTCCCTATGAAATATAACCTTACTTTTGAAGAAAGAAGACTCTTCAGATATTTCAAATGTTGTATTTATAAAAAATGTGAAAATGTTCATTACGAAAATAGAATTTAAACATACACGATTTCTGCTTTAACATGAAAACCATTTCGCAGCTCGCAAGACAGTACGACAGAAAAGAAATTTTAACAACGTCAAAATGTGTCTGTCAGTTGACAAGGCAAACATGTTATAAGCTAAGACATGCCTTTTTCTGTCTTTGTCATTTCGTGGCACACTGCGAGAAGTTTTTTAATTGAAAACCTGTTATAAAAAATTCACGGTAAAATAAATACATGTAGATTTTAGAGAGAATTTTTGAAGGTATTTGTCTATAATGGGTCATAAATAGTGAGCGGAATTTTATATTTTGTTCGATTAAATGCAAACGAAGCGGCAACGTATAAAGCTACAGCGACAGGTTAATGTGCACGCACTCATTGCCACCTTGTTCGAAATAAACCGAACAAAATATCAAATTCCGCTCACTAGTCATAAACTTTAAAAAGAATTTAGTAACATAATATTGCATCCTCGTTGTCGTAATACGTCTTAACCCAAAGACCGTTGAGCTTAACCTGTTTTATTTTAAACTTCACCTTTATGTACTAGCTTCCGGTAGTGCGTACTTGTCTTTATATAGAAAATTCTTAACAGTGAAGTAAATACTTGTATGTACTTTCGTTGTTTAGTATATTCTTCAAAATCAAAATCAAAGCTGAATTACATACAGACGCATCTAAATATTGCATAGCAGCAATATTGTTACAACGCTTTTCTAGCGATAAGAATTTCCATCCTACTCATTTTGTAAGTCGTAAAACGAATCAGTTGAAGTTTTAGCAGTAGTTGAGGCCATAAAAAAATTACGTGTCTATCTATTAAGTACGAAATTTGCTATTGTAACTGATTGTGCAGCGTTTAAGCAAACAACGAAGAAAATATGGCGTTGGGCTCAAGTATTAGGAGATTATAATTATTCTGTAGAACACCGTGCCGGTAATCGTAAGAAAATCTTAATACAAAAAGTTTGTACGAGCCCTCCTCTTTATATGCGAGGTGATCAAATTTGAAGAATATATCATTCGAAGTGAATTCTCCAAGCTGTAGTAAACACTTCAATAGGAATTATTTTAACAGCAATTCAATTACTTTGAACAAAAAATAAGACATATTCATTGATTTATCAGCAAATCAAAAGAGAGGAACCGGTCGGAAAGACTAAATAACGTCAATATTGAAAGAAAGAAAAATATTAATTTTTGTCTCACGACTTCTTCAGTTTAGACAAATACATTTGGCGTTTTATGAAGCTTATTAACACAGTGTTTCACGAGAGTCTAGATATACTGGGTGTTCCATTTGAAAATTTTGAGAAAAATTATCTTTTGCAAAACTCAACACCCTGTACACATAATAACTGATAGACCGAAGCTGTTTCGAAATTTCTGTAGAAAAGATATTGTATTGAGTACCTACAAAAATTCAAGACGAAATGTAAATAAATAACAAAGATATAAGCAATCATATTATGGCAATCTTTTACACTTAAACATCAATAACTTACAAACTCTTAAGTAAAACTTCCTAAATTATTGGTTATTTGTTATTACCTATTCGTTATGCGTACTATCGAAATATGTAAAAATATACTCGGTGTTCCATTAAAAAAAATATAACTTTGGTATGGCTCTCAGTTACTGAACACTCTGTATAGCCAAAAATAATTTTATGAAGTAGAGCTGACTGAGTTACATCTTAGCTCGTTTGAATTTTTTTTCTATCTCATATACTATAGACGGTAGAGAAGAGCGCGGCACTCGGTGGGCACGCTGTATACCATTATGTATACCTAAACCTAACCGTTCCCGAAATATTTAAAATTTTGTCTAAAAAGTGGCATTTGCAGTCACTATTTCATTTATTCATATTTTATTTATTTTTAACTCAAAAAGATTTTTGGTACAGATGTAATTGATACATAAGCTTATTATACGCCATTATGAAATGTACTTTTATCCCTACAGTAATAAACAAAATATAAATAATAATAAAACACTAGATACATTTTTTCTATATTGTCCATTCAAAAGTAGTATTGTTTTACATATTTGAGGACACTTTTGTCCTCCTTGTAAAATTCATTTTGTGGACTTGATACAGTTTATCTCTGAGGTATTGATATGGGTCCTATATGAGAGATGGAACAGTAATGTGTCGGATTGTGTTCAGGATTCATTTCGGCCCCTTCGAACTAGGTTTTCTGCTTTGTAACGTGCCTTTTTTAAAATTTCTCCTCGTAGTTGGTCATGAATTGTTAATTGTGAACAGCTTCAATCGACTTGACGTTTGAAAATGAAATAACATGACCCCAATTTTAAAGTTAAGAAAACGTTCTGATATGGTTCTCTTGCCAGAGCATTTAACTTTTATGATTGAACCTTATTTTCGAAATGACCACCATAGAAGGCAAGTGGCACTATTCTATTCAGGACTGCTTCCATGAGCTTTCTTAAAAATATCCGAATCTTTCGCTTCCTTATGATAAATTTCGCACGGCTTTCAATTATGGTGGTTAAGCTTTTTCGATACACAGGTTCTATTTTACGCTAATAGAACAGAATTTCGATAGACAGGTTCTATTTTACGCTAATAGAACAGTGGACGTCCCACAAAAAGGAAGTAAGGAAAACGTAAGGGAACATGTGCATGAATCGCCAAGTCAAATAATGGGAATTACAATAATCCTCGTATGCTCTTCGTCAGCAAATGAATTTTACGTAGAATCCAAGCCCGTTGCGATGAAATTGGTGGATATTTTGATTACCTATTATGATTTTACTTTGAATTGTGAATAAAATTTGTAGGATTTTTTCGCGAGTAACCGTTGAACTGACGAACGCAACGGTTACTATTACCGCTTCATTTTCTTGACAGCGGTTATCAAGGGGAAGGTATTATGACGTATGTGAGCAACGTCATCATTTGTGACCGTGTTATTGAATCAGTAACACAGCTCTCGACGTGTGTAACGAAAAGCGGTTATAAAAGTGAGGCTAGGGCCGTGTTTGCTGTTTGTTTTTGTATTGACATGTGTCAATATGTTATGCTTAGGTATTTATAAATCCGAAAAAAACTTATTAAGAATAATTCATATTGTTTTTGTTTCATGCATTAATGTCCCAATTGTAATAAATTCTACGAAATAAGTTTCAGTGTCATATAAGATTAGTTTCACTTATGTTCACAATTGCAAAATCAATTTATTTTCATTTGCTATGAATCATTCAAATTTAGTACTTACGAGATTCAAATATGTTTTCGCGGTAATAGATAACCGTTACTTCATCAGCCGATAGGTGGGGGACTAACCGTTTATAACCGCTATACCTTAACACGGTTAGTCGCGAAAAAATCCTATTGTTAGTAAATTTTTTTTTTTTAATTATGACATTTCCTTCGATAAACGTGAGGTTATGATATACGCCAGTTTCGAGCAAGGCTGGTTCACAACTGAGAATTCACAGCCAACCACGAGGAGAAATTAAAAAAAGGCACCTTATATTATTATCACTTGAAAATTAATTATGAAAGTCAGCAGTTTCATTTGTTTGCCCTTTTCCACGGCCACCTTAGACAATTACTCGTTTTAAAAGAAATAATTCAAATAAATCTAAAAATCTCAAAAAATATCGCAGGTATAAGACATACTTAACAAAAATGAAAGTACTTTATTAAACGAAGAATTTAGGATAGAAAAATATAGGGCATGTTATTTAAGAAAATTGAGTTTTGTTATTTTGAAATTCTGATATTTTGTTTATTACCATGACCACTCTGTAGCGATAAAAATACATTTAATAATGGCTTACAATAACCTTATGTATCAACTACATCTGTACCAAAGATACTTTTTTAGAGTTAAAAATAAATAAAATATGAAAAAATTAAATAATGACTGCAAATGGCACTTTTTAGACAAAATGTTAAACATCTCAAGAACGGTTAGGTTTAGGTATAGGCAACGTTATACAGAAAATGTGTAGAATTTCATGAGAAATCCAAATTTGGTTTCATATATAGGGTATGCCATTTGAAATAAAGAAGTTGTGTCCGGCACCACTGTTTTGATTCACTCTGTATAAATAAAAATAATTTTATGTTGTAGACCTCTAAAATTAAAAACGAAATTGTGTTGAAAATTTTTTTGTATCTTCAGTAGTTATCGAGATATTGCCCGAGAACACACTGTTGGGAAATCCTGTATAATGCGGATGTAGCGGTTCATTTTTATTCGAAATGGAATATTTATTGCACGTATCGCATTTACCTATAAAATCCTCAATATATTTGTTTATCCCGAGCCGATAGACACAAAATTGAGCTCTTTGAATACATTTCTTAATAAAGCTTATGCCCGTATGCACAGACAAATCTCAAGGTAGACTTACTATGGAAAGCTAACTTCATATCAAATTGTACATCGCACGGACATTTTTCAAAGGAAAGGTTTACTTATGACATAAAAGGTTATACGCTATGACATAAATCAAAATTTGACATAAATTGAAAAATCTTAAACAAACTAAAAATTGAATTTCAATGGGAATGGGTAATCTTCTTGATTTATTTTAATTAATCTATGGCTTCGTTCAGATGAAGAAAATATCGTAAACAGTTTGTGACAATCATAAACTATTTACGCTGCATATACGGTTTTCAGTTGAACGATCGGTAGCTTAGGCCGTTTTATTAAATATAAATATTCTAGTACTTAGTGCGTAAGTCTCTCTAAGAAGCATCTCGAGCTAAATTTAATAATAATGAATTCAGCAATAATTGCAGCATTAGATACTGGTATTAATTTTGATGTTATTTTTGGCGCAATAAACCTCTGGGAATCCATGCAAAATTTGCAGAGCAAAAATTAACGACCTCGAAATGAAAATTTATAAACTGCTTAATCGTTCATGAACTTCTCTATCACCAAACACTTCATATTGCACTCCCTTTATTATACTTTGTAGACGCCATGTTTTTAAACACGTTTCCGCCAGAGTAGCTAAAATCGAATCGCTCCAAAAAATGGCGTCCGCTACGTAAACATGTTTCATCGCGATTCTTGGAGCATAAACGTTCAGATGAAAAATCATAAATCGTTTATGATATTTTCCGTCATCTGAACGAAGCCTATCTCTAACGAAAGGTAAGAAAAAATCTCTAATTTATTCCTTACAAAACTGAAATCATCATTTAAATTCACTCTGAATAAAACTCAAAAGGATTTTGGCCGTCACGAATATATCGTCGAGGTCGAGGTATTCTAATATTTTCTACATTTTCAAAATAATCACCAAATTCAAAAAAAGGTGCGTTCGTTTATTACAGATTTATTACATCCGACAGATCAAGATTCTTCTAAATGGTTCGTTTATTGCTTATCGACTATCGAGGAAGTAGACTGTGGCACATCTACAGTCAAGGACAATATTGTGGGTATAGGAATAAATTTCTATAATATTTGAAAAGGATATAACACAGCTAAAATATAAACAAAAAAAATCCACTGGACAATTTATTAATTTATTTTTAGAATATCATTATCGAATTTATTACTGAAGGAGATTTAAAGGGATAAACGTGTGCAGGAAATAACCAGTAATATAAACGCAGTACCCACAATATTGTCCCTGACTGTATATCGTTCGAATATTCACGATGCGATGTTTCAGATTCACCTCGACTTGCTCGGAGTATTTCGACGGAGGTTCAGATTTTTAACAATCGCTCATGCGCTATGATTATTTTTTAAATGTAAAGTGACTTTAACCTATAAAAACAATGGTTTTCCTATTCTTGAATATAAAGTGACTTTAAATTAAAGTCTCCCAGTTCTATTAAGAAAACGGCCCTTAGTTCGTTTACTTCATATTTAATTTACAGTAACATAACGTCTACAAAAATCGACGTGCTCTGTTTCGTTCGATTATTTGTTTGAGAACGCGCTTACATAAGTCACGTGACAAGTATCTGTTTGATTCAGCTCGCATCTGAGATATAATAAACGAACGCAGCTAAAGTCTTTCAAATAATCCATCTTAATTTTTCAATTTACATAAAATTTTGATTTATGTGATAAGATAGGTATAACCACCGATCACATCAACAAGAGATGGTTATGTCAATACCACAGAATAATAAGCGACCAGAAGTACAACTGGCTGTCGGCACCTTTGATGTTTGTGTCCGCTGTTTAGCTTTGAATTATGGTGGGAGAGTGGTAACTGGTCCGCACGAATTAAAAAATGACAACTTGGAAGAAAAATTAACCATTAGTTTTTCGTATGTTTCACAACATTGTGCTGATCGAATAAGTTTGAATTTGTTAAATCATAAAGAAAATTATTTGTTATTTATAATGTAAATGAACAGAATCTCCCATTATATTCTCAATTATTATAACAATTAATCGAAAAGAAAACTACATTCAAAACTAAGTCTAGTTCATCGTAGAGATACAAGATGGCAGTGTTTTCGTGCATGGCGTAATGCTTTATTCACGTGCAAATACCAAGACGCCAAGTTTACGCGTTCGTTTCTTCTAATGTTATAAACAGTTTTTATCAATAATAACGTTTGCATTACTTCTGCAGCGGTCGTTAAAAAAGTCCAGGAATGCGAGTAGATAATTATAAAACTGATAAATTATCTCAAAAAGTGTGGTTGTGAACGTACCCTGACCATAATTTTGAAATCTGCGGACCAACTCACGCATGCGCAGTAAAAAGTTTCAGACAAAACCACGCCTTAGTTAATCTTCTGGTCGTTTATTATTCTGTGTCAATACTATTAGCTTTGTTCGCGGAACACATTTCGAACCAATTCAGAACGAGTACGGAACTAATTCAGGATTGTCGTAGTGCGCATGCTCGATTATGAACCGGTTCGGGATGTTTATTTACCGCGAACGATTTCGGAACCAAGAATGAGAACTCTGAATTGTTAACTCTATAAATGACGATAAATGATCTGACATGGCCGTACTCTAAAAATATATGTTTTATTAAGTGAAAAGTAAAAACATTTTTTAATTTACTTAACAATTACAATTCTAATCAATATCAAATTAAACCTAAATTAAACTATCACAAAAAAACTGCAAGAGAAACCCAGAATAAAAACAAAAACAATCGTGAATATAGCCCCGCAAGCTGCGAATATAGCTATACATAAAATTGCGCATGTCTCGAACTTACGGTTCTTGTTGAATCCCTAGAACCAGTAGAACTAGTTAAGAATCGATCTCGAACCGAATCTGGCTGACCCGCGAACACAGAACTGTAACTAGAAGTTCGGAATTTTGTGATCCGCGAACGTCATTATTTCAACTGCGCATGCGAATAGTCCCGAATCAGTTCTGAATCCTTACCGCGAACAAACCTATTATTTGCGTATACTTTCCCCACCACAAAAAAGGAGCTTCTGTATATCCAATCATAGATGACACCAACAATATTAAATGTAGAAAATAAAGCGGAACAAAAGCAAAATTAAGAACACTAGATGGCGCTTCGAAAAATATAATTATGGGCGGGACATTTGAATTCTTATATTTAATTTTTAGAATTTTGAGAAACACTAACAATTCAATAAACGTACTTGTATTCGGAAACACAAAGTGAAATTCAAATTACAAACAATTTAGCTCATAATTTGCCGGAATGTGTTTCAAAATACAAGTACATTTGCTGAATTATTGTTAATGTGTCTAGTGTAGTATGGGTACTTACCAAAATAAACAAAAGCTTACAGTTTAATAACTTTACTCAATAAAATGTAAAATACATGTTAAAATCGATTGTTATAATAGCGCAACAAATCAAGAGGGATATTCTGTAAAATATTAACAGACTAGTAACATTTAAATTGCAGTTACGTGATTGGTTATTGTATCAACAGAAATTAACAGGCCTTTAAGGCCCAAATTTAGTTATATTACTCAACAGTTCTCGTTAAAAATAAACATGAAAATCAGTATATAAAAGTTCTTGCATTTTCATGTGAAAATATTTCTACTGCTGATACAAATTTTGTTTTTGCTTTTGGTGCACAATGTTTGTACTGTACTGCCAGTTTAAATGCTACTTAAAAAGAGCATAGCTATTCATCTACCGAAGTAAATGATATAAAAACGTCTGTTATATGTGATACACACTGAAAAACGAGAGTAATTTTAAATGTACAATGAGAATATAAGTGATTCTACCAAATTCAGTCAACAATGTAACTGTGTATAAACATTTCATTACAAATAATTCAAGTTTCTAATACACTTCATAGAATGACCACTGTCTGGTGCAGGACAAATGTGATGTCGAAGTGTTAAAAGGAGAAATTATAATTATAGGCTCAATGTGTAAAGAAATAGTCACATTTTCGTGCAGCAAAATTAGAAATAAAATGTAAAAAATCATTCAGAAAGAAAACGAAATCCTAACTATAAATAAAACTAAATTCTAAAAAGTAACAAAACTAAATTTTAAAACGAATTTCTATAAACAAAATGAAATTCTAAAGGGAAAATAATTAACAAACACAAAGAAAACAAAATTCAAAAATAAATCCTACTGCTGAACAACGCAATTTTACAAATAAATGAAATAAAAGCACCATTTACATGTGCTGGAGAATCGCCACTTTACGAGATGCCCGCCAAACAAATTCTCCAGTGCATTCTGATTTACGCTGCGTGTCTGCAGATGGTTCAGCCCCATAGTTTCACACTTCTTCCAGATTCCAGTCATTGCCGTGAAATTTGCCAATCAGCCTTTTTGTGAGGGCGGCATGGTTCTACTGGCGTAGCCAACAAAACGCCACTGATCTGTGGAAAAAAAAAGTATATTTACATTTGAGAGTAACACATGTAGTACAAATGTTTTCTTAAAAATTGGTCAGCCTATTAAAAATGATATTATTAGTTATTGTAAATCTACCGCTATTTGTTCAAACGACTCTTATAACTTTCAAAAAAAAAATTTAATTTAATATGAGTGATATTTAAAAAGTGTAATAATACATGTCGGAAATTAATAGTTAAAACTTACTAATTTTATATTTCATGAAATTATAAAGATTGTATGTAGATTCTGAACTTACCTCGAGATATATTATAGAAAATTAGACATGCGACAGAATGGCTAAAGAGCTGTGCCGCCAATGAAACTCTCATTTTTGCGAATGAGTCGGGAGCTAAATGTTCTGACGTTAACTTCGGGACACATCGAAATCTTCTTTCACTCTTGTCCATTTCAAAGGCGTCCTTAATTACCTGAACATCAGCTCTGCGAACAACTTCTTCACCAACAACTTGCATAGGAAAATCAATGGAATATTTTAGGAATAGATTTCTTGTACATTTGAGGAGCTGGTTGTTCCAAAAGTTCCATAACACTCTGTACCCACAAACGACGGAATAGTATTACTGTTGAGTGAGTTGCAGAGGCTGTTTCGAAATGATGCACGAGTGAAATGTTTGGCACATACTCTCTTCTTTCGCTGTACATTTTCAGGTGGCATATTTAAACCCAGAGCAGTAAGCCATTCTTGGACACCTTTATATAAAATAATGTAAAATTAACAACTGATACCTACTAATGTTCCT
Organism: Dorcus hopei; assembly: GCA_033060865.1. Taxonomy (NCBI): domain Eukaryota; kingdom Metazoa; phylum Arthropoda; class Insecta; order Coleoptera; family Lucanidae; genus Dorcus; species Dorcus hopei. Next base: position 3,478,546 of record CM065423.1, on the reverse strand, counting down.
CAATACGTATAAAACTGAGCCTTTTATATGATTCTAATTCTAAGCAATTAATCATTATTTTTTGCATAATTAATAAACTTGAAGAAAATTTCAGAATACAAGATTTCTCAAAAACCAAAGCTGTGACCAAAATTTTTAACAAAACAAAGCAAACAAAAATATCTTCTGAAAAAATGTAAAGTAGGACACATGTCACTATGTTTATATCAAAGTTTATATCGGGTGATCAACTGAATTTACCTCTAGTGGGGTTTGCCAACAAAACTTGGTGTCTGAGATTAGTGCGGTTCACAGATAAATAATTGACAAATTAACATATTTCGTATTGTCAAGACATACGTTTTCGAGTCATGGCAAACTGCGAGGTAAAATTCATTTGATCGCCTGATATAAGTTATGTATCGCAGTGCCGGATTAAAGAATTTGCCGCCCTACGCTAAAATTGTAGCCCCGAAATGAAAATACTAATTTACCTTGTCAAAATTGTCTCCGCCGTGATTTTTTGGATGTAAATTCATTTCTATCTTCTCTCATGGTAGACCGTAAATATGATTTTGTTAAATGAATGTTTGATTTTGCCGCCTCCAGAAATTTGCCGCTATACGCACGTGCGTATTTTGCGTATAGGGTAATCCGGCACTGTGTATCCGCATTTTTTTCTGTATTGGGGCGCCATGTTTTTCAATGCACACAGGCGGCCATACCTGATGCTGATTCTACTACGTCTCTTGTGCTTGGTTTTTATTCAACTTACCTGGTGATTGATCTTGGAAATCAAAAAGATTGTATATTCTCCACAGAACTTTTACACACTACACACAGTTGGCGATTCATGGTAAATCACTGTTGCGTTGAATAATAAAAGAATAAATAAGTTTTACGAAGAAAATGCCAGTATTCAAACGCATACTGCGTCTTTGTTTTGGGAATTACCCATATACGCTTCTAAAGTCCCTAGATTACTAAAGTACAGTTTAGAACCAAATTTTAAAAACTAGCCAAAATATGACGTCTGTGTCACGTGACACAAACGGACTTGTGTATTTGAGTGAATAAACAAATATTTGTCATGGAAACGAAGAAGTTTTAGATTTTTTGGCAGTTGATAAATGTCAGCTCCCAAAAGGAATTAGAAATACGAAATAAATCATATTAAAAACACCATAATAAATAAGCCATATTAACCTAAAGACGTTGAAGATATGATTATTAAAACCCTTTTGCTTAAAATTTTGAATTTTGATAGAAAGAAATGGAGTAGTTTTTGCAGATAACGAAAATATTGCAGTTTTGCGTTATGTGTAAAATATTTGTGCTTACTGGAAACTCGAAAGTGCTCGTCCGTGCCCCGTGGTGCTCCTGGTTTGTTCATTTGTGGTTTGTGACGGTTATTGGATTTTGTTTATTTTTATCGATTTACAATGGTTAATCGTGTTAAAGGGTTGTAAGGACGTTATTACAGTTTATTATGGGAGAATTTTACTAGTCGACAGACAGTACAGTTTACATGCTCAGATTTGCGCAGTTAAGGCTCTAAAAAATTGACATTTACGTTTATTTTCCGATGTCATGAAAATCATCCAAAATTTTCATTTTAAAATTCCCGCGCATAATAAGCCAGAAAATGGCTTCCCTATTGCCGTACTTTATACTATCTAGGGACAAGGTTACTAAAGAGACAAGGTTGCCTGGTAACTTTCAACGTCACCACAACGTCACTCAGTAGGCTCATGTAAATGCATTTACACAAATAGACAGCCTACTGGATGACGCGTCACTCCGTAGGCTCATGTAAATGCATTTACACAAATAGACAGCCTACTGGATGACGCGTCACTCCACGAGTTACCAGGCAACCTTCTCTCTTTAGTAACCTTGATCTAGGGACTTTATACGCTTCCGAAGAATGACGCCATCTGTACTTAAAAACAGGTTCTAAAAGTAATACTAAAACAACATGAAAACGCAATCTGTAAAATAACTAACCATTTAGCGACCTCTATGATTGGATATAAAGATAAAGTTAACTGGAGGTGAAAAAATCGGGCCTTATATTATAGTCAAAGCCGCAGAAATTGAGCGAAGCATAAATAAAAAGCATTCTATTCTAATAAAGAAAAAAAATATTTTAGTGCGTAAATATTTACTTCACAAATATTTCCTCTGGAAGGCAATTCGCCGCGATTTATAAAATCTAACCACATTTTTCGCCTAGCTTTATTCTTTATAACGTATGTACAGGGTGTCCCATTTTCGATGGTATTTGAAACATTAGTTGAGGTTATATCTCGGTTATTATGAACTTTTGATGCGATTTGATTAAAGAATCATGATCTACGTTAAAAGTAGAATAAAAAATGCCTTTGTCATTTTTCGATACCTTTAAAAATAAAAAAAAATATGCGCTTGAAAATTTGATGAATTTTTCGTTTTTCAACTGTACCGCGAAAATGGCAAGGAACAGCAAATTTTTAAGTTGGCCATTCAAATTAGCATAAAAAGTTGACCCAATATTGCGTGCTCAGTTTCTTTGTATTTCTATTATTAACGAAGATACCTATAAGAATACCATCGAAAATACGGGGCCAAAAGCACCTTCGCGTCTCAAAAATCTGTAACTCTTTTATTTATTGACTTATGTTAATGAAATTTGGTACATAGATTAAGAAAACTATAGGCTTTGTGACTGTGATGTGATTTTTTAAAAAGTTTTATTTACTTCTTTATTATAGATGTTGTAACACCGAAAAGTGAAAATTGCTTAAGAGTAAAGTGCCCTTATTTTAAAAGATACATTAAAAATGTCATAAGGAAATGTTGTTTAGAATTAGAAGTTACAGTCAAATACAAAATTAGAGCGATTAATTTGAAGGTTGAGAAATTTAGATTTCGATGCGAATCAAATAGCGGCTACTCTGAAGCTCATTTTTAATGAACGATTACGTACATAAGACACAACTAACATGTAACGTGTTATATATATATCATTGGAAAGGACATTTCTTCTAGTTTTCAACTAACTATACAAACATGTGAAATGCTTACTCGTTTGTCAAATAAAAAAACATAAACACAGGCACGTTTAATTTGCCGTTTTCAAATTTCGCTTAAAGATTTAACTGTTATCGAAATTTGCCGAAGTTGAGTTCTTGGCTGCAAATAATAGAGGAAATAGTCCTCTAGGTGAGGCAGAAAAAAAAGTTTGCCCATATTTGCCCCTAACATAAAAAAACAGGTTGAAAAGTGGTGACCTACGTTTAGTTTAAGTAGCTACTCGTATTTTCTGCTGGTGATATGGTGGAAAAAAAAATGTATGGTTTTTGATAATAAATAAGTATTATTACCTTTTCAGTGGTTGTGTTCGTCTTTTGTGGTTAAACATAAAATATGAGTAGCTACTTACACTAAACGTAGGTCACCACCTTTCAACCTGTTTTTTTATGTTAGGGGCAAATATGGGCAAACTTTTTTTCTGCTTCACCTATACGACTATTTTCTCTATTATTTGCAACCAAGAACTCAACTTCGGCAAATTTCGATAACAGTTAAATCTTTAAGCGAAATTTGAAAACGGCAAATTAAACGTGCCTGTGTTTATGTTTTTTTATTTGACAAACGAGTAAGCATTTCACATGTTTGTATAGTTAGTTGAAAACTAGAAGAAATGCCCTTTCCAATGACATATAACACGTTACATGTTAGTTGTGTCTTATGTACGTAATCGTTCATTAAAAATGAGCTTCAGAGTAGCCGCTATTTGATTCGCATCGAAATCTAAATTTCTCAACCTTCAAATTAATCGCTCTAATTTTGTATTTGACTGTAACTTCTAATTCTAAACAACATTTCCTTATGACATTTTTAATGTATCTTTTAAAATAAGGGCACTTTACTCTTAAGCAATTTTCACTTTTCGGTGTTACAACATCTATAATAAAGAAGTAAATAAAAATTTTTAAAAAATCACATCACAGCCATAAAGCCTACAGTTTTCTTAATCTATGTACCAAATTTTATTAACGTAAGTCAATAAATAAAAGAGTTACAGATTTTTGAGACGCGAAAGTGCTTTTGGCCCCATAGTGCGATGGTCTGGACTGTCAATTTTTTTTTTCGAAAAAATTGTTACGTAAGGTACTTTTTTTTATATCACCATTTTGCTGACAAGAACGACTATCAAAATCTGCATAAAAAAGTTAGGGTTGCCATTTAAAAAAATTAATGATGACGTCACAGCGGAGAAACAAATGTCGATCGAGAAAAGATTTTTACACTAAAAGGTGTCTTTTTAAAGTTAAAAATTTACCTGTTTCAGGATTTTGCGAAAAAACATTAAATAAACAAATTATGAGCTTGTTGCGGGACTTTATCCGCACCCTATATAATAAACCATAATGAAATATTATGCTGAATAAATTAATAATAAAATGTCATGTCTGACTTTTTGTTAATTACTTCGGTAATTTTATCATGACAGGAAATGATACTCTAAACAACAAACCACATAGTGTTAATTTTGCAATAGTACGCTGAGTCGCTTTTTAACGCGAATCCGAATAAAATGTTCGGAATTCTTGTTAATATAAACGTACTCCTTTGTGCCATTTTTCTCAGTGTACCTGAAATTAAATCAGAGAAGGGGTGGAGAAGTGAAATGGTGTACATCAAAACGATGCACGGCAAAACTGTATACGATTGGAGAGGGTTCCGAGCGAATATTGTCAAAAAAAGGATCTGGAGCATAATCACGAAGCTGATGCAAGGAAAATTCTCAAGCAATTAGTGTTTCTTGCAAACGTAAGGCTACGGAAGACATTTCAATGAGACCTTTAAAAATATGTAGTGGTATTTTAAAAACCGAACCAGTTTTTTGCTAAGCAATTATCTTATACATACACAGATTTTCTTAAGATTTCGGGATTTAAATCATGACATTTCACAATAAACACTGACAGCACATTTATTTTGTTGAAGATTGCTAGGAGATTGCTTCCATATCCTGCAATGCATTGACTCGTTTTTTTTTAAACTGAACATAGGACTATTTATGTATGTTCAGAGGTATAAAAAACTCACGGTATATACCGTGAGTTTTTTTTAACTCTGAACATACAATGTAAATATTCCTATGTTCAGCTTTAAAAAAAACGAGTCAGTGCATTGCAAGTGTATACCAGTTACCCATGATGAAACAAAACTAGTTTCAGTAAAGTAATTTTAGGATTTATTTTATTAACAAAAACACTGTAATAAATGTTCGAAATGTTCTTCACGTTTTAAACAATGTGCTAAGCAATTATCTTATACTTACAAAGATTTTCTTAAGATTTCGGGATATAACTCATGACATTTCATAACTGACACTAACAGCACATTTATTTTGTTGAAGATTGCTAGGAGATTGCTTCCATATCCTGCAATGCATTGTGCGCGTTCAACGGACAGCAGCTGCTGAGTTGCTTACTAAGCAATCGATTGTGATTGGTTCACATTAAGGTAATAGCCAATCACAAACAATTGCTGAGTCAGCAACTCAGCAGCTGCTGTTCACTGAACGCACATTGACTCTTTTTCTTTTTCAAACTGAACTTAGGAATATTTTAGTATATTCAGAGATAAAAAAAAACTCACGGTATATATTCGCCTAATTTACAAAGAAGATTATAGAACTCTAACTGACCATTCGCCGCAATTTACATATTTCTTTAAACATCTACTTGACCAGCCGCCGCAATTTACAGGTTGGATTTATAAAATCCTGGACCGTCGCCGCAATTTACAATCGCCAGTTTAAAAGCATGGTTATTCTATCGGTAATTTCGCCACTGCACTTCTAAGAATTGATCTCTACTGCTGAGGCCGCAGTGCAGGATGGTCGGCTGGAGAGTTGATATACAGGCTTAGTCCAAAAAAAAAAACGCCTTACGCGAATAGCGTTGGTGTTTATTGTCGTATTTGAGCGGTCAAAAAATCAAATGAAATGGGAGAAAAAAACCCTACAATATACTATACCTTGTGTCTTTAATACATTTAAAATAGCTGCATGACAGCTGTCAACTTTTGTTTTTTAAAATAAATTTCGAAAGAATTTTTTTTTCTGCGTTCAATGATCTGCTGCAACATTTATTTTTCAAAACAATAGAAAAAAAGAAAGAAGCTATAATTTTGATGACTTTTTCTCCATCTTTTATATTTATATGAAATATATTTAGATGAAACTCGAGGTAGTAAAATAAAAATGGACATTGTAAAACAACCACTAACATGGATTTGCCACGAATATTTTTAACATCCATACTGGAATGCTCACTACCTACTAATAATGATTTAGTACTGACTGAAATAATAATAATCAAGGAAAGTAAAAACTCCTTTGTTTACCCCTGAATCATTAGCACCCTCACTAAAATACATCGAGAATATTGATGGCGAAATTACCTGTAGGATTAAGATCAGAGAAACAGGTCAAAGGATTAAAATACTTACTGGTGGCGACATTATCTGTCCCCGCATAAGAATGCCTGCGAAAATTAAAATGTAAACGGTAAAAGCAGGACGAAAATTTCATTTCTAAAAAATCGGTGTTTTAACGACAGTAAAATTTATTTTATTTATTTCGTTTTATTCATAACAAATTCACTATTGTCTGAAAAATGAAAAAAATTTAAGAAGCACAATCTAAAATATTTAAATGATTTATTGGCATATTTTAAAAACTTTCTTCATTTACCTCCATGCAGTATCCTAAACGATTATAAAAGTTGTTAATTGCATTAGTTACTTGTCCAGAGGTAATTCTTCCTGATCCTGATACATTTTCACTAACTTTCTTCGCCTGACAAATGTTCCAAATTAAAATGGACAAATTTTATTTGATATGGCATTAGAAACCCTAACGATGACGATCATGCAACGACTTCTTTAAAAATTGTAATTAGTTTCCATAGTAATATGAACAGTAATGTTTCATATTAAAATAAAATCACGGTGCTATAGTAGAGGAACATGCTATGTATTTTTAAGCAGAGACTAAAACCAGACTATTTCTGAAGGGTTGTCGTAAGATGGCGCTCCTGCGCCTGATTAAAATGAAATGCATTGATGTCCGTTCTTGTTTTCCTTTTCTCTGCTTTGAGGCCGCTTTACAGTGCACAATTTTCATTGGCTGCAATAAATAATTGCGGCGATTTGTATTGCACGCATGCGCAGTATTTGTATTTTGATCAACTATGGCAATTTTTCATTTGCATTGCAGAAAATAGCTCCAGACCTATTTTTCTTGCATTGCAACGGCGATTCTGGGGAATTTGTTGGTAATTTGTGAAATACCAACTTCATAAAAATAATAAATAACATATGTGAGAACGATTAGATCGATTTTCTACCATTAACGCCGAACTTGCAATAAGTATGCACAGAGCAACACTTATTTTTTTCCGACAATTGTTGGAATACATTGCTACTTTAACACAAACAAGTTTAATAAAATAATTGTTTTTTAGTAAGTTGTAAACTTGATGCTGATTCATCAGCAATCTTTATTGCCATCTGTAAAGTGTTCCGCAATAAAAAATTGCTCAATTCTTCATTGCTGCAATTATTTATTGCCGGCAATAAAGATTATATTGCAGCAAGACGCATTTTTTTCGTGCGCATGTGCATTGGCAAATGGCAAGTGTGTGTGTGAACGACAATTGAAGACACGAGTGGATAAAGGTGTCATGTCGCATTTTTGAGATTATTGAATTTATTGGCTTATTATTCAACCTTGACATAAATCTATCTTTCAACATATACGAAACACCTAAAAGAAATAAATAATTTTATTTCATTGATTATATAACTGTTATGCATAACAGCACAATATCTTCTTCATTTGAAGTTCACTGGATAAAGATATAACATCTTTATCCAGTAAAAAACTTAATTTTTTCCCCTGAAATAAAACTATATTCAAATAATAAAGTGTGGGTAATGAAAGTACCAATAATATGGCTGTATAATAGGAGTCGCCAGTTTGAAGCAAAGAAAAGCAAAAAAGTTCCAGTTTGAAACGCTTTATTTGAATTTACTCTGAATTTCAATTTTGCGACATAACACCTTTATCCACTTGTGTCTTCAATTATTAATTAACCGTAACAGCAAAATAGCTTATACACTGTGGAACAAAAGTATGGAAACCTCTAGAAAATTGTTATAAGTCAGAATTTTCACACTAACTTAAAATTGACGTATTCATAATTCTTAGCAAACGCCAACTTTGCTTAAAAAAAAAACGTGCGCGTTTTAATGTTACGAACTTACAAATGTTGAAATACAGTAGAACCTCCATAACTCGAATCTCAAGAGACCGGAAAATTACTTCGAGTTATAGAAATTTCGAGTTAAAGAAAGAAATTTCAATTATACACAATGTGCAGGGACATCAGTAAATTTCGACTTACAGAGAATTTCGAGTTGTGGAGGTTCGAGTTATGGAGGTGCGACTGTATTTCGAAAACATGTACATTAGGTATAGGACATGTTACACATTTTATGTTAATAATTATTTAAGCAACTTAAACAAATAAAAAAATACTGGGTGTCTCATTTACAATTACAAAGTTGGCAGCACTGGCGAAAAATCTGAAATATTGACAACACCGCCGACATCATCTTGACATCCGTGCTATCACCTAAATTAACTGTTCCAAATTTCGCTTCGATAGCCCTAACCGTTGTTGAGATATTTAGAGGTTTCCATACTTTTGTTCCACAGTGTATATAAAAGCCGCGACCAAATGTAATTTTTGTGCGCAATGTTTATTGCATTGCATTGTGTCCGTGTAAAGCTTGCTTAAGATTCCATGTCCGGATTGTAATATTATTTAAATCTGTAAACAACAAAACGGCTTCCAAATAAATAGTATATTAAAACACAAGTTACAGAAGGCAGTCTTTCAAGCACGAGTCCGAAATTCCACCACGAGCCGCTTGCGGTGAAGCCGCGTTTCCACGAGGCCAGTAAACAGGCCAGTAGCTGGAGTCCAGTCACAGAACTCCAGTTGCTGGCCTTGCCAGTCCAGTGAAGGCGCGTTTCCACGATGCCAGTAAATAGGCCTGTGACTGGACTCCAGTGACTGGCTCCGTGTAAACACCACTGGATGCCAGTGACGGTCCAGTCCAATTGAAAAATGCTCCTCCAGTCGACTTGCTTGAGGAGTAGCCAGTGCGTATTTTGTTTGCCCATGCGCACACATTCATGGTTACCGCCCGAATGGACTGTCTAACTGGCTCCAGTGAACTGGCCACGTTGAAATAGGAATTCACTGGACTGGCAAGGCCAGCTACTGGAGTCCTGTGACTGGACTCCAACTACTGGCCTCGTGGAAACGCGCCTCTCTGGACTGGCAAGGCCAGCTACTGGAGTCCTGTGACTGGACTCCAGCTACTGGCCTGTTTACTGGCCTCGTGGAAACCTGCAATGAATGATGGAACGGACGAGTGCTTGAAAAGCCTTCTGTAATGAGTATTTTATACTATTTTTTCTATTTTGCCCCTTTTTAAAGAAAAAAGCGATATTTTAAAATTTCGGGAACTTTGCGGTGGTTGGTGACATTTATTTAACATCATTTAAAGCTAAGTTCACATGCATTGCGGATACGCAAATTTTTTATTGCGGATCGTTTCTAATTGGTTCATTTTGATTAAAATATACATAATGAACCAATTAGAAACGATCCGCAATAAAAATTTTGCGTATCCGCAATGCATGTGAACTTAGCCTAAGTAGGCAGTGGGAAATTCAATTTTAAATGTCAAAAGTTGTTTTTCACATTTCATAAAACTTTAAAATGGATTGTGAAGATTTTTCGTGAACTCCACCCGAGTTACGGGAAATTGTTGAAAGTACTGTCGGTAACTTACTTCCCAGTAAGTCTTGTTCTCACTATGAAAAGCGATATCACATATCCTTGGATTTCAGCAAAGTAACCTGCCCAGCTGCTCCACTGGATCACAGTCTGATTGTGCCTCGCATAAAAGGTGAATTTTCGCCAGTTAACTCTGTAACTGCGGTATTAACCCATAGGTTAACCCCCACCATTCGAAAATTATAACTTATTTCCATGATGGCGAAAATGCAAACGGTAATGGTGCAAATAGTTTCTGAAAATGATTTCCAAATCATGATGTTTTTGACTGAAAATAGTTACGACAAAGTGGCTGTTTTTTTATTTAACGCCATAAATTTAATGTGTTCCATTTTTTAAAGTACAAATCACATTCACTAAAACATACAGTGTTTTTCTTTTGCTTTTCCTCTTTTGTCAATTGCTTTTCCCTATTTAGCAAATGATTTTCCGAATTGTGAAACGTCAAAGCTATGTTGCAAATGACATTCCTTATTTGTCAAATCTCTATCCGTTTTTAGATAATGCTTTTCCCACTTCTTTTATTACATACTTAGTTTCTATATTTAAAAATTAAAATATTTTCTACATTATGCAGAAAAGTCACAGATTTATTTTGTTTATTTATTTCAAGTGTATTTCTTCTTTCAGGAACAAATAGTTCTTTTAAAAGAGTAGTGAAAGTTCCTAAGAGCTCTATCGATCGTAGACACTGATATTCTGGCCATTCGTTTAAATATTTTTCTACATCAACCCAGTCGAAAATTTGTTCTTTCTGAGCTAAAGATAATTTTAGTTGATGTCCAACACTTACCTTTGCAACATTATTAGTCTTCTTATAAGTTGCATACATTTTTCTAACGGTATCAGGTAAAACTGAAAATTGTGCTACATTTTTCTCCTATGAGCGTTATTCTGATTATTATTCATATCAATATGCCAAATATTTAAGCATGCAAAATGTTTGTGAAAGTCAACTGACAAATACGGAAACACATTTGACACAAAAGGAAATTCCAAGGCATATAAACTCATATAGGTATGCTAGGTTACTGCAAGGTAAACACATAGGTAAGGGGAGAGTGGCGTGCGCGACCATCATTGCTTACGTCAGTGGCGGAAAGTATACGTACGTGAGTTTGTTTAGAGAAATTTTTATCACAAAATATAGAAATATAGAAATTTTTATATTGTAAACTATTAGTTTAGATTTAGTGTTTATGTTTTTAGTTATCTGTAATGTTTAAAAATATAATGGAGAATTTAATAAGTTGAAAATATTGAGACATTCAAATAATATTATTTTATTAAAGGAGCAAAATTTGAATTAGAAATAACTTTAGCCGTTTCGTAAACTGATTGATTGTTTTGTGAAAGTGAAATTGTTTATTCATCACTATTCACTGTTGAAAAAGCAAGCAAGCAATTTACGAAACGTAAAATTTTACTCGTTTTAATTAAATTTTAGTTTGAAAGATGCCTGGAAATTGTGCTGTGGCAATTTGTAAAAATATTGTAAAAGATGGTAGTTCCCTCCATTTCTTTCGATTCCCAAATAAAATTTCATTATGAAATACGTGGATAAAACGCTGCTACAGACAGGACAAATTTAATGTGAAAACTAGTTAGAGTTTGCTCAGATCATTTAGAGGAATCTGATTTCGAAAATTTAATGCAAGTGAAAATAATGGGTGGTAAATTGATTTTGGAGATAATTTCAAAAACATGAATCGAATCAACGCGACATTAATTTAAAAAATTTGCAAAAAGTGTAGTATTGATAAGACTATCATCAAAACGTTTGTAAGGCAACGTATTTTTATAAAAATTAATTTCTTAAATGTTCAGTACCAGCAGCAAAAAACTGACTATGGGAAAAGAAAACGCGATAACCGTCAAGCCAGTAATAAATTAAAAAGATTAACAATGTAAACTTAATAAATTTTTTAAGTTAAGTTCAATTATTTATAAAACTGCTTTTTTTAAGTGTGGCCATAGGTATTTATGTAGCGAAAATTATGCCTGATGTTAACTTATCTTCTGGTAAAGATATTCGGCAAATTTCAATTTCTAGTAATAAATTAGACCATTTATTACAAAATTGTAATAATTAAATTAATTATTTTAATGTTAAAATTTGAAATTAATAAGGAGTATGATAAATCTAGTGCATCAAAAAGAAAATAAACGATTTGTCACTTTACTGTAAGAATATCGGTTTTGACCTAGGTACTAGATTAATCGTATTCCTTATTAATTTTATCTTTTAACGTTAAAATAATTAATTTAATGAAACACATGTGATTTTGGTAATGTGCATTACGTAATAAAGCTGCAGTTAATCGCTTATTTGACTTTGAAATGTATCATTCACAGTGGATTAATTTCAAAGATTAATTTAGAATGTTGTGAATGTTAACAGATTTAAGCAATGTAGGTAGTAGGTACAAAGTTTGACGTTAATTATGAAGTATTAATTTTACGTACTGATTTCGAGATTCTGAATGAAGCTTAAACGGTGGAATTTATTACTAGAGACTCAAGTATTTCAAGATATTTCATGCGTAAGTAGCTGTAAATGTAACTTGCCGCCCTGATCATTCCTCCAGTGACGTAGCAAGCGCAACGAGGTGCCGCATGCGCTTTGTCGATATAGGATCCTAGCATACGTACATGAGTTTATATGCCTTGGGAAATTCATTGACAAAACAAGCCTACTAGTATAAAATCATTAGAAAACCATTAGACACATGTTGAAACACAATTGAAGATCCTGCTGCAACAAGGATGTATCTGTGTTTTTATAAATTTTATAAATGGATGTATATGTTATATACACATACATATTGCACCCAATAAAAAAAGATGCATGTGTTCAGGTCGCTCTACCCTTAAAAATATTTCAGTTAGAACTCTCGCTGTTGCACCAAACGATAAAGGACTACTTCTTGGGTTGATTACTGCAAATAACTCCTTATAGCAGCAGGATCTTCAATTGATAAAAGAGGAAAAGCAATAGAAAATGACTGTAAATAAACAAAGTAACCTTACTTTTCTGTTACCTATGTTTATTATCTTCTTTGCGACCTAGGTAACAGATTTGTGTTACCGAGTAACAATAACGATGTACTCAATGACATGAGGTCAAGAAGCATTACTTTTGTGTGGCCAAAATGACAAAAGTAGTCGGTTTTAATTCGCCTAATAAAACCACTGTTCAAGGTAATAATGCACTCCACAAAACATTGTATTAAATCAGAATATAACAGGCATTACTAAGAGTAGTATTACTGGGGCGGTTCCAGATCACCTTCAAATGACCTCTAGGTGGATGGACGTGTCCTATGCCGCGACCGCTAAAAAAGGAAGGTCATGAGTTCTTCAGAGAATATAGGTCAATGACCAGAAGGTCTTCACGTGTCTTCTTCGTGTCTACAATGACCAGAAGCTGTTGACTAGGGGTGTGGTTGTACTTCAGGGTGTTTTGAAAGAGGTGAATGACCGCTTGAAATACGTATATTTTATAAATGTATCGATTGATTTTACATTTATTGTTCTGTAGATATTACAAGAAAATAATTTTAAGGATGTATGGCAAAGAACTTTTTCTTCTCAAGAAGAATTAAAATAATTTGTGAGCAATATGCATACACGAACAGGTCTTTTTGTAGTTTTTGTTTTTAAAATAGAATGGTATTATTATTTTGCTGCATGCCGAAAAGTTTGAAGTTGATAAACTTCGAGTACGTCAACTTAAAGTCTAAATCATACTTACGATAAAAAATATTTTAAATTCAATAATACAAAAATATCAATAATTTAAAATTCCCTGTCGAGCGCAATTGTATTAGAATGTAGAAACTGCAAATGTCGTTTAAATAGCAAAGCGTACGATAAAAAATATTTGAAATATTTTCAAGAGTATATTGTTTGTTCTTCTCAAGAAAAAGGTGAAATAATTTGTGAACATTCTTTTGAAGTTAATAAAAAAAACTTCCATAATGCAAATTTTAGTAAAGTATTTAATTGCAATTAGAATACATTATAAATAATGTTTAACTTGAAAAACTGCAATTCTTTGTTATTAATAATAATAAGAAGGATAACAAAAAACGTTGGAAGAGTAACTTTCATTTATTTTTCTACAATTCAATAATACAAAATTATCAATAATTTAAAATTTTTTACATTTATTTTTCTGTAGATATTACAAGAAAATAATTTTAAGGTGCGGAAGTTTTTAAAGAGGTTAGCAAGCTGTGTGTTTTTTTCTTCATGCTGAAATATTTTTTTTTATTTTTAAGTCAATGAACTTTGATAATGCAAACTTTGCGGAAATAGTCTGAGGAATTTCTCGAACGCTCGAAATATCGTTCTCATGTGTCAATGAAATTGCAAATTTTGCAAACATATTTATGGCAAGGTGAATGATAAAATATATTTTGTGAATGTATTGATTGATTTAACCTTTATTTTTCTGTAGATATTACAAGAAAATAATTTTAAGGATGTATGGCAAAGAACTTCTTTTTCTTCTCAAGAAAAGGTGAAATAATTTGTGGACATGTACTATCGCGGCCTTAAAATTTCGCACGATTTTTTATCAAGTAGCCAGAATTTCTTTAAATTATAGTTTTGTAGAACAGGCTCTTTCCTCAATTTTGACACTAAAGACATTTAACCAAAAGTCACATTGTTTGGTTATGTTTTTAAGAACAGCAAGATAGTAAAGTATTAGAACTGAAATAACAGAATAAAAGTAGCGACCAACCATCTCCTAATTTTGCGATTGCAAAACCCTTCTCTCCTTCAGAAAGCACGTGATTTGGCATTGTGTTGCTAGAACTTTAGAATTACATTTGAAATCTGACGTTTAAAATGATTATTTTTGACAAGCCGTCAAAGAAAGCCATATTTACAGCTGAAAATCGAATCGTGCGAAATTATAAGGCCGCGATAGTACATACGAACAGGTCTTAGTAGTTTTCGTTTTAAAATAGGATGGTATTCTTTTGCTGCAGACCGAAAAGTTTGAAGTTAATAAACTTCGGTAATGCAAATTTTACAGAAACAGTATCTAAACGAAAAAATTTGCAAGCGCATGTATTTTTAGAATACATTATATTTTCATTTAAAGCAGGTGAAACTGCAATTCTTCGCTATTAGTAGTAAGAAGGACGATAAAAACAACATTTCTTTTTCTTTAAGAGTAAATCTATTTATTTATTTACCTACAACTGAATAATACAAAAATATCAATAATTTAAAATTCCCTAAGGTTGAACTTGAATTATTTTAAAGGTAACCGTACCTCTGAAATAATTCAAATTGAAATGAAATTTAACACTATCTACATATTACATTTGTTGCAATTATTTTTATTATTATTATTATTTTCTCGTTAATGCAAATTTTAATAGACTTCTTAGTTTACAGTAGCAGTCCTGTTCTTGTTCTTCTTCTTGGTTTTCTTCTTTTCCTTCCTCTTCCTCTTCTTCAGAATTAACATGATATGTAATAAACGTTTTACAGAAAAAGCTTCTCATTTGTTGCAATATAGACTCATTGTTATTCTATTTAAACTGTTGTAAAATGTTAAGTGTACTGATAGATATAAACAATAAATAATAACAACAAGAAATATATTTCCTTAATATACTTTTATTAACATGAATGAATGAGTTTATTAAGCTGTGTATCCCCACGGTATAGTATCAGTAAAAAAAATAATTAACAATTCTTTTATCATCAGATGGACTTAATGCAACTTTCTTTTGTGCAAGTGTGTATACGGTATGTTTAATTGATCGTATTGAATTTTGTACTGTGTCAAGACTAGAATTATTAAAGAGGCATTGATAGTAATCTTCAAATGTAATTTTTTTGAGTGATGAATTTTTCACACTTTTAGCTTTTTTTATAATACCAAAATTGATTAAAAATTTATTAACCTCTTCTTCTTCACTTAGTTCTTTACATTTATTTTTTATCACTGTCTCGTTTACCAATAATTTGATTGAATAGATTTTGGATCGCAAACCAATGAACTCAGTTAAAATTTGACCGTTATTTTCATCTTTCATTAAACCTAACACTTTTTTATTTCCTGGTGGAATGTTATACATATTGTCAGGAGGATAATCTGAAGTATCGAATCTGTGCAAGTCTTCTTTTATGTGCTCGTAAATATTTTCATTAAAGAAATGGTATATCAAAGAATCTGTATCTGTGTACAATAATTTTGCAGCATCCTTAAATTTTTTCTTAACATAATTATAGTGAAAATCATGTAAAAATTTTTTTTTTTTATTTTAATCCCCAAGTCCATAGCTTGTTTGAGGTTTCTATAATGAATTATATATTTTTCTTTATCATATAAGTTAGTTAAGAGTTTTGGAATTTTAGATGTAGATGTCGGAGGAATTAAATGTTCTGGACAAAGAGGTAAATCTTTATGTATTTTATGTAATTCTTGTGGATAATGCAGATCTACTTCCAAAATATAACCAAATTGATTATCGTTTGGAACATCTGGAATATTTATCGAATACACATCAATCCACTCAAATTCTTCCGTAGGTAAAGCTTGTGACACTCCTGCTCCAAATAGATTATTTACATCAAAATACATTAAATAAGAAATCGCCTCGTTCGGATCAAATTTATCTTTCATATATTCATTATTTGCTTTACCATAACGGTTTGAACAATGTGAAATTCCTCCGCGAATACCTCTCTCAATAAACATAATTTTATCGATATCTGTTAATAATTCTAATTCAACTTGAGTTATTTTTAACATCGCATCGAAAGCTAAACCTGGAGCGGTGAAATATTGTGCTGGATCTAATTGATAAGTTACTAAAGAGCCAAATCTAAAGTTTTCAAAGATATCAGCTAAAAGTAATACATCTGTTTTTAAATAAAGTTCAGCGTACGATTTAATATCTTCAATTTGAAAGGTTTGCCATACTTTACGAGCATGTTCATAGTTTTCTGTATTAATTGTACTATCATTGATCCTGCTAAAGAATGATTCTCGACCAGGTAATTCTCTTTCCTCTATTTTTTCCCAAGTGTCAACGTATTCATATGGAAATACACCTTTCTTTTGCAGCAATTGAAATTCTAATTTATTTTTACAGTGTTTTCTTGTAATAATTTTTTGATCTTCTGTAAGGTACGATGATAACTTATCTATGCTACTAGCCATGAAACGAAATGAATCTAAAAATCTAAAATTAATATTTGTGTTTTTAACATACTTAGTGAAAGATATGTATCGTTCTTTATTCATTGGTAATAAATGAATAATACCATCAATTTCTGTACTCAGCATTTTAATTATAAAGTGACTGTCGTACCCTGATAAATTGTGAAAGAATACGGGTATGAAGCGATTATTTTTATAATTTAAATTACAAGGTCTACTATGAGCTGCTCCACGATATCTACCGCTAAGATGACAATGATCTTTTACTTTAATATCCTGCAATTGAAACGGTTTAGAACAAATGTGACAGTGAGTGGACCTTTGAAAATTTATTTCCTCTTCATTCGTTAATTTTGAAGAAATAGTCTCTGAAAATATAGTATCGATCTTAGTAGCAATTCTTTTAAGTTCTTGACCGAACCAAACTTGACAGTCTCTGCCTGTATATAATCTAAACTCAGAAAGATATTTTCTAGTTTTAACAATCGCTGAATTATCAATATATTTCTCAAGAATACATTCTAAATCTGCATAAATTACAAAGGGAACTTTCTCTATTTTTAAAATTTTTAAATTTTAAAAGTCTTTTATTGTGAGTCGGTAATGTAATTTTACATTTATTTAAAATTTTGCATTCATTTAAATGTTTTTGTAAGGATTCTTGCGATTTAAAGTGATTTAAACAGCGCCCACAAAACCATTTCTTGTGTGATAAATTTCCCATTTGTTTGCATAACAATCGCGATAAATATTTAATGAGAGCAAAATGATATGTTCTTTTACATGAAATGTTAATGACCGATTCATGCTTATAGGTGTCAGACGGTAACATAAGCAAATTTATACGAGGTGAAAAGCTGTATTTACTAAGAGTCAGCGGATATATTTCAGTTTTATTTATTGTATGTATATACATTAATGGACAAGTTATTCATCTTTTCAAATTTAGGTATATCTTCTAAACAAATAGGAAAATTAATATTTTCATACTTTAAAAGTTCACTGAAATGAGGATACGATGACACTTTACATACATTTTTATTTGCAGGGTAGAGATGTGCTGTAACTGACCATAAGAAACAATATTCATCAAAATTTTCAATATTTAATACAGCAGTTTGTTTCCTAATGAATGGAGGCATACTAACGTATGTGGAAATGCCGCAATTTATGGGTGCATAATTATTAATGTTGACTTTTAAACTTAAAATTTCGAGTAAAGCCCACCCTGAATCACGTTTTTGAAATTCTCCAAGTTTTGTTAAAATATTATTTTTTACGAATTCTAAATACAAAGTTTTTAAGTTAATATTGTAGTCTATTACGCGATTTTTTGTATTAAAATATTTAATATCTGTGTCACCACTGTTAGGTTTAATGAAATTTGCTGTGAAAATAACATTTACTTTAAGAAGAGATTTTTTTAATTCACTTTTAATTTAATTTATCAAGAAACCCATTTGGTTCCTTAATGTTTAAGTTTGCAATTATTCCGGTTCTAACTCTATTATTAAAACAGGAATCTATGCCTTACCACAATAAATTTTTCAGTGCAGATGTTTTCGAGTTATTAAATTAAATTTCGAGTTATTAAATTTCTTGTAATATCTATAGAACAATAAATGTAAAATCAATCAATACATTTATAAAATATACGTATTTCATCGTTCACCTTGCTATAAATATTTTTGCAACATTTGTAATTTCATTGACACACAAAAGAACGAGAAAGGTATTTGCGTCCGACAAATTCCTCAGACTATTTCCGCAAACTTTGCATTATCAAAGTTCATTGACTTCAAAATAAAAAAATATTTCTGTATGAAGAAACAAAAAAGAAACACACAGCTTCCTTCTAGTCACACCCCTGTTGCTAACCTCTTTTTAAAGACGAAGGTTCGTCCTGCGTCTATTACATATTATAAAAAAGCGGTCATTCACCTCTTTCAAAACACCCTGAAGTACAACCACACCCCTAGTCAATAGCTTCTGGTCATTGTAGACATGAAGAAGACACGTGAAGACCTTCTGGTCATTGACCTATATTCTCTGAAGAACTCATGACCTTCCTTTTTTAGCGGTCGCGGCATAGGACACGTCCATCCACCTAGAGGTCATTTGAAGGTGATCTGGAACCGCCCCAGTAATACTACTACTAAGGGTAGGTTCCACTTAAGGATCACAATGATTATGTTCTATAGAGTACGTAGCGTCGTTCCACTTGTATTATTTGGTCTTAACGGCGAGAGAAGTGGAACGGCTTTTGTGTGCCCTTCTCACGAACTTGTTCGGAGATTCTGTTGTGTTTATGTTTTCAAGAGAATATTGCTACGGTAAAACGGAAAACAGTAATTAAGTTTAACTGCGTCCAAAATGCAAAAGGCTAGGTTAACTTTTCAATTACATATTTTAAATTCGCGCCGTCACGTGTGATGTCTTACGCCGACCCAGGTTCATTTTGTGGGCGATGTGATCGCTTTCCTAGCCTCGCACCCAGGTGTCTATTATTATTGTTTTGATCGTTGTGAGCGTTATGTGGAACAATACCACCGCTACTTTGATCATTTTGATCGTTAAGTGGAACCTACCCTATGAATTCTAAAGACATCCAATGTAATCGTTAACGTTTATAATAGCTTTGTTCCAACACAGTTCTGGACTAGTTCGAAACTGTCAAATATATTCGCCCGTCGAATTAATCACGGATTTCAAGAGCTGCGTTAAATGTAAACTTTGATCGGCGCGTGCTTCTGACAGTTACGGACTAGTCAGAGGCTGTTGTTGGAACAGGCCTAATAATTGCACATTTCATGGTGGTGATCGTTTAAATTAAATAAAAGCTTGATATCATTTGACATTTGATGTTTATTTCTTACTTGGAATTAGTACTACCAACATTAAATAAATGAATTACACTAACACCATTAACGCACTCAAATCTTCTAGTAAAGCACTCGTTTGAGTGCGTTAATAGCTCTGTTACCAACGCAAAATAGAAAAAAATACTTTATGAAATTTTACTAGGTGTCCGAACTAATATGAGCGGTAGTGTACCTTCTAAATACGTGGACTTGCTATTGCACAAAGAATTGGCTTTTGATTTCGAAAACTGTATAACACTGGTTTGCACCGCCTAAAATTAACTTTTGGATTAACTAATCCTGAGTTATATTTAATTAGTAGTTAAATATGTGCATCATTGCACCGAATAATATTAATTATTAATTAGTTAGCTAAGGAAATTGTCAAATATATGTAAGGTTGGTACTTAAAAATATAGATATTTTCGTTGCAACTGGCAATAGTGGCAATTAGTTTGGGCACACTGTGTCAATTAAAGTAAAAATGCGTGTGATCCTAACCTAAAATCATGAACAAATAATAATTGCATCCTTAAAGCCTAGGCCATAATTGCCCGGGAATGAGAACGGGAACGTTAAAAAAGTTAAATCATTTCATAATCGTACAAGTGTCGACAATGCATCGGTAAATTGGTAAATACGGTAACGCTAATGAAGCTCCGCAACAGGAACGTATCGACTTTTACGTTTCCGTTGCGGAGCTTTATTAGCGTTACCGTATTTACCAATTTACCGATGCATTGTGGACACTTGTACGATTATGAAATGATTTAACTTTTTTAAAGTTCCCATTCTCCTTCTCGTTCCCGGGCAATTGTGAACTACGCTTAACCTGGCCCGTTTTGAATTATAAATTAATCAAAGTTCAAATTTAAAAATTTTCTGCTAAAAAAATCTGGAAGTATGAACTCACAAGTTTTAACATACGAAGATTTGTGAAATTCTTAAGAAACGCCAAATTTCCACCTAAAATATTCAGGACAACTTGTTTTGATAAACGAAATCTTTTAAAGACAACATCGTCATTACTTCAAAATAATTAACTCTTTCCATACAGGTTCCTAGGAATTCCAAACTAAATAAAGTTGAACATTAGTTGAACACAATTAAATCATTTTCGTCAAGTTCTTGTATTTCCTCTGCATATAATAGACAATTCACGTTATTTTCCGTCGTTTTTGCAGTTTTTGACGGCAGATGCAAGCTTTAACAAACAACTTAAACTCTTCCCGAGGTACGGCGTAACAATAACTAATAATAATTAAACGTTTAATCCTTAATTATTTGACCTCTGCAAAGAAATTTCAACTTTAATTATGGTTAAATTTTAACTAGAACTTAATCACAAACGGTGCAAATGGCCGTTTGACCTCACTTTAAGGTATAGGTAAGTAACTAGCAGCGTGGTTTGAAAATTCAAACTGTTTATAGTTAAAGTAACGACCGACAGGGTGCTAATTTTTTAGTCAACAATGAGATAGTAACTCAAACTGTTAGTATGAGATAAAGCAAGGGCTAACTTTATTTTGTTTTTATTTTTTCTGTAATGTTTAATTATTGTGGAGCATGTTTCACTCTGGAACACTCTCCCCTGTATTTTTAAAATGTCTTGTTCACTTATGTTTACAATAATTACTAGTCTGTGGTGTTTGCATGTTTTCTTTGTTGGGTTAGAATTTTGATACCAGTGAATATTACACAAGCTATGACAACGCCCTCCTGGCTGACAATCTAACAACAACCCTTGCCTTCCTAACAATCAATTGGCGCCACATGCTTGGTAGACCTACGATTACACTTGTTATGACGCAGCAGTTGCTAGGTAAAGTGACTTATTTTACTACTAGTAGTGCTAAATAAATCTTTATTTATTCCATATACAGGTGTCTCATAGCTAGAAAGTTACAGCAAGTTAAAGTTAAATTAATTAACAAGCAATCGTTATTAACTGTTGTAATAAATTATGTTTTAAATTCAAATTTCTGGTATACTCTCTCCGGCGATAAATTGGAAAATTTCAAATATTCTAACATATTAAAATACCCTAGAATCGAGTAGCATCGAGTGAGCACATCATGGGCTTGCGGTTGATATAAATGTCCGCAAAGTAATACTATTGGTTAACGTTACCCGATTCTAGGGTATTTGAATATGTTAGCACATTTGAAAATTTCCAATCTATCGGCGGACAGAGTATATCTAAGAATTAATTGAACGATATTTAGTTACAAAAATTAATAATTTAGTAAAAGTTATTATTATTTTATTAAGCTATTATTTTTTCCTTTTAATGCCCAAAAACTGCTCTTCATATTATTGAGAGTCGCTGACTAATTAAAATAAAACTGAAAAGCCAACTGACGTAGAAATTTACTTAAAAGTCAATTCCTTCAAGTATCAAAATTAAGATAGTTTAAAGTTAAGACCCGGTGTCTCAAGTACAAGTTAACTTTAAGTATCAGTTCCTAAGCGTTGAAATGCAAGATCAACATTTTGTGAATGTTTTGGTTATGATAAAATTGTATTTTGTAAAATAAGTTTCATTAGTTAAAAAGATTTCTACGTACTGCTCTTGCCATTAATTTTTTTTTTTTGGTTGCTTACTTTAAACTATTGATTTAAAATTAAAGTAACAGCAAACTATCAGCATTTGCAAGAAATATGTTTCCTTGGGAATGGAAAACTATTATTATATTAGTGGATTTAGGACTTTCCCGGGGGGGGGGGGGCAATAGTAGTGGTATAGGTACTAGCAGCAGTAGTAATAGTTAAATAGGTGTTTAATTCTAGAATGTGGCTTACAAAACAAGATTCCCGTTACATGCTTGGATGTAAAATCATAAATTTGTTGGAAATAAGAATAAATGTAAGTTTATTTGTAATAAACATGTAAACAGTGATCAAAATAAAAACAAATTAGAGTAGGCGTTGGAATTTAAAAGTTTGTCTTGGGTAACGTTATACCGCGTGATTTTTTAAATTTTTTATCAACTCTATGGAATTTGGACGGCATGTCTCAGCTTTACTGTAAAACCACAGTATAAGAATCACACAGTAGCGTCACTCGAGTATAACTGTCACATTTGCTCTTTTGTTTGATACCTACCCAGCTGCAAATTACATTGCATTTCCGTAAGGATATCAAATAGAATGGCGTTTTTTTTTGACACTGACGTTTAAGTGACGCTACTGGGTAATTACTTATACTGTGGTAAAACAGCATAATGGAGTGCAATGACGTACTTTTCACTTAAGTTAAGACATGCCGTCCAGGTCTCATGGCAAGAGTTGATAAAAAATTTAAAAATCACTCGGTACTAATATTGTCTATCAATTGTGATATATGTAAATAACACGCCGGAAATGTTTTTAGCACTAGTCACACAGTTGTTTATAGAACTTAAGTGTCTCGATGTAGGCGGCGGAAATCAATAATAATTTTTTTTCCATATGTGTCCAACTTTCTGCCGGTCACTGTAGAAGTGTGTGCCATTTAATTTGAGACGGATACGTACAAAAGAACTATGTCGTTAGTTCTTTTCTACTTAGCCGTCTCAAATAGATAATCGTTTTCAACATTTTAAAATTTTGCTCTAAAAGACAAAATCAAGCCTTCTTCTTTTGTTAACATTAATGATAACATTCCTATTGGATCCTGTATCTTTATCATTATTTGACAACACAAACTTATATTCTCCATTCACTTTTGTAATGAGTAACTAATTGTGATTTTTTGTTCTTATGTTGTCTTACAAAAGCGATTGGTATTGCATTTAAAGTTTTGTCAATCAAGTTATCGTTTGTCACAATTTAGTTGTCAATTGCAAAATGCAATTTACAAAAAGTTAAAGCAGATGCGTAAAATGATCACTGCCTGATGCATCAAGTCACGTTTGAACTCTACACTAGTAAAGTGGTGGTAAAATTACATCATTTTTACATCAAAATTTCACGTTATTTTACTATTATTAAGTAATAATACATAGAATTCTATGTAGTATTAAAAATACACGTAAAATAATATTGAATTTTAATGTAAAAATAGTGTAAATTTACTACCACTTTTATACTGTTTTATACTGATCAAGAATTGTTGGTAGTAAATTTACACTATTTCATACACTGGTATGAATTAATATAACGACTGTTCAATTAAAAAAACGGTCTAGATAGCTGTGAAATTATATATTATTATTATTATTATTATTATTATTATTAAATGAGTGTCCAACGGGACAAGCCCAATTATGGGACACTAAATACAAGTATGTAGTGTATATATATTGTTTAATGTTTAATGCATAATATTTCTAATATCTGAGATAGTACAGCCGAAAATATCTAGTAATTGCTCAACTCCATTATAATTTTGAATCATTTGTACAACTGGAGAACTCATCCCTATATCGGTTCTAACATTTAATGCATAAAATACATTCCTCAACCTGGAGTTAGGCCTACCGACTCTAAGACTGATCCTGGAGAGAAGAGCAGGGCAATCATATATACAGGCTGAGTCCAAAAAAACGCCTACGTGAATAGCGTCGGTGTTTATTGTCGTATTTGGATGATCAAAAAATCAAATGAAATGGCAGAAAAAACTCTACAATATACCATACCTTGCGTCTTTAATGCATTAAAAACAGCTGCATGGCAGCTGTCAACTTTTGTTTTTTAAATGCAATGGTATAATTACTGTAATAAATTTCGAAAGAACTTTTTTTCTGCGTTCAATGGTGTGCTGCAATAAATACTTATTTTCAAAACAACAGAAAAAAAAATAAAAAGAAATTAATAAATTATTAACATGAAATGACGTAATAAACAGTTGCTGAACAATAAATGATATCTGTTTTACGGTAAATAGTGTAGTGTCTATAAGTACTTCCTCATAGGCAAACAAATGACGATAATTGTCAACATTTTTGTTTATTGTCAGCAAAGACAAAAACAAAATGTTGAAAGTTATCGTCATTTGTTTGCCTATGAGGAAGTACTTATAGACACTACACTATTTACCGTAAAATAGATATAATTTATTGTTCAGCAACTGTTTATTACGTCATTTTATGTTAATAATTAACTTATTTCTTTTTATTTTTTTCTATTATTTTGCAAAATAAGTCTTTGTTGTAGCACATCATTGAACGCAGAAAAAAAGTTCTTTCGAAATTTATTACAGTAATTATACTATTGCATTTAAAAAACAAAAGTTGACAGCTGTCATGCAGCTGTTTTAAATGCATTAAAGACGCACGGTATGGTATATTGTAGAGTTTTTTCTGCCATTTCATTTGATTTTTTGATCATCCAAATACGACAATAAACACCCACGCTATTCGCGTAGGCGTTTTTTTGGACTCAGCCTGTTTTATGCAGTATTTTGAACAAGAAAATTATGGAGTGTTCAACACGCCTTGAGGCTAATGATGTGAGATTAAACCTTTGAAGAAGCAATTCCTGTGGAAAACCTCTAGCAGGATATGTGCCATCAATTACAAATACAGCTACTTTCAAGAATCTACGTTGTACTCGTTCAAGTGAAGAGATGTGAATGTTATACATGGGTGACCAAATATAATAGCGTAAGGTTCTTCATATGACTAGTGTCACTTGCATTTCTAACCTCACTTTAACCAAAGAAAACATTTCAAAAATAAACATTTATTACTGTAACTTATAAAACTTTTTACAACAATTATTATTATTATAAATGCTGAAAGTGTCTTCCTTCTTCTTGAAAACATTTCAAGGTTCTATGTTTAATTGCGTTCATCAGGTTTCTTTAAGACAGGAGGAAATTCCTTCAGTTCTTGAATTTTATTAGCAATCCGCTGTCTTAGGTTATTTAAATCAGCAACTGATGTGTAAATATGGAGTTCTTTATGTAAGGCCACAAGAAAAATCTCGAACGGTTAAATCACAGGACCTCGGATGTCAAGGAATTACAGTGTCCCGGCTAATAATTCTGTCCAAAAACTTCTTCAAAGCATCTTGCCACAGAATACGTCCAATTTCCATCAATTTTTGCACAGAAATTTACAAAATACTTGCCAAAATATTCCAATAAACTTTGAACAGTGTTCGAGTTTTGTTGACACAAGGTTAACCGCCGTCAACTTGTCAGAGTTGAAATACATATAAATGAAGTTAATCATGACATACGTTCCTGACAACAAAAGCGTGTCACAACCTTCTTGACCGTTTTTTTTATTGAACGCTCGTTACATTTGAACTCTATGACTAACTGAGTAACGTTAAAGAACATTTCCAGCATGTTATTTGTGTTGCAATTGATTGAGTATTAATATGACGTTATATCCAAGACATGCATTTAAATTCCAACGCCTACCCTAATTCATTTTTATATTGATCACTTGTTATTTAAGAAATTAAATTATATTTTTTATTCGACCCGTTAATTAATCAACCTGCAATAATTTGTATGTAGCAATTGATCTCTATAGTGAGAATTTTTTAACGTAGAACATACATAATAGGTATTTACGAAAATTCACCGGGTGTACACCGCATAAACCGAATGCTTTCGATAATTCAACCGGTTACTTTTGTACCGCGTTCGATAATTTACCACGTGTACCGAACTCATGCACCTGGTGCACCGAGGAAAGTTAATTGTCCATGCGGTCGGTACATTAAACATAACCTAAAAAAAGTTACTAGTTGTAGGCAGCGTTTTGTAAAATTCAAATAATTACTAGTTGCAATGGATGTGGAGTTGGGAAAATGTTCAAAAATAAAACATCAGCTTCAGATATGGAAAATATCATTAAATATGCTTATTTTTAAATGTTATTATAGGTTTTGTTTGGTTAGTTCACCGAAGTTTATCTACCGAAGCGTTTTTAAATTCAGTCAACCGATCTCTGCACCGATGTATCAGTTGATTACCGATCGGTAAATTTGGTGTACCCACCGGGTGAATTTTCGTAAATGCCTATTGTATCAATGTGCTATTGAGTTTTTTTTTAAATCGAACATAGGCCGAAAAATACGTGATAACTACAGATACGGTTAACTTTAATTTGTCATTATTTTTCTTTCACACATTTGACAATTAAAGTTGCTAGGTGCTCTTCATGTCAATTAACTTTAATTTATCTTATGTCGTGACGTCTAAGCGCTACAACAATATTTTTTTTATATTTTGTAAATCGCCGTAAATCTGGTAGCATATAGTACATCTGGTAACATAAAAGTTTGCTAGGT
Source organism: Dorcus hopei (assembly GCA_033060865.1). Lineage (NCBI taxonomy): Eukaryota > Metazoa > Arthropoda > Insecta > Coleoptera > Lucanidae > Dorcus > Dorcus hopei. Next base: position 3,451,352 of record CM065423.1, on the reverse strand, counting down.
TGCATAAGCAATTTTCTAAAAAAAAAAAAATACATTAACTTTTAATTTCAATAAATTTTTATTTTATTTAATGAAAGAAAAAAATATCACACAACGTAAATACAAAAACTAATTTAATAAATGTTCAAAAATTTCCCCGTTAACTACCAAATCATGTCCCAACCTATCCTGAAAATTTCTTCGTACTTGTTCTAATGATTCTTTCCACTTCTGCTCTAATTCTAGCTTTTAAATCTTCTAAATTATTTGATTGAGTTTTGCTTTTGAAGTGACCCAATAAATAACAGCGTAGTGAGCGTGCAGGCCATTCTATCTCGCCTCTTCGTCCTGTCCACCTGCGATGAAAAACAGTATGCATAATGTGCGGGACCAATGTCTTGCTAAAACCAGAGTTTTTTAAGTCTTCTGGAAAAAGAGCTTAACAAGACGATACTACTTCATTTATTAAGAACTTCAGGGACCTATTAGAATTTAAAGTACCAGCTAAGAAGAATGGTCCAAGGAAATGGTAACAAAAATTGCTATCCAGACATTTAATTTCTCAGGTTGTTGTGTATGCGCTTTTTCCACCAATGAGGATTATTGCACGACCAGTATCGATAATTATGTCTGTTGATGGATCCGTTCATGAATTTTTTATTTTTTAAGTAAATTTCTAACAGACTTTTGATCAATATTATGGTTAAGCGCAAGTTGTCTTGTAGACATTTGAGAATTTTCTTCAATGGATAATAAAACGTCTCATGAGTTGAGATATGGCATTCGTATCTCAACTAGTAGCTGTTTTAGATGTAATCAAACGATTATTTATTAATGGATGACGGATTGCGCTTTGCGCATTACGCCTGCGGTTTGCGCTGTAGATAGATCAAGGCTTAAGAGTAGACCGCAACGCGACGGTGGGCTCCGAATGGAACAGTTTTCGCTAAAAAGAGTACAAGCTTGCTTATAAGTCCCTTGTCCATCTCCCAATCCTACCATCATCAAAATTTCTGTTTTTTTTTCTTTCCGTGTATTGCATCACATCCTCTAACGCCATTAAGGCCCAATCACAGAATTACAGTTCAACTTTAAAGCCCAGTTGTGCAATTCGAGTTTAACTTTAAGCGAAGCTTAAACCCGTAGCAACGTCCATTACAACCACGTTATTGTGAACGGCTTAAGCTTTGGTTTAACGTTAAACTCGAATTGTACAAATGGGCCTAAGTCAAAGCTTAAAAAATATTGAGTATTGAAATGATTTAAAATATTGAAGATTGAAATGATTTAAAGTGGCATTGTGAAATTGGACCTAAATATAATTTTTGTACTGGTTAAATATCTCATTTGGAAGCAATTTTCTAAGGTGACCAGATTCAATTAAGCACATAAATATTCTTGAACTGTTTTCTAGAAAATTTGCTTAAGGAATCTACTTAAAATTCGATTACATCAGAAATAAAAGAGCTAGCTGATTTCAACAGGATGAAAAAAATATAGGTTGCAATTTAAAAAATTGAGGTTATGTTGAGTAGCGCTTAGACATAATATCGTAATGTAAATTAAGTTAACTAATATAAGGAGCACATTTTATCCTCCAGCTTTCATTTGAAATCTTTTTTTCTATACCCAATAATACAAACGTTACAGCCATATTTCGTTACTTTTTCCTCACACTGTATTTTAAGCCTTATATGTTCTTCATTATTGTAGCAAGGAAGGAAAAAATTCTTACTGTATATTGCCATGCTAAGCGAAAGAAACGCATCTCCAAATTTGATATTTTTGAAATAAGTTGTTTTGAAATAGTGCCCAAACTGAATGGAAAAATATATTATAATGTTATTATATTTACAGAATAAGTATTCAGTGATTGAAATACGTCAATATTGTTTTCGTAAATATGATACAAAGATATATTTTTGATACTTTAAAACAAAACACCCAGATAGGACTTTTTCGTTTAGCAGGGCAGTATATTAGCAGAGAGACTTCAACATTGGGCAGCGTAATTGAGATTATTTAGACAAAAAAAGTTAACAATATGCATTTTCCCTTATCTATTGCATGAATTAGAGCAAGCTTCTAGTCTCCCGTACACCCGTCATTCAAATGTTGGCAACCGTAAGTTGCGACAGCTTTTTCGTAGGCAACAATTTCCTTGTTTAGAGGACAAATTTTGCTTCAATTTGGTAGACACATTTTTTTCAATATACGATGAGCGTAGATAATTAACGAAAAAGGACCTGTTTGCACTTGGCTGCCAGGGGTTTGTGATAGGCTGAGAGGTGGCAACCTATTTGTTTCAAATTAATTTAACTTGTAGGCTTGCGCGGCCGTTGTCCATGTTTGAATTAGCTTCCGGTTGGAACCGCGTCACGTTCACTACTGTCGATGTTTCGTTCTCCATTGCAGAAGAACTTCCTCAGGAGTGCTGCTGCTGGTGGTGTTGCTGCTGCTTCTCCTTAGTCGTTGAGACTGAGTGGGTATGTCCGTTGTGGTATTTATAGTGGTCGGTGGGGGTAGTGGGTCAGAACGGTGAGCAGTAATTGACCTGTTGAGGCTTGGCGGATCGTTAATGAGATGTTTCCAGGTATTGTGGAGGTAAACGCCAGTTTCACGGTTCAGGTTATTGGGTTGTTTGAGGATTTCTATGGATTCACGGATTTTACGACTGAAAAAATCGCGGGCTAGAAGTTTTGTGTCGGAAAATAGGATTTGGTGACCGGTTTCTAGTGTGTGTGTTCAGCTAGGGCCGAGCCAGTTGTTTGTAGGTCTAGTACAACGTTCATGTTCAGAAACACGAGTGCTAACAGATCGTTTTGTTTCACCGATGTATACACGCCCACAGGAACATGTAATTCGGTACACACCTTCGGATTGTAAGGGGATGAGATTTTTTGTGGAGGGTAGGCAGTCAAACGACAGAACATCAAACCCATTTACTTACCAATTTTCAAACTGCCTACCTTCCACAAAAGATCACATCCCCTTAAAATCCTGTGGGCGTGTATACATCGGTGAAACAAAAAGGTCTGTTAGCACTCGTGCTACTAAACATGAATGCTATACTAGACTACTACAAACAACTGGCTCGGTCCTGGCTGAACACAAACTAGAAACCGATCACCAAATCCTATTTTCCAACACAAAACTTTTAGCCCGCTCATCTAATTTTTCAATCGTAAAATCTGTGAATCCATAGAAATCCTCAACTACCCCAATAACCTGAACCGTGATACTGGCTTTTACATCCACAATACCTGGAAACACCTCGTTAATGATCCGTCACGCCCCAACAGACCAATCCCCGCTCACCGTTCCGACCCACTACCCCCACCGACCACTATAAATACCACGACTACAGACATACCCACCCACTAACGAGAAGCAGCAGCAACATCACTAGCAGCAGCAGTCCTGAGGGAGTTCTTCTGCAATGGAGAACTAAACGTCGGCAGTAGAAGAAGTCAACGTGACGCAGTTCCAACCGAAAGCCAATTCAATTCAAGTTCTTCAAGTCATTCTTTTCTAGATGGTACTTCATTTACTTCACAAACAAATTAACAAAATTAAAAAAAAAAAATAATTAAAACAGCTGTAATAAAGTGTACTTGCGGCAAGATTTTGCAAGGCAACCCAGCCCATATGTTCCTGTGTGTAATCTTCCATTAGAATCGTATTTCGTTAAAATAACGGATGAATGTAGAAAACACGCGGTGGGATCTTAGACTATAAGGGAGAAGGTAAAATACTATTAAGGGGAAAGGGGGCGCGCGCCACCCTCTAAGTCACTAGTTGTTTCTAATTTTACCTTCTTAATTTCAGCGATAGTCAATAAGAGGCTCTAAATTCATAAGAAATTTAAACTGTTGTAACTTTCTTTTTAATGGCATTTGGACAAAAGCAGATTAAGAAAAAAGCTTTATTTTGGTTTCATCTTTACACTTTCAGTTTCCTCCATAAGTTATGAAATATCCTGTATATGAGCAGACACTGCTCCCACGCTGTAGCTAACAAACATATTTGCATAATTAAGACAGCCGAAATAAATAAAGTCTATAGGATAAGATTTCCACAGAGCTACTTTTATTCTGTGTTCTAATACCTTGTCAACAATATTCGCTGTACTGAGCAGCTGCTTTTATTTTTAAGCCAGTGAAGGTCCTGGTCCTGAATCTACATACATATGTATGTACCATGCTCGGCACTAAATTCGAAACGCTATGCCAAGGCTATAGCCGTAAGTAGCACTCCTAACCAAGCAGGAATAAGGTTTATTTTTAAATGTATTCGTGACTTTTCGTTTCGTTTTTAGTGGCGGCTATGATACACAGAGTTTTGACTATACGTTATTTAGATGAAATTGAGGGAGAACATATTAGGCTTGTGGAAATAGATTCTAATCAGATTGAATGTTTAGTCGTCTAATGGGCTACACTAATATGCAAAGTATGTATTGCTCCTAAAGTATGACGTGGTTGTAAGTAAATAAATGAATTTTGAAGGGCAGGTTTATATTTGTGTCACTTTTACAAAAAAACAGATTTGTATAATATTCTTCCGGGTTGAAACGCCTCTTATATTCACATAAACAAGGGCGAAAAGCCAGAGGGCTTTTAGAATACTAGCAACCATTTGTTTTTTTTTTGTAATTATTGGTACTGGGATCTTGCTATCGCAGATTGTCACAAGGTCACAATAAAAACCAATTTATTACTTTATGTGTACTTGCATACTTGTCGATACTATACACAAAAAGAGATACAGTGTGAAATCGAACATGACGGAAATTCCCAGATGCAACCGCTAGTTTCAAAATTTCGTTTTCATGCACTAAAAAAATAGCATCTGCCCAGAAAGTGTGTCCAAACTTGGACAGAACAAACTGAATGAACAGAACGCGCGGAACAGAATTCACCAAGTGTGGACATATCTCTGAACCAAATGCGCCAAATGTTTTCCGAAGCTTGTCGATAAATTGAAGAAATTACAGTCCAAGCATATTTAGACCAAGCGAGCGAATCATTCTACCCTTATTTTATCAAATTTTAGGTAAATCGAAAATTCTATTAGCATTCAAACGTAGAGAAATCAAATGTGTCTGAATATTTTAAGAATATTCGCTCGGTTGATGTAAACACTGAAAGAGCGAACGAACGTTCTATAGAACATTCTTTCGGGTTCGGATGCGCTCTGCTGATTAGGCGGCTTTTTATCAAATGATTTTTGCGTTTGACTGAACATTCACTTTCTTGATTAGACCAAGCGAACATAACCATAGCGCTAGAATAGAAAATTCCAAAGCCGTTTACACTAAACGAGCTAGCAAAAGCGAATAAATGTTTGTCAGAAAGCAAACAAATGAAAAACTTATTAAGACAATATAAATATTGTCTTCATAAGTATTTATTTTGTTAGCTCGATGTTAGATTTTAAAATTGCCGCTATAAATTTTATTATATTGCTCTAGTTTACAAAAAAAAAGAAAAAGACGTTGGTGGATTACTCAGCTACTAAAAAGGCGAAGTCAACATAAGGCGTTTTCGGAAAATGGCCCGGGTTAACCGGGTTTCATACCTAGTTACAAAATACTGTTCTTTTATTAAACCAGGGGCCTATTGCATAATAAAATACAAGCTAATAATATTAGTATTGAATAAAACGTTTAATGACTGGATTAAGGGCGAAGTAAAAAACTTTAGCTCACAGTTTCGGTTTACAAACCGATACTGTCAGCTGATTGAACGAATAGTTTTTTACTTCGTCCTTAATTCAATCATCAAACGTTTTATTCAGTACTAATATTATTAGCTTGTATTTTATCATGCAATAGGCCCCTGGTCGTAGTTCCATGTTCGAAAAATTGCAAAAAAGTAACTCGGTTATCGAATACTAACCCTGGTCCGTGAGTAGGGTTACAAAGAATTGAGGTTATGAATCTTTTTCAGTGTTAAAAAATGAATTTAATTCTGACGATGTGATAATAATATAATTCCACTAATAAGTGAAAAAAATAATAATAAAAGGCGTGTGTGTATTGAAAGACATAGGTAGTAGAAAAATATCATTCACAAGGTAATGATATTTTTTTAAAGTGAATATCTGCTTAATTTTTATTTATTTTAAATTTTCATTCATATTTAATGTATAACGACTGCGAAACGTAAAGTGTATATTTGCGCGATTTAGTGTCCGCTTAGAAGATTTTGTGATACAAATTTCATCGGACAAGAACCAACTGTAAATATAAATAGAATAGATTGCTAACTGAAAAACGTTATTTTACCAAATTCATTGCAAAATGCGTTCGTAAACGAGGAACCGGAATAACCTCTGGTAATTGCTGACGTCACGCAAGCAACCCGGTTAGAAACTCAGGTTTAATTCCCGAAAACGCCTTAGGCGTCATGCACATCTCTGCGTTCAGCGCCGCCGGGCGTGGTGATTTATGAATTAGTGATATGAAAATAATTCTTGAGACTCATTGCGGAAGTTTTGGTTCGTGGTGATTGGAGGTTAGTCACTTTGAGGTTAGAATTCTATAACTATTTCTCTTTTAATTGGTAATAATCTGTTATTTCTCTATATTCTTCACTTCAATACTGTAACTAACATAGCAATTAATTTCTCTGTTTTGTACATATTGCATATTAAATACTTCTAAGTTAATTTAAAACTAAGATGGATTCCGATTCGGGGGGGACGGATTCCCCCCCGTCGAGTATACCTAATGAAAACGTAATGTTAAGCCCAGGTTGAAGGAAAATATTTGAAATTTTACAAGATCCTAAATGTAAGATTGTTCCAAGTATTTACGATATTACATTTTTAACTCAGGAGCTAGAAGAGGTGAAACAAACTGCTGTGAGTCAAGGGAATAAAGTCATGTTGAAAGACGTTGAGTCACTCGAAAAGAGATTAAATACTCTTCAAAAAAGAAGCAATAATAATATAGTAGATGAACACAGGGTAGGTCAAAGCAAATCATTTGATACTCCAAATATAGATACAGAATTTAAGTCGTTTAATTTTAGAGAACTTAGATATAAGTCCTCAGATCTTCCGCCTTTTGCTGTAATTGCTCAATTTAAACCAAATACAGGGAAATCTATTGACAACCTACATCCTATGCAAGTACGGAAGTAAAAGGAATTAAGAAAATTACAAGAAAAGGAAGGAATAAGGACTCGCGTCTGCTGACACGAATATCACTTTGGCTCCATGGCTCCCGCATGCGCAGTTAGGTAAGCGAAAGCGGGAAATTTAAAATGAAAACGATCAATAAATCAAAAGACATCTTATTTTAGAAAAATAATTTAATACGTCAAAATTGTTTTTTAATATGTATAATAAGTTAAATGTTTAGAATTTAATTCCAATGATATTCATTCTTCCACAGTTTTTCACATTTTCTACTCTTTTGTTTCGTCGAAAATAAACGTCACTGTTTATCAATTAATTTTGCTATGTAATACAATCTCGGGGATTGTATTTCCTAATCCTAATAAAAAAGTTAAGTCAATAATTAAATAAATTAGATAAATAACGGGGATTGTATTTCCTAATCGTAGTACCTAAGTGTTATTGCAATGGTTGTTTTATTACCGTATTTAGTAAGTTATTTCTTTAATTTATTTAATTATTGACTTAACTTTTATATTTGTACAGATGAAGAAAATGTTTTAATAATAGATGGAAACAAGAATGACAATACTCAAGAAAATGATTTTTTGAATTTTTCTTCCCATTTTTCCCCGTCATGTTGATTTCACTTAAGTGAATCCAGAATCAGTAATGTAATTTTCTTGTATCGTGAACGACTTATTCAAATTTTAACCTGACATGACAGACAAGAGCAAGGAACACCTAAACATTGAAAAAGAAAAATTAAAAATAATTCACCTTCAGCTGATAGAAAAAATGACAACGTTTGAACAACCCTTCGACCATACACTTCTAGACTAAGTATACTTGCAGTTTGTTTACAGCCAACATAACAGGTCGGGGTAAGGGGAATGAGCAACTGCAAGCAAAACTCGACCTTAGAAGATTCCGCAAAATCCAACGATCTCATTGGCTAGTTTGCCAGAACCCTCTAATACATCGTGTCTTTTCGTTTCATTTCGACACTAGTGGCAGTTGTTAATGGAGTTTTCCTATATTTTCGTGTTCCAAATTAATCATTTCGTATTGAATTTCATAAAAAAAATGGTGAAAGTGTGTTTCATATGTTCACGAAAGTGGGAAAAAGCTTCCCAACGTTCATATCATTTGTAAGTTCCACGTGGTACCTATATTAATATTATTAATTCAAAACAAAATACATTAAACATTAGCGTCCCTGACAGGAATTATATTAAAATTTTTTTAATGAATACGTAGTTTATTTAATAAAATGATTTTATTTCAACATCGATAAAATATTTACAAAGGTATTCGTTTATTTAAAACCCTTTTGTTGTTTCAGAATAAATAACAAAAATAATAATTGATATATGCCAAAATGAAAAACACTCCTGAACTTATTGTTTGAGAACCATAAAATTGTTAAAAAAGGCTTCTTTAACTGTATGTTTTTATTACGTATTTATTTTAATTAACATTGCTCCCTAATGACACTCCGCCTCTGCCGACGTTCCTTTGTAAACAGTAAACCCCTTGCCCTCCTACCGTTGATGTTGGCAGAATTTTGATACCTACATCTGAGCGACATACTTCGTCTAGAAGTGTATGGTCTTAGGAACAACCAGAAGCGTTTAAAAAGATTACCGCCCCGTTAGACCCAACACTGCTCCTAAAGTAAAGTAACAAGAATGAAAACACAATACCCATACTAAGAAAAATAATTTCTTAAAAATTAACAAAATCTTGTGTTATTAGGCTATAGGCTATAGTAGCAGTATTTATAATTTGTTGCATATGTTACAATTTTTTAAATTTAGTTACAAATTTGTAATACTTTGTATGTCAGTCATAAAAATATTTTTCAGTTCTCTATTATAGAAATAATTGTATTTATTTATTTTCGTGCTTAATAAACTGATTATTATTATTATTATTGTTAAGTTATATACCAAAAACGCGTAACATATTAACATTATTGTCGCATTTTGTGGCATTTTTGTCGCATTTTGAATTACTGTACTGTCAAAAAGTGTATGAAAAAACAAATGTATGAAATACACACTGGATATGAAAATGTACAACTTAATACTTCTGCACAAATGTGAAGAATTTTTTTCTATAAATTATCACTGGAGCTATTTTAGACGCAAATTGTAGCATATTGTTCTACAATTGTAGTAAATACTCTTATTCATTTTTCTCTGTGCACAAGCAGCAAAAGTACACCATATAACAATATAATTGATAAACAGCGACGTTTATTTTCGACGAAGAAAAAGTAGAAAATGTGAAAAACTGTGTAAAGCTACTTCGGAAAAATGAATATCATTAAACATTTAACTTATTATACATATTAAAAAACAATTTTGACGTAACTGCGCATGCGGGAGCCATGGAGCCAAAGTGATATTCGTGTTAGTAGACGCGAGTGGAATAAGGTAGGCATAGAATTTAGTAATCATAATGATGCTAATAAAGCCATAGACAATGTTATTTTGAAGGGAAAAAATTTAGATCTCTTTATACCCAAGCATATGGTCACATGTCAAGGCTTGATTAAGAATATAGACAAACATTTTTCAAATGAGGAAATTAAATCATTGGCCGAGTGCAGTATGAAGATATTAGAAGTTAAGAGATTCAATAGAAGGGTTGTAGAGGAAGGTGAGACCTTAGACAAAATAAACCTAGACTTACAACGGCAATGTATTTCTTTAAAACGTTTTGATGCCATCTACATTTTGTAAGAATACTAAGGCACAAACCGCGGCAATTTTAAATTGCTTTCAAGCTGACTTCAAAAATGACAAGTAATGATTTAGGTATCGTAATTTGAAACTAAATTGAAGCGAAAATGATTTTTATTAGAAATTATAATACTAACCCTGTCTAATACAATAAAATAAGTCTCGTGTACAATGTGTGCATTTATACGTTAATGATTTCAGCGTTTTTACAGTGAAACCAGCCATACATGTTTTTATAAAAGACGTTTTAGTAAAATCTTCATGTGGAGAACTTTCTGGTACAACACTGGAAATGATTCTTTCTGGAAACAAATTTGTACTGAACAGTGGATTTGCTATACCATCTTCATGAAAAAAAGAAATTATAAATTGAAAAATAAATACTCCCCTTTATCATCCTCACAATCAAATGTGCGATTATAATTTGCAACTAAATTATCGATTAAGATGGTTTTGAAAGCTCCTACGAGACCACTGGTTGTAAGATGGTTGTATCATGGTTGTATCTCACTCCATTACTTCTAATTTGTCCAAATAAACTTTCTAGCGGGTCCTGATTGAGTCTTCTACCAAGTATATAATATGGTTTGTTCGATTTGGACGTTGGCGTTATGTTAGTTAGACGCCGCTGTAAACTTCCATCCAATTTTTTGGAGGCAACGAAAATGGTAATGATTAAGCACGCGTCAGACTTGCTGCTACTGCTTAAATCTACTCAGCTCACAGATTTGAAATTCTTGACGCAGTGATACAGCAACGTCTCGAAACTGCAATCTACGTGTCTTAAATCGAACAGCCACTTTAACGCAAACAGTTTACAGCAAAACAAACCGAACGGACATTTGATGTTGCGTATACTCCTGCGACAAGTAACATGACGCGAATGGACAAATCAGACAAACCTATTGATATCCTTGTGATTTTAAATATTACCAACTGCACATAATATTTTTAATAGTTATTTTCCAATTTTTCTCTTTTCTGTCTCTGAAAATTTTTCACAAAATCCATAGAAGCTAACATAGGTAAAGCTTTATTTACCCAAAAATTCACTGCTAACACTGCTACTACCAGATATTCCATAACGAAGTTCTTGCCCACGCTGCGGTGCTTTCACACTACAATTCAAAGAATCAAACGTTTTTCGCTCTAAATAAATGACAGATAATAAATTCAGTTTTATGTCATTTACCGTTTTTATTTACACCTGCTGCCACTATGTTTTTGGAAGATAAACTAATTTCCTCTTTCAAGGTCATGCATTTGCGTGAAATGTCTAGGTTTATTTTGTCTATGGGTGAGACTACTTATGTTCCAACTGGAACAGTGCATTTAACATTCGAAGGACGATATCTACCGAAGCATATTTCTTTCTATTCATATGCAGTTGAGGTCAGTACATATATTTACCCAGTAATACAGTGTTTAAAATGCTTAAGATATGGTCATACTCAAAAGGTATGTAGGGGAAAAGAAAGGTGTGCTAGATGTGCTAGAGAGCATCTCACTCAGAATTGTAATGCGGAAGCAAAATGCATTTATTGTGAAAAGGGACACATGTCTACGGACAAGATGTGCCCAGAATACACTAGACAGAAATTAATAAAGGAGAAAATGGCATTTGAAAATATCACGTTTTTTGAAGCGAACGAAGTTTTTAAGAAGGAATTTGTATATAATAATCCACAGGATTTTCCACTCTTACCCAGCCGACTAAGAAATAAGGAGGAGGTAATCACAATTCAGGATAGAAGAAATCACACTTCAAACAGTACCAGCAGTATGAAGAGGAGGTACAGTGCAGTTGTGAAAGAGAAGAAAAGGACATTGGAAGATTCATATAATTTTGGGAAGAGGAAAATAGAAGATGAAAACAATTCAAGGAAGAAGCTAATCGACCTGAGGGCAAAACATGAAGAATGTCTGAATTTTTCTAGTGGACGTTCAGGCAGCCAAGTCAGAATTCCAATTTACAATAAAAGAGATACCTAATCTGATGGATTTGATTGATAGATGCAAAAAAGCTATAGAATCAGATGATAAATTTTCAGGAAAAGTCAAAAGTACATGGCAAAGATTTTGTTTAGAATTGGTAAAATGTAACAGTGAAATAAAGGATAAATTCTTCAATGTATCCGGTAATGAGTCAGAAGGAGATAATGAATTTTCTTCAATGGAACAGTAGGAGTATTACTCCCAAAAGATACGAACTGATTCATATGATAAAAGAGTATAAAATCAGCATTGCATGTCTTTCAGAAACATGGTTAAAACGCAAAAGCATTTTTAGAATACCAAGTTTCAATATTGTTAGAGAAGATCGATTCGATGGAAAAGGAGGTGTGGCAATGTTGATCAAAAGACAGATTCCATTTACTAAAATCAATATAACCTGTCATTTACCTGAGGGTATGCAGATGTTAGGCATCAAATTAAAGAATTTTTTTGTGTACAGTTGTTATATTCCTCCAAATGTGGCACTTAGGAAAAGGAATTGGCAATGTATTGTCAGAGTTAAAGCAACCTTTTATTTTAATGGGAAATTTTAATGCGCATCATCCCTTTTGGGGTAGTTATAAAACTAATTCAATTGGATCAATTATTTTCGATTCTTTACAGGAGGAGGATTTCGTGATTTTAAATCAAGGGGATGGTACCTTATTAACATACTTACAGAGTGGTAAAAGTGTTATAGACCTAACGATAGTTTCTACAGAATTTGCACTTGACTCGAGTTGGAGAGTACTAGATGACACATTCCATAGCGACCACTTTCCAATTGTACTTTCTTTTGACAATGATAGATTTAATACATCGAAGCAGGGTATAATAGAAACCAGAAGGATTTATAAAAAGGCAGATTGGATTGGTTTTGCTAAAATGGTAGAAAACAACTTGTGTGGTGATGATAGCATATCTTATGAAGGATTGAATTCAGCAGCAGAAGCATTCATTCCAGTGTCACATTTTAGGAATTTTAACCGACCGGTTTTACCTTGGTGGAATAATAACTGCACAGAAGCAATCAAATTGAGGAAAACAACTATAAGAAATTTCAAGCGAAGTTCTACGATAGAGAATTTTATAATTGCAAAAAGACAAATTGCTAGAACTAGACAAGTTTTAAGAACAAGGCAAAAAGATAGTTTTGCGGAATTCTGTGCATCTTTAAATCGAAATACTCCAATCTCTTTGGTTTGGAAAAAAATTAAGCAGTTTTCTTATGGAATAATAAAGCCTGAAAACAGAATATTGCCTATGGAACATACATGGATGACGGATTTATTAAATACATTGGCTCCTCCTTATGTGAGGTATATGGAAGAGGAAGAAAACAATTGTTTCACTAATGTAACTAGTATTACTGAGAAGGAATTGGAGGTACAACTAAAAGGAAAAGTAGATAAAGATACGGGTAATGATTTAATATCTTATTCTATGTTAAAGAATCTACCTACTTCTGGTTATAAGGTGCTAGTAAACTTGTTTAATAGAATATTACATGGAGAAGAGGTGCCCAAAGAATGGAAGATGCAGATAATTCGTCCAATTTTAAAGACAGGTAAAGATCCTAATATTAGTAATAGCTACAGACCAATAGCTTTGAATTCTTGTTTGGGAAAAGTAATGGAGGGTATAATCAAAGATAGAATCGAATGGAATACGGAACATAATCATCTTCTATCTGACACTCAATTTGGCTTCCGCAAGGGTAAAAGCATATTGGATAATTTGAGTATATTTACCATGGATATACAGATTGCTTTTTCTAAGGGTAATTTTGTAGTAGCTGTTTTCTTAGATTTGACGTCGGCATATGACCTGGTTATACCTGAAATCTTATGTAGTAAATTAAATGAGCTACATATAGACAAACATTTGATTTGGTATATTGCACAGTTATTAAGGGATCGAGAAATAATAATTAAATTCCAATCGGAGCAAGTAGGCCCCAAATTTACTAACAAGGGATTACCTCAAGGATCCCCTCTCAGCCCCATACTCTTTAATATTTATATTAACGATCTGTACAAATCTATGCCTGATGAAGTTAAGATGCTACAATATGCAGATGATGCTGTAATATACTGTGAGGAAATAATCTTAAGGAATTATCCAAGAAGATTAATAAAGCTCTATCAAAGATAAGAGACTGATTAGACGATAATGGGTTAATGTTATCAACTAGTAAAAGTTCGGCTATGCTTTTTAGGAAAAATAGGAAAAGATTGGAGTTGCCAGATATACGGTTTCGTGGTGAGCTGATACCTTGGAAAAGTTCAGTCAAGTATTTGGGCCTACATTTTGACCCTTTGCTGAAATGGAAAGATCAGATAGATTACGCTAGTCAGAGGGCAGTGAAAGGTTTGGACGTGATCAAAGGTCTTTGTAGGAAATAGTGGGGAGCTGACCCCAAGACTCTAATTTTGATCTTTAGGGCTATGGTAAGATCTCATTTGGATTTTGGCTCTCAAATCATTTCTCCTTGTGCTAAATATTTGTATAGGATTTTAGATAAAGTTCACTTTCAATCATTAAGGGTGGTAACGGGTACTATGAAGTCAACGCCTTTAAATGCATTATTGTCTGAGTGTGCGGAAATGCCTTTGGAAAAACGACGGTTATGGTTATGCTGTAAATTTATTTTAAAAAAACAGGCAGTGCAGGAAAGTACTATTATAAATAGAATTAAGCTGTTAAGCCAAATGTGTGAGCAAATGCAAATGTGGAGAAATAAAGAAATACCAGTCATCGTTCGCGCTTGGAGAATGGTTGAGAAAGAACAAAAGGATTTTAGTGTCCAAAAAAATTTAGCATGCTTTAGGATAGATTATCAAATTCAGTTCAGCATACAGATCGAAAAAGAGTGGGAATTTAATTTGAAATCGTTGAACATGGGACAAGACTATAATTATATATTTACAGATGGTTCGGTAGAGTATAGTCCAAAAACAGTCGGAATAGGAGTTTTTATACCAAAGATACAAGTTATGTTCTACTGCAGATTAAACGATCATTTTTCCATCTGTTCAGCGGAATTAGCAGCGATTTATAAAGGTCTATTAGAGGCTTATAACAGGGGACTCCGTAAGATCATAGTATTCTTAGATTCCAAAAGTGCCATATCAAGATTGGAAAGAGAAGGCATCGATCCCAAAAATGATCCAATAACCTTGAATATAAAAGAGATCGTCTGGAGAATGAAGGGTGACCATGGTGATGTGAAATTTGCCTGGATTCCAGGACATCAGGGCATTAAAGGGAATATAGTGGCAGACGATTTGGCTAGCAGAGGGAGAAAGCTTCAGGTTTGTAGCCGACTAAAATGTCCAGTGCAGGATGTGATCACAGCAACAAAAGAAACTATTTGGACCGAATGGGTAAATGATTGGCTGGATACATGCAAATATAAAGGAAAGTGGTATCATGGTATTGAAACTAAGCCTCGAAAAACGGAATGGTTTAAAACGATTCCTTATGTGTCTCGGAGGTACACAATAAGTCTTATTCGAATGAGAACAAACCATTGCCTAACTCCGGCTCATCTGTATAGAATAAAGGTAAAAGATTCTGAGGCATGTGATTGTGGAGAAGTGGGTGATTTGAATCATTTAGTTTTCGGTTGCAGTAATATGAAGGTGCATTCAGATGCTTTGTTAGCAAGATTACATAATATTGGTATATTGGCACCATTTAGTGTGCAAAGCATTTTGGGTTCAGCAAATAAGCTGGTGTTTGACGGAATTTGCACCTTTTTACAAGATGCAGACTTAAGAATATGACTAATGGTATGAATAATAATTTTATGATAATTAATCTGAATTTATTAATAATTTGTTATACATTTTTTGTTATATCCTTCTTTTTCCTGTCATGGGTTCTTAGATTCGAGGTCCATTTCGGTTGTGCAAGGCTCTGCAGGACCCCAGAGAGAGAAAAGTCCTTTTCTACAGTTACTTTTACTGCTATTAAAACCTCAAATTGTACGTTTACGTTTCTACACATCTAAATTTAAGAATATTTGATATATACACACTAACCTCAAAGTTGGTATAAGTGCAATAGTGAACGTGGGAACATTTGGTGCGAGTTATGAGATAAATTGGTATCATTGTGAGAGTTTAACCTCCAACGGTTCTGCCATGGCTGTACTGCGTTTTAGCGGTTAGGTCAAAGAATTATCAAGAAGAAGAAGAAGAAGAGACCCATTGCATGGGAATAATATCACTCTTATGCTGGATTTCACCAATGTCACTTAACTTTAATCATCGATTAAGAATTATTATTCCTATACCTTCAACACATGTAACCATGGTAACGTCTACTTTTAACGGATGAATAAATTTAAGTAACGTTGGTGAAATCCACCATTATGACAATTTACGATTGTAGTACATATTACTTGACCTTCCTGGTATTGAAATACATTACAATATTCAAGTTCAAATGGACACTAATGATTTGAAACAACTCATATTTTCATACCACGAATGCACAATATGGTCATTGGTGGCGCTATCCTCGCATGTGCATTAAGGTACTAATCAACACTCCGTACAGGTAACGCAATCCCATTCCTCTCGTGAGAAGATTGACAAACAAAGATAACAAATACAATTGTCGCAATAAGGAAGACAGCAGTTTTAGGGAATTCTGTTTACCGCAATATCACTGGTTTCAATTTAAAAGTGTATTAGGTTATGTCTAGTTAAGTTATTTACCAATCAAAAAGTTGTTATTTTAAGAAGTGCAGAATTTTTCTTTTACGAGAAAGGCGGAATCATTAAATGTCATGCGATAAAAGTTTGGGATGCGATATTTAAACTCAATTTTCTTAACCACTGACAGTAACTTTGACAAGCGTCACTTCAAATAATATTTCCAACTGTTTTTTTATCCCTAGATGAGAATAATTTGCGACAAAGATAGACATAAAAAGTCACTAAATGCGTTACCTCTGTGAGGGACGGGAGGTTAAAAATAATGATAACAGACGAAAGGGGATGAATTATCCCTTTACTTTCAACCTTATCAATTTTTGGTACAAGGCTTCGTCGAAAAACTATGTCCGTCTAGATAATATATCTCGACCAGAGTAAGAGAGAAGTTCTATTGTGATGCCCAAACTAGGTCTTAATTTCCAAAATTAATCACAACACAATAATCAACAATTTCTACTTCTCCTCACTCTTTTATTGAAATTTGAATCAGACCGTAAAGGACCCTAGTAGCAATTTCTTTGTTTGTAGGTACCTGGTTTGAGCTTTTAAGCCGGATATTGCCATTAACGCCCTCTTTAGATAGAATGCGATTTTAGCCCTTGCCCGCTACTACATATAATTTTCGGGATTGACGAAAAATTACTTTCTTTCTTTTAAAAATAACATTGACTTGAAAATAAAGAGAAAATTTAATAAATAAATATATTAAGAATAAGTAAACAATTATAAATTGTTTTCTGTCGGAAATCCATTAAAATGCAGAAATAATTTAAATAAATGTAAATCAAAATAGAGTCCAAATTTTTTATTCTACACAGTATGTCATCAAAACCCTACTAGTTTCGGCTAAACCCCATCATCAGGGGTAATTCCACAAAAATCTAGACAAAATCAGCAACATACATCAACAAGTTAAAATTGATTAAAACTGAGCGACTTACAGCAACATGTTAAAATTAAATTAAAATTGTTTCAAACAAATATCAAGTGTTAATCACGGAGGTTTGGGGTCGATCCCAGACCTCCGTGATTAACACTTGATATTTGTTTGAAACAGTTTAAATTATTTAAATTATAAATTGATTAGGACAATTTTAAAACTGATTAAGTACATACAAACTTTCTAGTCAAATTACTAGAGACACAACTTAAACAAATTCAAAATTTAAATGCAATTACAGATTACTTCAGAACAACACACAAGACAACGTAAAACAAATTCAAAATAATTTTATGACGAGAAAAGCAGTATCTCATGTTGAATTTCTTGGATTCTTGAGTAGCGCACAACAACAAAACTCGTGTCTTGAAACGTTGGTTTATTAAACAGGAGGAATACAGTAGTGGCGGAAGTCCAAAATTATACTTTTAAGAAGTCGAAAAATTCACATACTAGAAAACGAACTTCTGTTTTATAATTTTTTTTATCAACAACCTTTACCTAGTTACGTTATAACTAATAGAGTGCTGTGCTTGCGTGGAAGTACATAAATAATAAATTCAACACTCCCATGTATTAAGTACTTACATATCGCGAGTACATACCCCAATCATATTTAACAGTTTTATAAGTTTCTCTTTATTTATAGCTTTTGTGAAAAGGTCTGCACATTGGTCTTCAGATTTTACATACTCAACATGCACTTCACCATTTACATATTTCTGGCGAATAAAGTGATATCTAATTTCAACGTGTTTAGACCTTTTATAGTATTCCGGATTTTTTGTTAAATTAATTGCACTTAAATAAAGTGGTTGGTCCTGGACAAGGATATCCGATATCATTTAATAATTGTCGTAACCATACAATTTCTTTTGATGCTAAACATGCTGCAATATACTCTGATTCAGTAGTGCTGAGAGCGATTACACTTTGTCTTTGAGATGTCCAAGAAATCGCGCCTTGTGACATCATAAAAACGAAACCTGAAGTGGAACGTCTCGATTCAACATCAGCAGCATAATCTGCATCAGAGTATCCAATTAAATTATTAACGCTATCATACATTTGATACATAATTGCTGTGTCAATTGTACCACGTAAATATCTTAAAATTCTTTTCACTGCACTCCAGTGTTCAGTGCTGTATGAATCTATAAAACGACTTAAAAAATTAGTAGCAAACGCAATGTCAGGACGAGTTAACTGTACAAGAAATAATAAGCACCCAATTGCTTCACGATAATGAATTTTTTCTTCTGACTCTGTTTTCGTTTTTCTCGAAGAATTAATGGAATGCTGATCAGCAGGAGTACTAACAGTTTTCGCGTCCGACATACAAAATCGACTTAGGAGTCGTTTAATATATTCACTTTGATTTATAAATATAAAATGTTTTTCTAAATTTTGTTAGATTTGAAAACCAACAAAAGAACCTACAGGTCCGTTTTTGTTTTCAAAATTAAGTTTTAAGTAACGAATTACTTCATCAAGCGCATTCCTGGATTTAGCAAGTAATAGTCCATCATCTACATACAGTGCTAGAAATATAGGATAAGTTTTCACACAACCTTTGTAAATACAGGGATCAGCTTGGCTGGCTTGGAAACTAAAATTAATTAAAAATGATTTGACTGATTTGTCCGATACGTGGTGGAGATCCATTTCAATGTGTAGATAGAAGTAAAAAAACAAATATTTTCTTCACTATATAGTGGAAATCGTGTAAGAAAATATTTGTTTTTTTACTTCTATCTACAAATTAAAAATGAATTAAATTTACAATTCCATTGACTAGCTGCTTGTTTCAGGCCGTAAAGCGACTTCTGTAACTTGCAAACTTTGCCTTCTTCATTCTTGATATCTTCCTGGAAGATCCATGTATATTTCTTCGTTGATTTCACCGTATAGGAAAGCAGTCCGAATAACAAACTGCTCAATCTGAAGATCCTGTTGTGCAGCAATACTCAGGAGTACTCGAACTGATTCGTATCGCACGACTGGTGAGAAAACATCTTCGTAGTCCACCCCTTTCTTCTGTGTAAAACCTTTGGCACAGAGTCTTGCTTTGTAAATTGGAGCGGTTTCTTGTTGCTTAACTTTAAAACCCATTTACAGCCGACTGTATTTTTGCCTTCAAGAAGATTGGTTATCATCCAAGTTTGATTGACAAGATGAGCGTTTAATTCTTCTTCTATGGCATTGATCCATTTAGAACTCTCTGGACCGGTGGTGGCTTCATTATAGGTTTTTGGTTCGAAATATTGCACGTAGTTTGCTGTATAACGGTCAGGTTTCTTGAGTGCCTGTCGATTTCTCAATTTTGGTCCAGTTTCTTGAAGTGACATATTCTTCTTCGGTACTTCATCTTTCCTATTCTTTTCTTCTTCTGCCATTCTTCTCTTTCATTAATTTTCTGTTCAATTTCTTCTTGAGATTTGTCATTTAATGTAAATGACATCTGTTCATCATTACTTGTACATGAACATCTACTTGCTCTTGTTTCATTGAAGACAACATCTCTTGAAATCATTATTTTCTTCGTTCTAGGATCGAATAATCGATAATTTGAAGATTCCCGATCGTATCCGACCATGATCAATTTCTTAGCTTTCTCGTCGAATTTCTTTCTGAATTGTTTTGGAATATGAACGTATGCTTCTGATCCAAAAACTTTTAAATGATCTAATTTTGGTTTATTACCTGTCCATAATTCGTACGGAGTCTTTCCTTCTTTTCTCGAAGTAGGTGAGCGGTTCAAAATGTGAGCAGCTGTATTGACTGCTTCTGCCCACAATTCTTTTGAAAGATTCTTTCCGTGTAACATTGATCTGGCACATTCCACAACAGTCCTGTTGTCACGCTCGGTGCGTCCGTTTTGTTCTGGTGTATAAGGAGCTGTTGTTTCAAACTGAATCCCGTGACTATTGAGAAAACTATTCATATGCTGATTTACATATTCTTTACCGTTGTCTGCTCTTAGTCTTAATTGAACGCTGAAATTTATTCTGAATTAAATAATATAGTTCTTTGAATTTCTCAAAAACGTCCGATTTGTGTCTGATGAAATATACCGGCTGTTTCAAATTGAGTGTGCACTGAAGGGATCTTCTAAACCGTAAGAGATACAAATTTGGTTAAATGGAAGAAAAGTTGCACGAATCAATGCCTAATTCGTATTCATTCACAGAATGAATTTTTTCTTATTTCTTCTTGAGATATTGATCAAAATGTAAAAATGTCGATTTTCTTTTTTTCTCTGTATCTCTGGTATTATAAATAATTTTGAAATTCTGATTTAACTTTCTACAGGCACTTTTTTATTCTGCTTCCAATAGAAATGGCAGAATTGAAGTCAAACGTTTCGTCTCTCCACGACCATCATCAGTTTCGATTTTTTAAATACAACGTATATCTTTTAATTATTCTATTCGATAGCATTTTTTCTGCTGATTGCAGTGATGTATAACAATTAATACTTCTTTTCAAGTAAAGTTAAAATATGATTAAAAAAAAAACTTGATACAGTTTCGTCATGATTTTATTTAATAAGTAAATTTATTCCTTAGTACTTTTTTTACTTACTGAATATTAATAACTAACATTCAAATGTCGGAAGAGGGAAAATCAATAAAATAAATCAATCAATCAATAAAAAATCAAAGGGCTAAGATCTGGTGATTTTGGAGGCCACGCGACAGGTCCATTTGTACCTATGCATATATAGGAAAAGTTTGGTTCAAATAACTTGTTGTTATTTCAGAATTGTGTGCTGGTGCTCCATCATTTTGAAATTACAATTCCCTAATATGATTTAGAGGAATGTAATCTAAAATGTTTTCCAATGCTGTCCTTAAAAAATCCATGTAACGTTAAGCTGTTACATGATTTTCGTAAATGATCGGACCAATAATTCTATTATGCCAAATACCACACCAAACATTTAAGCTGAATTGTATCTGTGGTCGCACTTGTCGAAATCTTTTTTGATTCTCCCTGGACGAATATCTATGTATATTTCTATTAAATATTCCCTTGTTTGTAAAATTAGCCTCGTCAACTATCTCGTATAACAAATTCTTTTAACGGATATTACAAATGTGCACTATCAGTGTCCGTTAAAAGAATTTGTTATACAATAGCTAAAGAGACAAATATTAAATAATTCATTGACATTTACACTATAGCTAAGAAAATGAACTAAATATTTGAAATTATGTATTAAATAAAATTTTCATATAAAAATCTGTATTATTTAAGCTTCAAATTAATATCAACAATTAAGTGTGATATACCATTATAATCAGGAGAAAAAATGGCAACAAATACGACAATAAAAAGGTATATGTTGTATTTAAAAAATCTAAACTGAGGATGGTCACGGAGGGGCGAAACGTGTGACCACAATTCTACTGCCCCTATTTGAAGCAGAATCCAAAAGTGCCTGTAGAAAGTTAAGACAGAATTTTTAAATTACTTTTAATAAGGGAGTTACAGAGGAAAAAAGAAAATCGATATTATTACATTTTCACCAATACCTCAAGAACAATTAAGAGAAAATTGATTCTGTTAATGGATATGAATTAAGCAATGACTGGTGCAACTTTTCTTCCATTTAACCGAATCTGTAACTCTCAAGGTTTAGGAGATCCCTTCAGTGCACACCCAATTTGAAACAGCCGGTATATGCCGGAAACCAGAAGCATCGTCCAAGAAATTAACATAATATCTACAACCTCCAACTGACTGCACTGACATAGGTCCTCCAACGTCAGAATGTATGACATCACCTGGCATTGTCTTACGTGGTTGAAGATTCTTATTGAAA
This sequence comes from Dorcus hopei, assembly GCA_033060865.1. Lineage (NCBI taxonomy): Eukaryota > Metazoa > Arthropoda > Insecta > Coleoptera > Lucanidae > Dorcus > Dorcus hopei. The sequence continues at coordinate 3,429,008 of CM065423.1, read as the reverse complement.
GGTAATCGATGTTGCTTGCCAAGTTGACAACCTTCGCAGAGAGTGTCATTTCCTCTTGACAAACTGTCAAATTCAAGAATGCCTTGCTTATTCAATTCCTTCATGGAATTAAAATTCAAATGTCCTAACCGCTCGTGCCATAACTGAGCGTTTGTGGCAGCAAAACTTGTCTGATTCGTAGGAATAATCTGAAACATCATTCTATAGAGATTGTTACTCTGAATTATACCTTGTGCTTTCGGAATGTCATTCTCGTTTATGATGACTCGACTGTCATTAAAAATTACACGGTAATTTTTCTTCGTGCACCCTCCGACGGAAAACAAATTCTTTGCTAGAGTAGGGACATAAATAACTTCTTCAAGTTTCCCATCATACCAGACTCCATTTACGAATCTCTTGATATAAATTGTGCCCTTTCCTTTAATCTCACATACTCGATCATCACCGACAGAAACAAATTCATTATTTTGTTCGATAAAATCATTCTCTTCTAAATGACATGTGCTTCGATGCTCCACTATCAGATACCAAACATCTTTTGAATATTGATTCAATAAATCACTAACAGCTGTAAAAGCACTTACATTTGCTGAAGTTTCATTTTTCATGTTCTATTGTTTCTTCTTTCGACAATTCTTTGCGATGTGTCCCTTTTTGTGACAGTAGAAACACTCAAATGATTTAGATGATATGTTCTTTCTCGAATTTTTCTGTTGTGTTCCAATGTTCATAGTAGACAGCACACTAATAACATCTTCTGAGGCTGAGAGTCTGCTTTCTTCCTTGATAAGCCTCGTGATCAAATTTTCTGTAGTTTGTTCTGTCAGTGAAACACTATCCCAGGCAGTTACAAATGCATTAAATTTTGTTGGTAGACTGCCGAGTATCTTCGCCATTATTGTAACATCAGAAATTGTCTCACCAACATCTTTAAGCTGACGAGCCATATTTTCCACTTTAGCGATGTGTTGAGCAGCTGATCATTTGCAGTCATTTTATAGTCATGAAACTTTGTCATTAGTAGTAATTTGTTAACTGCACTCTGCTGTTCATGAATTTGTCGCAGTTTTGACCACATTTCTGCCGACGATTCACATGTCAGTAAATACTCCAGTTGCGAGGCTTCCATTGACGATGACAAGATGAACATTGCCTTGGCGTCTTTCCTTTCCCATTTTGACATTGCCTCCTCTTCTTCAGGTTTACCTTCTATATCTTGAACGATTCCCAAAATACCGTTCGCTTTGCAGATTGCTTGCATCTGGAACTTCCATGCTTGAAAGTTGCTTCCGTTGAATTTCGTTATATTTTTCACATCAATGGTTTCAGTCATAATTGCAAATAAAAATTAGCAATTCTTCGTCACTACTTTAATCGCTTCTCACGTACACTTGCTTATAACTGTACACGGTTCTGAAGTTCTATTGCCGAAACTGGGCCCATAACCTGTTGAATTTCTTGGATTTTTGAGTAGCGCACAACAACAAAACTCGTGTCTTGAAACGTTGGTTTATTAAACAGGAGGAATACAGTAGTGGCGGAAGTCCAAAATTATACTTTTAAGAAGTCGGAAAATTCACATACTAGAAAATGAAGTTCTGTCTTATATTTTTTTTATCAACAACCTTTACCTAGTTACTATTGCTATCATAAAAAACTAGGACAAGATTTTTAAGCTATGTAAAATTGCTACCGACCACAAATTTAAAATTATTTGAAATTGTCAATCATTTGTACAATAAATATTGTTTTAAAAGCTAGGATAGCTATTTTCATAGAAAAGGGTGTCACACTTACACAAATTGCTCAGCATTAACAAAAACACAGTTACTGACATGACAGCAAAGTAAGATTCAATATAGTAAAATAATGGAGACGCATGGCTACTGGATTGAAAAGTTGTCCTAGTTTTTTATGATATCGATAGTACGCTATAACTAATAGAGTGCTGTGCTTGCGTGTAAGTACATAAATAATAAATTCAACATCTCATAATTAAAATAAGCAATGTCAGTTTATCAACATAGCCAAAATAGTAAAAATCAAATTATTAAAATTCTTACCCAACCATCACACTAGATACAGAGACGGACGAACTTTTTGGAGAACAGCAACACACACTAAGACATTCTGTAAATGTCGATTACGCCCTCCGGCTTATGGAGATTTACTCCAAAAGACGGGCACTAGCGTCTTCACGATCAAACTGCTAGAAGCTCTCTCATCTTGTGCTTTGCTACGACCTCTTTATATTTACTTTTTCTAAGGTCAATTCCGATTACGTAACCTTCCTTAAGTGTGTGATTTAGCACAAGGTCGGCTATCAATGTCACTGCAGTTCTTGGAATTTTAACTGTCAATCATGTATCATCCTGGGCAAGGTTCTCGGTATACGAGCCGCCGCCACGGTCACTTTATATTTAATTTTTCTATGTGGGCGGATTTCTCTCGCGGTCGCGTTGCATTGAATTCATTTCCGTACTATGCTTTTGATAATTGTAAGATGCTTGGATTCTTACACCTCTATACGAAGTATGTTGATTTAGTACCTTAATGTGCATGGTTCCTATAGTGTTACGAATTTGGGGCTCTCAAATTATAATCGTCATTTATTTTCAAATGTTTTAAGGTGCTTACACCCCGCTATGACATCAACTACGTTCAGTTTTATTACCCTTTAGCCACTCCTACTCACGACTCCTACTAATTGTAAGGTAGACGTTTGTCCATGGAGATCAGCGAATGTAATGTCGCATGTGGCATAGCCCGTTGCTTACAACAAGTTAAGAAAAACAGGAGAGAGTCATACTAACAGTAGTTTCTTGTCCAAAATGATTACTAAATATGGTCGCTGTATGTCATAGGCGCAAGCAAGCGTTTTACATTACATAATTGTGAAACGTCCATTAACAGTTCATCATTGTTTATAACACACTTGGGCCCGGTTCCTCAGTCACAGTTTAACATTAATCTTCAGTTTATTTCCATAGGAACAATTGTTTTTATAATTGTTCCTATTGCATTGAGAAAAGAAAATGCATTGAATTAACCAAAAAAGGCAAATTCAACAAAATAATTTTGGTTAAATACAGTCAATTACAATTTTTACTTAAATGAAACAATTCAAAATTGTTAAAAAAATAGAGCTTCCTTCAAAAGATTTCAGGTATTAAACCAAGAAAACTACTTATTTTAATACAACGCAAATATTCGTCAGTATTAATCATAATTAGATTTTAAAATGACAATAAAACCATCTTAACCAACTGAAATATTCAAATTACCTCTTATTTTATTACAGTCAACAATGTCTAATGATTAATTAGACTGTTTACGAATTTCCTTTTAAATAACAGGAGATTCTTATTTTAACAAAGCTGTATTGATTAATTTCAATATAAAAATTAGTTGAATTTCAATGCAATGAATGTTTCATTGTTAATTTAACTATAGAAATAACAAATATTTTTATTTAAATTGAAAGAATGTTTTGATTTGACTAAAACGAATATTTATTCCAGCAACAATTCTGTAGTTAACCATATCATTGTTGTTAAATTAATGCATTTTCTTTTCTCAGTGTGGCAATAAACAGGAGATTAAAGTTAATCTGTGACTGAGAAACCGGGCCTTACTACATTAAATTTAATTAAATAAGATTCGAAAAATGTCAATTGTATTCTATACACTGGAGTTCTATGACTACAATACAATGATGTACATATTAACTTGTAAATTACATGATTACGAGAAAGTTGTACTAAATATAAGATGAGTCCGAATACTCAAATCTTGCAACGTGCCTAGTCGACTTTTTATCGCAGAAGGCGGAGCGATCTATGTACGTTGAAACGCATGAGGGGGCTACAGTACAGGTTATGAAAAATGCAATCTCTTTAATTAAATTGTATTTAATCTTGTTTTGTAAATCAGGAATCATTTGTAATTAAGTTTTTTTCTTGTAAATTTGTAAGTGCTTGCATGTTAATAGCGAAGAACTGCATTTCTTAGCATGGACACCATGCAAATTCCATAAATATCCGTTAAATTCATTCTTCACTTTATTTCAATGCAATTGTGACAGTAAACGTAAATCTGTTGATGGTTCCTAAGGTATAGTAAAACTTATTTGCTATGGCATGCTGAAAAAATATATGTATAATTGTTATTTTCTGAAATACAATTCACCTTTTCTGAAATTGATTTCGCTTTTCTGAACTACAATTAACACATTCTGAAATACATTTTACGTTTCTGAAATACAATTGACACTTTCTAAAATTCATATTTTGCATCTGAAAAACATTTGACACTGTCTGAAATTAATCTGTTACTTTCTGAACTACACTTGGAAAAGGTGTAGACTGTTTCTATGGTTTCAAATGATTACTAAAAAAATATGCCGAGTTCTGTCACTTGCAAATTAAATGATTATTTTAATAATAATTGATAATAAAGAAAGAGGTATTAGAAAGTCAATCATAAATTACAAAACGAATTGTACATGCACATGAAAGGTATAGGTTCTGTATACGTTTTATTTTCTTTTCAGTAGTTCGCGTGAAAATTCTCTAGGCAATAATAGGTACCCCCAGTAACATGAATCAGCCATCAGTAAGAGAGCTATTGAGGCTAATAACAAATATTTTAATACCAGAAAGTTTCCTGAAAATGTAGAATAAGAAGAAAGTGAAATAATTCAACACTGATTACCATTAATTCGCTGATAGCAATGCAATGCAATAAAACCGTCTTGAAAGGTATCAGAAAGTTCATATGAAAATAAAATTTTGCATTTGTGTTAACATCATTATACCTAAGGGAAGATCTGAAAGTTTCAAAGTAATAAAAGCATTTATTATGGAACATAAATAGGTAACTAGAAATAAACTGTAAATGTGACAACAATTATCTGAAGTTAGCCACCCATAAATATGTATCACGTTACAACGATTTAAGCGCTTTCTTAAATACTTTGTTTCAGAATACCTCTAAAGGTAACACTTTAACTTCCTCTTTTAAAATGCTCTTTAACTTAAATTTTTAAAATTTTAAATCGTTAAATCCAAATATTTCTGAATAGCACCATTAGTCTAACCTCAGTTCATTTGTAAAAGGAACGCAACTATACTATCAACTAGTGGTGAGACGGTATTTCTGTAACGGTTATTTTGTCGCGGTATAAATTTGTAACGTTACTTCGCGTTACTGGTTTTTAAAATAACCAGTTCCAATGTCGCGTATGTCGCGAATTGAGAAATTACAAAGCGTTCGTGTTTTTGAGTAACGTATAACGTTTAACGCTTTGCAGGTGCTCAGTAGCGACGTCGCGTCGCGTTTATTGGAACGAGTTACTTTAAAATCCAATACTGAACAATCGAAAATTTAACTAAGCATCGACAGTCAAATGCTCGTTACTTAAATCGTCAAGAGAACGTACATAAACACCACGGCACCGTATTAAACACCACTTTTATCATTTAGCAGCCAGAGATTAGTTGTCAACACAGGTATATCATAATAAACTACCTAACGTCTCAAGACAGGTATTTTTGAATTTGTGAGAGGTTATTGTTTACAATCAAAGGCAAAATGCATCTGCGGATGACGCGCGCATAAAGGCAGTCTTTCGCCCCGTTTCGCTCGCTACTGTCGCTATAGTTATTTCGTTCCAACGCAGCAGGAATTGCCTACATCAAGTACCAAGATGCAAAAATAACGCGACGAAGTAACGTTACTCTGTCGCGGTATTTTTGCGTCGCTGTAACGAAAGTAACGTTCCAACGGTGTAACCGTTTTTCCCATCACTACTATCAACGTCAGATTGATTGAGAATTTTAAGAATTTTTGTATGGCTTCCTCCTTTTAACTTTCGTGAAACAGTTTTTCTTCTCGCAGTCGATCACGTTGCATTCTTAACTCAGATTGATCTGATCAGCATATAAAAAATTGACATTTACTTACAATATATTGTAACTAATTTTTCACATACAGCACATCAGCTTTCGAATACATGGCTGTTTTCTTTTCATGAGCATCAAGCCCTTCGGGCTCAAAACGCAGTGCAGCTCCGAGCTATTCCGAAATGAACACACCAAGAACAGTAAATAGGAGCTTGAGTAGCTTGACTACCAAATGGCGGCGTTCATGGCCGACCCTACTCTATTTTACATGTTCTTTGACTTTCAGGATCGGTTAAATTTAATTGTGTACAGTTAACTAGTAACACCTTCAGCAATCATATGCACCTACCTTGTGAGTTCAGATTACTTTACCAGCGAAAAAAACAAACTTACTGTAAAGTCTTCAGATTGCAGAGTAAATTCCGCTTAACTTTTATAAATTATTTATTTGTCAATACAAATTTTACAATAACAAAATCATCACTAATAAACAATATTTTCTTGACTACCAACACACAACGCTTACTATTCACGGATCATAAAATTTAATTAATTTAATTAAAAAAATTAATTCAACATTCAAGCACGAATTTTTATCTGGATGTACGCGATACGAAACGACGAAGTAAAAGTAAACCTTATTTGAAAACATGTCATTCAACAGAACAAAGAACATTTAACTCGATTGTAGGTAATAATTTTCGGACTTGCAGGCTCTCAATGTAAACAAGAACGAAACTGAAAATTTCTTATCAACTCATAATTTTCAATCTAATACTTAAAGTTATGCATCACAAGAAAGCATATATCCATAACACGAAAAGTAAGTTTAACCCAAATAGATACGCATTTCAGGCAGAGGGACCAATAGTAATAAATCAACCACTTAAATCTTTGCAAGTGAGCATACCATCTCACGCCAACAATACTAATCTTATAAAGAAAACTAAATAAAAGCGCCAGTCTCCTGTAGGGATACACACGTAAATTTCATAAACATCGAAATGAGTGTTTACTGTATACAACGCCGAAGTTACAGGAATCGCGTCCAATTCCGCAACACCGACGCTGTGTCCTCTGATCATTCATTAATTATAATTACTATTCTGTTATTCTGACTTCTGTTCAGATCCCACTTCTGACTATGTAGGATAGTTTTTTTTTTTGTATTAAACATTTTCGACTAATAACAATGTCAGAGGACCGAGTTACAATAAACATTCACTCACCCTTTGGTTAGATCTCTCTTTCCTTGCTTTCTTTCTCTCTTTCTCGTCCACTGCGAAGCTGAGGGTAAACGTCTTAACATCTGGGCTTCCTTTTCGATTCGATAAGGGTGTCATGCAAAATTACAAATAACCATTTACGAGTACCTACTCATGACTATGGGACTTATTTACTCACCGGGGCCCTCTCCCGGCCCCGTTCCCTCCAGCGGGGAATCTAGATGCGGAAGCTCCCTGCCAGGATGCGAACTCACGGAGAAGGTATCCTCGAATGTCCATCTTCGTACTTCGCATGCATAAAAACGAACCCCAGGTGGATATTAGCATACCTTGACTTCTGAGCGTACGTTCTCAGAATCATTGGTGCCACTGACTTCCACAGTGTTGCTACACTGGCAACAGCCCAGTCAACACCAAGTCATGACCTTTCTTGGAAAGCACAATGCAATCACCTGGTATACAACTACACCATTTCCAAGTGTAATTCAGAAAAAATCAAATTTATTTCAGAAATTGTCAAATGTAATTCAGAATTGTTAATTTAATTTCAGAATGTTTCATTTGTAATTCAGATGTGTTAATTGAATTTCAGATTGCATCAATTGTAATTCAGATAAATTAATATAATTTCAGAATTCGTTATTTGTAATTCAGATTAGTCAGTTTAATTTCAGAAAACATCAATTGTAATTCAGAAAGCATTCTCTATATTAAAAGTGACGATTTCTGAATTACAATTGATATAATCTGAAATTCATTTAACGCTTTCTGAAATTTAGCTGATTAATCTGAATTACATTTGACGAATTCTGAAATTAAACTGATTAATCTGAATACATTGGACGAATTCTGAAATTAAATTGATAAATCTGAATTACAATTGATGCAATCTGAAACTGAATTGACAAATCTGAATTACAACTGACGAATTCTGAATTACAATTGGAAATGGTGTAGTTATGTTTCCGGCATCTACTACTCACGCCTCTGCAGCAGCGGATATGGTCAAATGCCGTATGCAGGTGGAATGATCCCCTACTCTCTACGATTATCGGCGAATAAAGAGCGATCATCCTTATGATAGAATGCCCAATCTCTTACTCTCTGTCCGAGCCATCAGTGGACACCACGTGATTGGCACCTTACTCTACCTCAGAGTATCATCTATCATCAGCAAGCCTTAACTCTTGCACAATTACTTCATCACATGTCATTGCAATTTATTACAACACTCGCGAGCCCGTTTGCGTAATTAGCGCAACATTATCAACACGTTTAGCCTTCAAAGACCGCGCCGAGACTGAGCGCAGCATCTCTCTTTCCTTTCATCCCTCTACCTGAGACGCACCCCGTATCATATTCCAAACCATAAGATAAAATAAACAAACGTGCTCGTGTTTTACGGATACATTGAAAATGCGTAAACTTTCTTAAATTCTAAACTTGATAAATTATACAACGACACACCACGTTTAATATGTTGAAACTGCAGTAACTGTGTTGTAATAAATAAGTGGTGAAACAAAGTAAAAAACTGTGCATTTTAATTTATTATTATGGAATACCACAAAGTAAAGACTGTCCAAATCGAGCATTTTTAATTATTTATTTTTGCTGTTAATAATTAAGGGTTTTAAAAACCCCAATATAGATAAAAAAAGACTTGCGCTTATGCAAGTAGACGCCGCACTATGGGGCCAAAAGCACTTTTGCGTCTCAAAAATCTGTAACTCTTTTATTTACCTACTTACGTTAATGAAATTTGGTACATAGATTAAGAAGACTATAGGCTTTATGACTGTGATGTGATTTTTTAAGAAAATTTATTTACTTCTTTATTATATATGTTGTAACACCGAAAAGTGAAGATTCCTTAAGAGTAAAGTGCCCTTATTTTAAAAGATACATAAAAATGTCATAAGAAAATGTTGTTTAGAATTAAAAGTTATAGTCAAATACAAAATTAGAGCGATTAGTTTGAAGGTTGAGAAATTTAGAGTTCGATGCGAATCTAATGGCGGCTACTTTGAAGCTCATTTTCAATAAACAATTACGTACCTACGACACAACTAACATGTAACGTGTTATATATCATTGGAAAGGGCATTTCTTCTAGTTTTCAACTAACCATACAAACATGTGAAATGCTTACTCGTTTGTCAAATAAAAAAACATAAACACAGGCACGTTTAATTTGCCGTTTTCAAATTTCGCTTAAAGATTCAACTGTTATCGAAATTTGCCGAAGTTGAGTTCTTGGCTGCAAATAATAGAGAAAATAGTCCTCCAGGAGAGGCAGAAAAAAAAGTTTGCCCATATTTGCCCCTAACATAAAAAAACAGGTTGAAAGATGGTGACCTACCTTTAGTGTAAGTAGCTACTCGTATTTTGTTTTTAACTATAAAAAACCACAAAACCACTGAAAAGGTAATAATACTTATTCATTGTCAAAAACCATACATTTTTTTTCCACCATGCCACCAGTAGAAAATACGAGTAGCTACTTACACTAAAGGTAGGTCACCATCTTTCAACCTGTTTTTTTATGTTAGGGGCAAATATGGGCAAACTTTTTTTTCTGCCTCACCTAGAGGACTATTTTCTCTATTATTTGCAGCCAAGAACTCAACTTCGGCAAATTTCGATAACAGTTAAATCTTTAAGCGAAATTTGAAAACGGCAAATTAAACGTGCCTGTGTTTATGTTTTTTTATTTGACAAACAAGTAAGCATTTCACATGTTTGTATAGTTAGTTGAAAACTAGAAGAAATGCCCTTTCCAATGATATATAACACGTTACATGTTAGTTGTGTCTTATGTACGTAATTGTTTATTGAAAATGAGCTTCAGAGTAGCCGCCATTAGATTCGCATCGAACTCTAAATTTCTCAACCTTCAAACTAATCGCTCTAATTTTGTATTTGACTATAACCTTTAATTCTAAACAACATTTTCTTATGACATTTTTATGTATCTTTTAAAATAAGGGCACTTTACTCTTAAGGAATCTTCACTTTTCGGTGTTACAACATATATAATAAAGAAGTAAATAAATTTTTTTAAAAAATCACATCACAGTCATAAAGCCTTTAGTCTTCTTAATCTATGTACCAAATTTCATTAACGTAAGTCGGTAAATAAAAGAGTTACAGATTTTTGAGACGCGAAAGTGCTTTTGGCCCCATAGTGCGCCGAGAAGTAAATACATATATCAATAGAAGGACGTTTTTTTGTCTCTTTAATATACGGCACACTGTTTTATAATGCAGCAAAACATTTGCACAGTTGCAGTCAAAATGTGGTAACCTACTCAAAACGTTTTAATCTAATGACCGTGGTTTTAACATGAAACATAGTTACATCACCCCAAAAAAAAAACCATTTATGCTAAAGTAGAATTTCTTTGAGAGAGAGAGCACCTACCTTCTTTCGATGAAACAAAATGGGCAAGAAAGAGATATGAAAAATCGCAATGTGCAAATTCCACAAACCGATTATTTCGTTGCATTAAAATATATCGTATACATATACCACGTGTCCACCGAGTGTGGTTTTCTTTTCTGGTGTCTAAACTATTTACTTTAGAAAAAATTTTCAAACGCTATTATCCTCTAATAAAAAAAAACTTTCTACGCTAAAATTATTTGCAATTACACAGGGTGTTCCTTTTACAGGTGCCAGCAAGTTCCTTTAATATTTCAAATGGAATGCCCTATATATTATTACGAATTTTGATAGATTTATCAATTTGGAAAATATTTTATTAACATATTTCTATACCTAAACCTAGTATTTACCGAGATAACTTCCGTCAATGAAGAGACATCTTAAATGCAGGCCCTTATTAAATTGCTTTTAACTTTTAACGTTTCACCACAATATATAAATTTACTTCGTATACAGTAGTGACAAAGACGTGTTTTATAGTGGAGGTAATTTCTAAGCGCTGTACTATCCACAAAATGACAACTTTCCGTCAGCTGATGCTTGCTGGTTGCACGACAGCTTTTTCGAGCGTGTACCAAAAAATAATTTCTGTTTTCCCATGTTAAATCCCCATGCTAAATCCCTATCTTAAATTTTGTACGTTGGTTCTCGTCGTCGGCCCTGGGTAATACTCGGCATTCGGAGCATTCTGAAATTCAGCATAGCAAGAGTGTTTCTTTTCATTACTTGGATTTGGATCCCCAAATTTGCGCAAGGAAGTCGTTGCATGAAAACATAATTTTTTTGCTTGCACAAGCAAAAATTTTGGCAAACTGCAAATTTGTATGCGCAAATGCCTGCACAAATCCATTTGCGCAAATTGCTTGAGCGTGAAAACGGACCATTATCTGAGCTATTTTAAATGTCCTGGTTTTAAAATGGGAAAAGAATAGTCACCTTATACTCGGAGCTACTCCGAGCTGTTCAAAATGCAATTGGAATACATTTGAGCAGCTCCGGAGTAGCTTCCGATTAGCACCGAGTAGCTCGTGTGTGCAATTGGAAAGCACCTTTAGCAACGCTGAATGTACGTAGTAAACTTCAACGGTGACAGACAGATGCACTTGTCTGATAATAATCTCCGTGAAAATTCATTCATTGGGCTATCGATTGCGTTCACAAGAACAAGATATTTGCGGGTTGCATATTTATTCCTTCTTGCATTAATTCCGCAGTCTTGAAAGCCTTCGACGTCAAATATGACACAAATTCATTTCGCGCCAAGCAGACCTGAACTATAAAGTGCGAAATATGAATTCAAATATTTTTGATCCATAATACGTAACGCGAAACAAATCCGAGGTATTGTACCGGATGATCAGATTGGTATGTATTTTTTAGTTCTATTTTTAGAATGATATTTGATGTAAATAATATAGGCCTACCAATACTTTATTTGACAACATGAAACAATATGCACCACTACCTGTTTAGGCGAAAGTGGTTTTAAGTAAAAAAATTTAAATGAGATACTCTGTATATTTTTGCATTTTTGGAATGTAAAGTTAATTCTAGGTCGACATGATGTAAAATATACCATATACAAGGTGACTGAAATTCGACGGTAGCATGGGGATCTCGCTTATTATAAGAGACAGTTGCAAAATTGCAAGCTGATTAATAATAATCTGTTAAAGAATGCTTTCACAGATTTTGAAAAAAGTCATAAATAGAGCAGTTATGTTCGATGATCGAAAGTCGCAATCTTTAGTTTTTCTCCGATTGCGAAGAATCCGTTCGAAATATTTCAAATTTCTTAACAGATTATATTAATCAGCACGAAATTGGAAACTTTGCCGAGAACCTTATGCTCCCCTCGAATTTCAATCGGAAGTGGTAAATATTGTTTCATGATGTCAAATAAACTATTGGTAGGCCTATATTATTTACACCAAATGTCATTTTCCTAAAAATAGAAATAAAAAAGTTACAGCGGTGCGAATATCAACCTGAATCACCCGTTATAATGTTTTTTATCATATTCTTATTCCATTTATTTTTCTTTTTTATTCTTTTACTTCGTATCAAGATCGATTAAGGCGATAGAACTCGGAAGAAAATTATACATTTAACGACGGCAGTAAGGTTTAGACTTTTCATTACTTGTCGGTTATAGATGGCAATAAAATTCCCCTGGCAATGGTAACAACCATGAAGAAATTAAAATCCGGTTATATAAATGGAACAAGAGTTACTTTCGGCGGTCTCAGCGACTTTCTAAGCACAAGTTGCATCACCAACTTGAGTTTCCTTGGATGCCAGGAAGAAGGACAACCCGATAGTAAGTTTCGCTTTAACTATAACTTCAGTTTAATTTTTCGTTCTTGCTCGTCGTAGAATTAAGTCCTCAGGTGCAACAATATTTAGAGGAGCACTTAATGAAGTGCTTTTCCAATCGAACATCTCTACTTATGGCTCATGGTGCTAGTAAAAAGTACAAGAATACAAGAAGACGCGTGTCTGTTCGAGGTGCTGTTAAGAAGACGAGGTCGATCAACGTTGATTGTAAGCTGGTGACTGAAAACGTGCCACTTTTATTAATATGTGGGTTGGTATTACAGCTGAAACATTAGGTATGGAAGGAATTAGTAGCTTTGAACGTAAGGCATCCATTGCAGTTTCGCCGTCGGGTTGGTGCGAAGTAGATCACGCCTCCGCTCACCCTCCACGTACAAGAACTCCATCTCCAGAAATCATACACAAACCGAACCAAGAAAATGGTGCTAACAAAACTGGCAGGCACAGAGCTAACACAGAAACTCAATATGCAGATACCGAAGTGGAGGAATTATTTGCCATGTTGCGTGAGTCGGAATCGTTGGATGAGCAGGGCGACATATTGCAGCACTTGGTTAATTCAAACGGCTTAGATTTTAATACAGGGATGTTGGAGTATGGAAAGGTAGTAACGGTGCGTGATCTTCTAAAAGACTTGTATGAGAAAGCGTGCCAGCAAAAGCTGTGGGGTTTAGTGCGACACACGGCAGGGATGTTGGGTAAACGCGTCGAAGATTTAGCAAAGGCAGTCACTGATCTTCTGGTGCGACAAAAGCAGATTACGGTTGGAATGCCACCGCACAACGAACACACAATCACAGCTCCTCTCCCGGAAACTGACTTGCGAATGTTAATACACGAAGCATATGGTGAAGATGATAGCACTGCAATGCTTACACAGGAACTGCTTGTATATCTAGCCATGTTTATTAGAACTGAGCCTCAGTTGTTTTTGGAAATGATCAGATTGCGTGTCGGTTTGATCATACAAGTGATGGCAACTGAACTGTCGCGAACACTGATTTGCGATGGAGACGAGGCGTCTGAACACTTGCTGAACTTAAGCCCTTTTGAAATGAAAAACTTATTGCATCATATTATCAGCGGCAAAGAGTTTGCTATAAGCAGTGGTAAGTATTGACTCTTAAATACTTAGGATGTTTACTATCGACGATCATGATAAGACTTCACTTGTTATAAGATATTCGAAGCTGATTAAGGGCTGGTTTTTCCATCTTCCCGTTAAAGTTATCCGGCGAATAACTTGATTTTTATGAATTGTTTCCATGGTAGTTATTCGTCAGTTAGTTTATCAAAAAGTAGAAAGACCGGCCCTAAGGGCCAGTTCTACAAAACACTTTAACCCAACATGTATACTAGGGTGGGTCATTTTTGTATGGAAAAAAACGAATATTGCGCTTGAATATATTCTGGTAGTCATATAACATAAATGTCTCAAGGAAAATAGGGTTTTTAGAATAAAATAATCATTTATTAATAATTAAAAAAATAATACAACAGAAAAATTAATGAAAATCATTCAGTATTGAAATCTTTCTTGCTATTGAATTTAGGCATTGCTGCGAAATTCGAGTTTTAATTTTATCCACCTTCTTTTGCCCTTTTAGTATACAGTTTTGATCATAACTCTGTTATTATTACTATTGCAAATACGAACTTTTCATGGCATACTATATGGCCTTTCTTGTATAATTTCAAAAATTCAAACGTAAGGCGCACCCTCTAAATATTAATTAAATTTAAAAATATTTCGTAGGTGTCATAATATCACTAAAAGACAACATAATTTTGCTATTAGGTAAGATTATCTCAAAGTTTGGTTTTTCGAACCACCCTAATGTATAGAACCAATTTTCGATAAAAGTTAGGATAAATGGTGATATAAGTTATCTCGAGTGGTTACTTGCAGATAAATTTTATTTAGATAAATACTCGTTTTCTATTGGTTCTTGCTGCCAACAATTCGCGCGAAAGAAACATAACCAATAAATGTGAATGCAGCGAGCGAAAAATCAGTCATTGTTTTGCATTTTTATGTTTTCTCTTTTTACAATTGTAATTGTATTTATTAGTCAGTTGCTGCAATGAAAACACATACAGGGTATTTCAATGATAACGCACCAAACTTAAGGGACACGTTTCTGACATTATTTCGAACAAAATATCTTAATAAAACTTTTTAATCGGAGCAAGTTGAAATTTGCATAATTTGGAGCCGATGTTTGTAGAAATACTTTAGCGTCGTGGAATTGTGAAACCAAACCGGCGCGGCGGTCTAAATTCCATTATGAATGGCACCCAGCAGCAGGGTGCAATAAAGCCAGCCGTAAACAGCGAAGAAATTTATGACTAGATTTTGTTTTGACCTTGACCGAAAAATACACTCGCTCGGTCATCCAACTGCAGCAGCAGCTGCGATGTGAAATCGCGTGGATATTTAAACTTATTTAATTTAATAATAAATTACAAATGTGCATTTAGTATGCATTGTTGTCGCACATTACAAATTGTTATTAAAATAAAATTTGTCGAATCTTAAAAATAAAAACATTTCTTTTTATTACATTATTATAATATTATTAAACAATTTAAACACATCGCATGGGCAAATAACTCGGACATGTCGGTTTGGTTTGCAGTGGATTTCTCGAGCTACGGTTCTGCTGATGAAGGCCCAACTAGGCCTGAAACAGCTGTACAGAGCCTGCTCGAGGAATCTGCTGCAATCAAAACCGATTTGCACACAATTTTTCTATAATATTATTATTATTACGAATTAAGGAGTATCGACCGTTAGTTGATTATACTATTCTATAATTAAACGGGTAAGCGGTCTTCTAATAAACTTTTTATTGTTATCTGTTAAGCTTTCGGTAATTTTTTGTTACCTTCCTCAGAGTAACTAAAAACGTAAGGTTACATGTAATTATACAAAAGTACAATAAAATCACTTAACTTACATAATTCTAGTTATATTCTAAATACAAATTTCATCAATTAATGTCCAAAATATTAAAATTTAGTTTGATAGAAGACCGAAATAAATTTATTATCAAATGTAACCTGATTTAGAAAATTATTCCAAAAATCTTATTTACCTTGGATTCTGTGCGGAGTAATGGAATAAAGTAAATAATCAGGTTACATTTGATAATAAATTTATTTCGGTCTTCTATCAAACTAAATTTTAATATTTTGGACATTAATTGATGAAATTTGTATTTAGAAAATAACTAGAATTATGTAAGTTAAGTGATTTTATTGTACTTTTGTATAATTACATGTAACCTTACGTTTTTAGTTGCTCTGAGGAAGGTAACAAAAAATTACCGAAAGCTTAGCAGATAACAATAAAAAGTTTATTAGAAGACCGCTTACCCGTTTAATTATAGAATAGTATTATTATTATTATTACAAGAAATGTTCAAAAATGCCTCCTTCCTGCTGTACACACAAAAAATACCATAAAGTCCTTAATTGGGATAGTGCGGCGAATGAAATGTTTTGGGTAAAACCAGGCACTTGGGCGCTAAATTTCTACGAACGATTTCATGAAACGGTTTATCACTAACGGTGCGGCCACATTAACGTTTAACGTAACGCCTAACGTGATTTTCAAAGTCTAATTTGACTAGTTTGGTGTAGTTTTTACTTGTGATATGATAATATGGAAAAGAAAACACATTTATAACGAGTAATTTGATATTAAACTTAAGTGTAACCGGAGATTTATGTCAAATTAGATGCTAAAAATCACGTTAGGCTTTACATTAAATGCATATGTGCCCGCGGCATAAATGTGAATAATAAATTCTTAAATAAGCGCAAACTACTAAATGTTTGAACAATCCTAAAAGTCTTCAGCTAACAATTAGAATATTCGTATTAAATGGAGAATCGAAAATAAACGACTAACTATTATTTATTATTGAGTTTATAGAGTAATAAACCAATACAGCGATTCGTACGAGAATGCATAACAATCCATTCATTCTCATTTAAAGTCCATCATACAAATATGCGACTTTGCTTCCCCTTCGATTTTCTCGAAATGTATTCATTTGACAGAAACATTACAGAGAAACTTTTCTTTCTTTTCCCGACATCTACCCGCATACCAAGTTTGATGCACCTTCAATGAAACACCCAGTATACAGACCTATGACATGTCAAAATGAAAAACAATGTACTTCAAATACACGTTGAATGAAAGATTAAATATTTTACACATATTCGATGGAAGACAATAAGAAGAGAATACGTTCAACAAATTTCTCTTACGACGACGTCAACGAATTGATTGACATAACAGAAAAATTTAAGATAACGTATGTATGTAACAAAATTTTTCGAAAAAATTTCGTGCTGGCGACTTTGGAAACTACATCGGGTGTGCAAAATTACTGCTAATTCAGTTCCTTGGGTCGGTTCTATTGTAATCTACGGTTGAATACTATGTTTAACAAAGTCAACTGCGTACAGTAACTAAGGATGTTTTGTTGTTGTTTACTTTTTTTACGAAAAGTGGAAGCGATATATTGCAGTGAATTCGAATTAATATAATTCTGTAAAATTCCGTCGCCTATAACTAAAGAACGGTTCCAGATACCGACTTGCGCTTTACGGCGTTCGATTCGCCTCGTCGATCTCTAAAAGATAGGCTCAAAAACAGAAGAAAAATTTTTTTTTTCGAAAAGATATCCACATACCGGGGTACGTGCTTTTTCGCGAAAAATTAAAAGTTGTCACAAAGCCTCGAATCGTGTCCAATCTGGTAAATTTCGACGAGGCGAATTCGTTGGCGCAAGGCGCAAGTCGCTAGCTCCGACCGTTTTCGAGATGTTGAGGTCTTTATTCGTGAAACGTCAATTTTCAAGGATGCCGCAAATCCGTCGCGTATAACTAAACAACGGTTCGAGATACCGACTTGCGCTTTGCGGCGTTACATAAATTACGTTAAGTTACGTATTTTATTTGTGTCTTTTTTTTGTGATTGTGCGAAATGGGTAAATCAAAAAGAAAACGATCAAGATCCAGTAGTACGACCAGCAGCAGTTCGAGTAGTAGTGATTCCTGTACCTCTTTTAGAGGCAGATACAGAAAAGCCGCGATTGAACGGAGAAGTGCAAGTGTACCAAAGCGGTTTCGGAGCAAAACACCTTTATACGAAGGGATAAACAAAAGTCAGGCTTCTAGTCGAAAAACTTGTCAGTTAGGAAATGACGGGCAGCTAAATTCATCTGAAATTTTGGTTCACGCTCCAAATATTTCGGATTCTAGCGAAGTTGATCGGGCTAGATACGAAGACCGATTTAAACGACTGGAAGACGATATTGAAAGGATGTCCAGGCATTCATCGAACATAAATAAATAATCCTACGCTTACGATTCGTAGTGACTGTATACCTGAACTCTCGCCAGAGAATGAAAATATGTCTGCCGTAAATGGATTGATAAGATAGATCAAATAAAAGTTATCAATTGGGACGATGTCACAACAATTTATCACATGCAGACATGTTTAACAGGGATGGCGAGAATTTGATATCATAGTTTGACATCTCTTAATTATACCTGGCCGGAATGGAAACATTTAATAATGAAGACATTTCCCGACCACGTTGATTATGCGAAAGGCTTGAAGAAGATGTTGAGTAGACAGAAGTTACCTGAAGAAACAATGACGTCATATTATTTTTCTAAGATGGAATTAATAAGAACTTGTGAAATTACTGACAAAAATGCAGTGTCATGTTTAATCGATGGGATTCAAGATTTAGCTGTACAGAATGCAGCAAGAGCGGGCCGTTACGCAACGCCTGAAGCTCTATTTGAAGATTATTTATCAATGATACGAAATGAAATTAGTGAGGTAGGGAATTAATCCTACAATTAATTCAGTTACGAAGAAGAATTTTTATGAGTTATTTTTCGGTTACAAACTGAGAGGTGTTAACGATGCCTTCTTAACGGCAGAGGTTTGCTCTGAGGAACGTCCAGATCTGTTTAATTTGAGAGATAGTCGCTGAAACGATTAAGTCAAAGCAAAGGTACCAAAAACAGCGTACGATAAAAAGCATGCTTCACTGAAAATGTTTAGGGTCAGAGAACACGTTCTCTTACGAAAGGCAAAAGGTTCCAATAATGGCCAGAGCAGAAAGCTCCAGCTTGCGATACAAAAGACCTTTTGTTGTTACAAAAGTTCTCGATAAAAACCGGTACGTGGTTAGCGAGCTGCCCAGCTCGTTAACCACGAGTTCGAGTTCAGCGTATATAAGGATCTGTCCCTCTGAACAAATAAAATTCGTTCGTTACGCAGGTATCATCAAGAGACAATAATTCGTGTAGCGGATCTAGTATGACCGGACCTACATGAACCTGTTAGAATAACATGGTCTTGCTATGATTTCTGTTAATTGTTATCCTCATTAATTTTGTTTCTTTGTTTTGTTTTTCAGGTAATTTTCACGAGGGCGCGCGGGCGTGAAGAACAGTCAGGTTAGCCGACTGTAATCTACGGTTGAATACTATAACTGCGTACAGTATAAGGATGTTTTGTTGTTGTTTACTTTTTTTTACGAAAAGTCGAAGCGATATATTGCATTGAATTCGAATTAATACAATTCTGTAAAATTAGTATTTCTGCATTTCATTAAACAGTTAGGGTGTTTACACTATTGCGCTTTGAATACAGCTGGTACTGTGGAACGGTTTTGGTTACGTTTTGTATCCTTGAACCACATAAATTACTTGAAAGTTCGAAATTTTGACACTGGTTGTCAGAATAGGCCGATGGTGTCATAAGTCGTAATTGTTTAATTACTACCTCTGTAAGTTATTTTCGTCAGATTTGTTGCTTTTTTTTATAAGTTGTAGTGTTGCGTTATTTAATAGCACGGGTCGCAGACGCTACTTTGCTGCGAATTGTAATGCAATTGCTTATAATAAAACAAGACCGCATGAAAAAGAATCGTTTTACGTGTAAATACTAGTTTCGATGTTGCTCGAACTATTTCAAGAAGACATGGACATTTCAAAAATATAAAATTTGCAGACACGTTATTTTCGCTTAGCACGGCAGTATTGTTATCAGTACTTTATCAAACCTACCTTTCTTTAAGAACTTTACGACGTCTAAAACGATGCAAACGGAACCTAATGTCCTCGTCACTATCCGAATCTAAGATATTTACGTTCATTTTAATTTTTAAAATAAATCTCTCAAAATACAAATCAACCGCGTAAAGCGGGAGACACATTGAGGCGGTGGCGGTCATAAACGTTCACATGCGAGCGATCACGGTAAAGTTACGTAAATTCATTGGCAGATCTATCTTGTCGCATACATGTGAACGGTTTTCATCGCCACCGCCACCGCAATCGCCTCAATGTGTCTCCCGCTTAAAGGCCATACTCTGTATCTCTTCAACTAAATTTTAACTGTCTGTTAAATTTTAGAAGGGTGTTAAAGTAAAATAGTATTCTCTAATGTCCAAATCTGCTAAAAATTTTAACAGAAATCCTCTAATTATCCCAATCGGGTATATTCCATATATCAGTGATTAATAAACACTAAATTATGCGCATGTGCTGTCGCTTTTAACCACTTTTTAAACATTTTGCTATTCCACAAGCGCAAATGACATTGAAAAGAAGGATATGCAATTATGTTCAGTGATTATATTTTCCAAATGAAGTTAACTAATGTTTAAAATTGTAAAGTAAACCATGTGCTTATAAAATACCTCTTCAATAAGTGATTTAAAAGCAGTGGTTAAGAAGTTATTACTAAACACAGTGTTAATAAAGTGACAAATAACCATTACATTATGGAATACACCTGATTATACGTTAAATTTTAACACCTACTTAAAAGTACCTATAAAATTTAGTTGTAAAGTAAAAAAGACTTGTTAATGTTTTAAATTTTATTCTCATAGAATAATTTTCCAAATATAAAATATAGCTTTACCCGTTGAAATACATAATTTTTCTTATACAGGACTTGAATCAGATTCAGCAAATAAAGTTTAAAATAATAGAGGTAAATACAATAGTCATTATATAATTTTCTGATAAAAGGACTGCAGCACGGAGAATTACAAGAAATCTATGAGATTCTAGTAACCATTTTGAATTACAGGATACAACATTATTAAAATTATTTAGATTAAGTAACATTGTATTTTGATTTATTTAAAGTTGGTTCTTGTCCGATGAAAATTGTATCACAAAATCTTTTAAACGGACACTAAATAGCGCACAAATACATAACATTTCGTCGTCGTTCGACAGCTTCGTCAGAAGTGAAAAATATAAACATGTTGTCAAAATAAACAAGGTTGTCAACGGAAACTGAAAAATTAACTTGATCTAAAAATAATTTTAAACATAATAAATATTTTATTTTAATAAATGTTAAAAAATTGACAGATCTATATTCTATTTAAACAATCGAGGAAATTACAAAATGTATCGTTTAAATTTGCAAAATCTCTACGTTTGTTAATAGATTTTGAAAATACTAATATTTTATAATATTTTCAAAAGACGTTTTATAGAAATGTGTAAAATAAAAATGTCGTCGAATTCTAACAAGTGTCTAAATAAAAACCTGGTCAAGTGGCTTGTGATCGAGAATTTATCCATTGCATTTACATAGCAGAATTACTAAATGTAGCCTACTTGACCAGGTTTTTATTTAGACACGAGTTATTAACAAACGTACAGATTTTGCAAATTTAAACGATACATCTTGTAGTTTTCTCTTTAAATAGTATATGGATCTGCCAATTTTTTAACATTATTAAAATAAAACATTTATTATGTTTAAAATTATTTTTAGATTTAAAAAAAATCAAGTTACTTTTTCAGTTTCGGTTGACAACCTTGTTCATTTTGACATGTTTATATTTTTCACTTCTGACGAAGCTGTCGAACGACGGCGGAACATTAAGTGTTTGTGCGCTATTTAGTGTCCGTTTAAAAGATTTTGTGATACAATTGTGTTTTGAGTCTAGTGCAGTTATTAGAACAGTTATGGTAGGAACACTAGGAACCACAACGAAATACTGGTATTCCTCCTTATTTAAAAATTTTGACTACTTTACATTTCTTTGGTCGTGGTAGTTATCAGCTAGATGTGAAATTTGGATATGCATTTCCTTTAAGTCAACCATCAGTTAGCCGTTGTATCGGTAAAGTTTCAGAATTGTTAGTTACAAATTTATTCAATAGCTGGATTACTCTTCCATATTCACATTAAAAGAAGAACGAAGTCAAAGCTGAATTTAATAGTAATAAATATTCTGACATTACTGGTGTGATAGATTGTTCTCATAAAAAGATTATAGGTCCTCTTTTTAAGGCGGATTTCACAAACATTACTTAAATTTAATCATCCGTTAGAAGTAAACGTTGCCATGGTTACATGTGTTGAAGGTATAGGAATGATTATTCTTAATCGATGATTAAAGTTAAGTAACGTTTGTGAAATCCAGCGTTAATCATCCTATTTATCCAGCCCTTAATCCAGCTGTACCTTATTATTTGTAGGAGAATGGCGGTAATAGAAATTATTTAATAGATGACGCGACAATGGATATCTCCTGGAACCGTGGTTGATGATACCTATAATAGAAACTCCAGAAAACTGCAAGATCTCGTTTTAATACCAATTTATCCAGAATAAGGATTATTATTGAGTCTACAACCATCTGACACTGACAGATTCACAATTTAAAAAATTTGCGTTTTTGCCATATCATTTTTAGCGGCTCCCTTAAAATAATGGAAACGTAACAGGTCCTTTATTTTATCGATACAGAATACCAAATAATGTTTCACAATTTAAAGGAGGGTTAAAAAGAAAGATTTTAGCAGACTTTTAAAATTTAGCGTAAAGATACAGAATACGGCCTTAATTCAGTTAAACTAGATGCGCTAGATGTCTCGATCACAAGTATGACAGTTTCACTACCAACATAAGGAAATTATGAATATATTTTGGGTTAACTAAACGTAAACTAAAAATTGTATCACAAATTCTTTGAAACGGACACTGAATGTTCGCACTAACACTTAACGTTTCGCCATCGTTCGACAGCTTCGTCGAACGACGGCGAAACGTTAAGTTAAGTTAAGTGCGCATATTCAGTGTCCGTTTCAAAGAATTTGTGATACAATTTTTATCGGAGAAGAACCTGCTTGAAGTAAACTAAAAAGAACATGTAGAACCCCCGCCGTACACCGCAATATAGTGGCGGGAACATTTAAAGGTTTGTTCTAGCACGAGTACATAACTGTTAGAAATTGTATTGAACATGCGCAGTAACACTTTAGCGTTCTAGCAGTGAAAATTTTAAGTCTCTTGTTACAAGTTTGATGTTCTAGCAGCTGTGGATTGTAGTTTGCTGACAGTCCAAACAATTCACGTATTCTTTGCGAATTTCTAATTTGTGACAAGCGCACATCGAATCATCACCATGCACGGCGCGGCGCAGTAAAAACATTTATATTAATCAATCCGTGGGCCTACTATTTGTGTTGAATCTGATGTGATGGATATATCTAATGCATCTAGTAGACAGTATTTTATTTACTACCAGCGAAAGTGATGAGTTATTTGAGGAGACCTAGCGACAAAAAATAAAATTATGTTGACGTAAATTTATTACTTAGACAGAGCAGCAAAACAGGGGAAATATTTTTTACATACCTATTTCCTAAGCAATTTATCAAACGAGGTTACGACTTAGCTTAATGAACAAGCACAACAATTCAGAGATACGAATTTAACTGACTTGGCGCGAAATGTTGTATTGTATCTTCATGAAATCACGGAACGTTCTAACAAAGAAAAGTTCGAAACTAATTCGACAACAATTACGGATTACGCATGCGCATAGGAAAAGTACACAAACTATCAGAAATTGTTTGCTAGAACAAACCTTAAACTATACTTATGACAACTTTGGAAACTACATCAGGGATGCAAAATTACTGTAAATTTAGTCCTTTGGGCCGATTCTGTTGCGCTTTGAGTGCTGCTGGAACTGTGGAACGGTTTCGGTTTTTTATTTCTAAACTACATAAATTGCAACTTGAAAGTTCGAAATTTTAACACTTGTTGTCAGAATAGACCGATGGCGTCTTACGTCATAGACTACGTTTATCTCGCACGTTCAATCCGATTGAGATTTCAAGTGGATTCGTGAATCTGAACTGTTTTTGATCATCTACCTCAATCCGCTTGAAATATTATTTCAATCCTAAAAAGAGATAACCACGTGGTAAAAAGAAATGGACTGAGTTGCTAACTTAACATTAGATTTATGCATTACATGCTTATAAAAGACAATAAATGACAAATGTCAACTATCAGCTGTAAGTTCGTGTTTATTATGTTAAGTTGAAATGGATAATTTAGAAATAAATTAATAGCAGTGCTAGTAATTTGATATTATAACCTATTTATACAACATGAAGTTGACTTCATACAACATGAAGCTAACTTCATGTTACATAAACATGTTATAATATCAATTTACTAGCACTGCCATTAATTTATTTCTAAATTATCCTTTTCAATTTAACATAATAAACAAAAACTTACAGCTGATGGTTGACAATTGTCATTTATTGTCCGTTATAAGCATGTAATGCATAATCTAATGTTAAGTTAGCAACTCAATGCATTTCTTTTTACCATGTGGTTGTCTCTTTTTAGGATTGAAATAATATTTCAAGAGGATTGAGGTAGATGAGCAAAAATAGTTCAGATTCACGAATCCGCTTGAAATCTCAATCGGATTGAACGTGCCAGATAAACGTAGTCATAGTTGATTGATTATATTCTCTGTAAGTTATTTTCCTCAGATTTGTTGCTTTTTATGAGTTGGAGTGTTGTGCTATTTAATGGAACAGGTCGCAGACGTTAATCAGCAAAGTACTTCGCCGCGAATTGTAATGCAATTGCTTATAATAAAACAAGACCCGATGAAAAAGAATCGTTTTACGTGTAAGTATTAGTTTCGATGTTGACCGTCAGGCAGCTGGTGACGTGGTTGATGTTGACGCTACCTGTACCTGAGGCCTTTTGGGAAACTATGATCGGGTTGCAGATCGGATTTAAATAGTTACCTGATGAGGTTAACTTGTTCCATAACCGAACCGGTCGTGTTTGACAGGGTTTAGGAACGCGCGAATGTTCATTGAATGACCTTGCAAGTGTCAGAAAATAATATAAACAAAAATAATAATATAAATAAGTAAAAATATGTAAATATTTACCTTGTATTCTTCTGATCTTTCTTGCCGCAGTGACAAGACGCGACAATTTGAGGTTATAATCAAGAAATATTTAATAACCCAGTATTTTAACCCTACTAAATTGCAGGGTTATTAAAACATTAACCAGGTTGCGAACCTGAAGAGATCCGAGAAATTAACTGTCAATATTCGAAGACAAGTCATTCTATCGAGTTAAGTTTCCGAATGGTTCTCTAATAAGACCTAAGGAACCCGATCAAGCAGTTTAAGCTTCCGAAAAATTCTATTGTAAATTATATGCTGCTAGCAGTCCAGATGTATATAGTCAAAGGTTATGACACTTATGACAAGCGAGGTCTTACATTTACAAGACCCTGTATAACCATATAATATATTCTCTTTTAGTTGGACGTGGAAATTTCTCTATAGTTAGTAATAAATCTAGCAGAATAAGCAAGGTAAGTTCTTTATTGTGAATTTATAGAAAAAACCCATAATAGGCGTTAATTTTAGAAGAGTCATATTAGTTTAGAATCTGTGTCTGATGATCAAATAGAACCAGATCGACAAGGACAATGGCTGAGGCGGCGCAGATTAGATGGTGCTTTAAACAGAGTTCCCAGAGATTTTTATCCACGGGTGTGGAGCGTGCTCGAAAGGGTAAATATTATTTTTTTTTTCTATAGCGAATGTTGAAGTGTGCTTTTAACAACTCAAAACAGTCGATAAAACGGAATTTTAACAGCAAGGGTAGATAAAGTAACAATTTTCGTATTAACCATAGCAACAACCCACACTAGTTACTGGGATCATGATCATACAACGCGATTTTGAGACGTGATTGCTCTCTTTATTTTTCTGCGAAATTGTTTAAATTAACGTTCGCTATAGAAAAAAATAGAATGTTACACACGACGGTAAAATTATTCTTTATCGATGAGTGAATGAAAACGTTTATTAATTAATTAATTAATTTTCACGAGTGGATAATTAAATTTTACCGTCGTGCGTAACATTCTATTCTCTTGTATAACAAATAATTGATTCATCTTATAGATATTTCCATTTTGTAGTGTCAAGGACTTGACATAGCCAGTAAAGTACTTCCACAAAGTTTAACGCAAGAAATGACTTCGGGAGAGTTAAAATTCGCACTGGCAGTTGAAACTGTGTTAAATTCTATTCCCCAACCTGAATACAGGCAGCTCATCGTTGAAGCTCTCATGGTTTTAACGCTTGTGTCCGAATACAATATCGCAGTATCCCTGGGAGGAATTATCCAAGTAGAACAACTGGTACACACCGCTAATGAATTATTTTTAGACGATCAAGTAAAACTTGCGTTGCGATGTTTTATGTAAATTCTGAAAAAAAATTATATTGCAGATAAAATGTGATGGTGACGCAACTTTGTGTTGTGCAAAGCCTAAAGAGCTACGTGAAACGTCCAGAATGGGGGGGCTCTTGTGTGGCGGTGCCGCATACATATGCCAGCACTTCTATGACAGTGCACCTAGCGGATGTTATGGCACTATGACCTACTTAGCTAGAGCGGTGGCTGTGACTTTAGATTGTGTTCCCAAATCAGGGGAGCTTGACTGCTCTATAAGTTAAAATGCAATTTCATTTGGCTAAGGAAATAAAAATAGCAATAGTGTTTGAAGAGCAAATAAAACAAATTTTATTATAAAAGAGACATATCCACCTTAAATTTCCTGGAGTTTTTACGTAAACTTCATTTAACCCAGCTAGCAAGCTGACGTGAATTTCTGGTTATCAACAGACCAGTACTGACGTACATATACCATGAATATATCTTATTCTGAAACATGCAAAATACACGTATCCGTTTGTTGCTAGAGTAACGTAATAATTAAATGACAGCAATGTATTAAAGCGTGTATTTTATTTTGAAACATATTTTGTTCCATTACTTTATTTCTCCTACGGGCAAGTTCGCGTTTACGCTCGGAGTACGCTCTGATCAAAAGTGTGAGGGAGAGCGATTGCGTTTCACTGCATGTAAGGTAAGAGCGATAAAAAGAAACGCTCCGATCGATCCGAGCGTAAACGCGAACTCACCCTATGTTTCAAAATAAAATACACGCTTTAATACATTGCTGTCATTTAATAATTACGTTACTCTAGCAACAAACGTATGTGTGTGTTTTGCATGTTTCAGAATAAGATACATTCACGGTACATTATATCGTTAAATAAACGGACTAATGTCACAGACAGTACACGTCATTTGAGACGTTATTTTAAACGTATCAGAATATTGTTAAAACACGTGATTTTAACTAGGTTACTAGAAATTTTTGTATATTAATTTTGCATAACAAAAATGTAATATACAGAGTGTCTGAGACCACCCGTACACCCCTTACTTTGCAGTATTTTGATAAAAATACTTACAAAATATCTCGCAAAAGATTTTCTTTCCAATAATCTTATCTTACATTCAAGGTCGATAAGTCAAGAACCGAGCGTGAGCCAGCGAGATATTTTGTAAGTATTTTTATTAAAATACTACAACTTTGAAGTCTTATAACTTGAAAAATACTTAATAAGAAAATATTTTATTGTAGTGTTTTGGAAAGATCTCGAGGAAAGCTATAAGAATTTGTAAAAATATGTAGGGTGTCCTATTTTAAAAATTCAAGGTTACCTTCATATGACCTTCAAACGACTATTCAAAGTCAAACAAATGGTACCATTTTATGGCCCCCTCGAAACCATACAACTTTTGTCTGAAACATTTTTCTCTAAAATGCTCCGAAATAAAAGAGGTGTACGGATGGTCTCAGATACCCTGTGTAACAAAAATGTAATATATACATATAATAAACATATAATAAAAAATTGAAATAAATTTTAAAAAGTAACACGCAGAATCTTAAAGTTTTAATTATTTCAATAAAAATTTGGCAAATTCAATTTCCTAATAGTAATATGTTGTCATAAAGTCCCGTCACCCCAGTAAGCTTTGGATGAATGAACGCATTCTTTTTTTAAAGTAATTGATTAATCAGAATGACATTTGTATTTAATCAATCGACACATATCAAGGAACGAAAAATTCCAATGTTAATGCATATTCATAAAAGTTATTGTAAATGGTGCCCATTTTACTGACGGCAAAGATTTACACGTCGCTTCATATTGTCGAATTCTAATTCTAATGTCACATACAAATTATAAACGTCA
This sequence comes from Dorcus hopei, assembly GCA_033060865.1. Classification (NCBI taxonomy): domain Eukaryota; kingdom Metazoa; phylum Arthropoda; class Insecta; order Coleoptera; family Lucanidae; genus Dorcus; species Dorcus hopei. The sequence continues at coordinate 3,400,611 of CM065423.1, read as the reverse complement.
TTCAGTTTTCTAAGAAAAGACGTGCCCTTAAGGCGGGTTTAGACTCTCAGATAGGGAGTTTTTGCAATCACGTTTCACGTGCCCGTCATCCTTTAACGTTAACTTTATTAACCCCGGTAATTTACACTTTGAAAGCTTTTGCATCATATTACGTCGACGTAAACGTGAATGTGAATCAAGAAAGTAAATCATAGTATTTTGTCTTGTCAGATTTGGTTGCAGTCATTGTCATTTAACTTATGTACAGTAGCGGACAATAAAATCCGGGCAAGAATTTGACAAGTCGTTCGTATTTAGACAAATTTGGTAAATCAGGCTTTTACTGAGGTTATATTTCTGTCAAAATTTATATTAAACGTCAGAATTACTAGTGACATTTTGGATTGTAACGATTTTAAAAGTTCTATTAATTTTTATTTTAAAACAAAGCACGAAATAGTTAATAAACTAATTTATTTAGAAGTAACACTAATTTATTTATAACACAATAATTTATTTACAAGCTTATGTCTGATTTATTTTAACAACCGAGCGAACGTCTACCGAACTTTCATGCCGAACTATCCAACGCTGAATCCCTTCACATCCCCGGTCGCGTGCTTTATAAACCGGGGTTGTTTTCGCGAACATTCTGGGAGGCGACGGACTGTCTGGTCTAGTTTATTCCGCCCTCAGAATTCTCTAGGCTGTCGCCTAAGGCGCGTCGACTAGACGGCTGTGACGCAAGAGACAATCTGACGCCGGCTGGTGTCGACGAATCATTACACTGCCCCCTTCTTAAAAACGTTTCGTCTCGGAACGTTCCTCGTGACAGCCTTGAAGGAGGATGTCGAAAGCGGCATGCTGGACCCTTTTTACAACTGCCGGTCTGGAAGAAATGGCAGTCCACGGTTTTCAACTGTCAACTGCCTGTGGGTGGTGACTGCGGACTAGGACTTCAATTCCCGTTCCGTTGAAGATCACTTCTATCATGCTTTGAATGACCCTCCAGTCCAGTCCGTCTAGTCCGCAGCCCAATTTAGGAATGGCTAATTTCGTCTCCTTGCCTTCTACCAGCTGTCTCCTCAGGCTCCATAAAGCTTTCCAAATGTTGCGATAGTCGGGCTTACCGCTTGATGTCTTCTTGGTGACTAAGTAGTACACGTGTCGTCTTTGATCTGCCTCTGTGTAGATGATCTGCAGGCTCTTGCCCACCATGGGGTGTTGTCTCCGGAGTTCCTCGATCTGACCAAATTTCTTCCGGAAGACCTGAGCTATCCCCTTGGACATTCTTAGGTCTTTTGCCACACAGTGGGCCAGGCTGTACTCTGGTGGTACTTGGAAAAGGTCTTGCTGCTTCTCTGTGGTCACTCCGAATCGTGCCTTACTCCCTGTGGCGTAATGAGACATAAAGGTTTCGAAGTTTATTTCGGAACCTTGCGTCCTTTGTACTGTCCCTTCATTTTCTTCTCCGTTGTAAGGAGCCATTTCTGATGCGGTAGATGACATCGTTGATCCGTTTCATCACTCTATAAGGACCTTCCCAAGATGTCTGCAATTTTGGGGACAGACCTCGACGTCTTTGAGGATTGTAGAGTCAAACCAGTGCTCCAGGTTGGTATCCCTCATTCTGAGCATTGATGTCATAATACTCCTTCATTCGGTCGCTGGCCGTCTGTATATTGTGACGCACTTGATTGTGAATGTCGTCCATTTTCCTGCGTGGCCGCGTGGTACTTGAAAAAGGTCTTGCTGCTTCTCTGTGGTCACTCCGAATCGTGCCTTATTCCCTGTGGCGTGATGAGACATAAAGGTTTCGAAGTTCACTTCGGAACCTTGCGTCCTTTGTACTGTCCCTTCATTTACTTTTCCGTTGTAGGGAGCCATCCGGTTGAAGTGGATCACTTTGGGCTTGCCATACGAAACCTTCTTGATGCGGTAGATGACATCGTTGATCCGTTCCATCACTTTGTAAGGACCTTCCCAAGATGACTGCACTTTTGGGGACAGACCTCCACGTCTTTGAGGATTATAAAGCCAGACCAGCGCTCCAGGTTGGTATCCCCCATTCTGAGCGTTGATGTCATAATGCTCCTTCATTCGGTCGCTGGCTGTTGTATGTTGTGACGCATTTGATTGTGAATGTCGTCCATTTTTCTGCGTAGACCGCTCACGTAGTCTTCGTCGGCAGGGACCTCACCGGGCTTCACGCCGAACTTCAGGTCGCAGGGCAGCCTTGGCTTTCGCCCAAATACCACTTTCGCTGGTGTCTCTTCTGTTGTCTCATAAACGGACGAACGGTATGCCAGTAGAAAAAGGGGAATGTATGTGTCCCAGTCTCTCTGATGATCAGAGACGACTTTGGACAAATGTCGGTTGATGGTTCTGTTGAATCTTTCCACCATTCCGTCCGACTGCGGGTGAAGGCAGTGGTTCTAGTTTTCGGGACGCCGAACAGAGTACACACGTTCTTAAACAAAGCCAATTTGAAGTTCCTTCCTTGATCTGAATGCAGCTCCATGGGCGCGCCAAACCGACTGATACTTTCTCGGACAAGGACTTCAGCAATAGTTATCGCCTCTTGGTTTGGTAGGGCGTATGCTTCAACCCACTTGCTAAAGTAGTGCATTACCACGACGATGTACTTATTTCCACTATTCGTTTGTGGAAATGGGCCGGCTACATCTATGGCAACTCTCTCAAAAGGACTTCCCACGTTATACTGTTTCATGGGAGCCTTGCCTCTTTTGTGGGGGCCGTTACTGGCTGCGCAGACTACGCATTTCCTGCACCAGTCCTTTACGTCTTCCTTGCAGTTTACCCAGTAGAATCGCTCATGCACCTTTTCCATAGTCTTCTTGATTCCCAGATGCCCTCCCGAAGTTCCATCATGAAGCTCCCTCAGAACTTCCGGCACCCTATTCTTGGGGATCAGTAACTGTGTCTTCTGTTCCGTGCCTTCCTGGTTCTCGACGATTCGTTTCAGAAGACCATGATTCAGCACTATGGAGTCCCATTGCGCCCAGTACGACTTTACGGATGGTGCGCACGGTGCTATCTCTTCCCAAGTAGGCCTTGCCTCCCTACTTTTCCATTCCAGCACCAATTTCAAATCCTGATCGTTCTGGTCTTGTCGCAATTCTTCACCTTGCCATTTGTCGTCTACGACGGCCGTCCTCGCAGTCGTGGCTACTTTCTCCTCTAGACGACTACAGTGCTTACAGTCTTCGGCACAAGATCTTCTTGATAAAGCATCGGCATTTCTATGGCTAGTTCCGGCCCGATGCTGGATTTCAAAATCGTATTCCTGAAGTCGTTCAATCCATCGTGCGACTTGTCCTTCAGGATTCTTAAATCGGAGGAGCCACTTTAAAGCGGCATGGTCCGTCCTCAGGAGGAAGTGTCTGCCATATAAGTACTTGTAAAAATGTTATATGATCTTTACCACGGCTAGCAGTTCCTTACTATTGACGCAATAATTTCGGACTTTACTGAAATAGCCGATCACCTTCTCTTGCCCTTCTTGTATCTGGGAGAGTATGCCACCGATACCAACGTTGCTAGCGTCGGTGTCCACGATGAACTTGCCTTCTGGGAGAGGGTAACTCAGAATAGGAGCACTTATAAAGTACTGTTTTAGTTGTTCAAAACTAATTTGGCAATGTTGGTCCCATTCAAACGGACATCCTTCTTCGGTGAGTTTTGTCAGCGGTTTAGCGATGTCTGCAAATCCGGGAACATAGCGCCGATAGTAAGTGCACAGGCCTAGGAAACTCCTTATCTGGTGTTTATTCTAGGGCGTTGGCCGGTCTTTCACTACCTGAATCTTTACTGGGTCCACGGCGATTCCATTCCCATTAACAATATGGCCCAGATAATTCACTTCCTTCTGGAACAGGTGGCACTTCTTGACACTGAGCTTTAGTCCAGCTCCCCGAAGCCGCTGGAACACTCCTTCCAGATTTTTCAGGTGGTCGTCGAACGTTTTTCCCATCACGATTATGTCGTCCAGGTATACCATGCATGTTGTCCAGGACAAACCCTTCAGAACCGTCTCCATTAGCCTCTCGAATGTCGCTGGGGCATTACATAACCCGAACGGCATCACCGTGAATTGCCATAATCCCATACCAAGGGACACGCCGTCTTTTCTCGATCTTCGGGCGCTAGTTCCACTTGCCAATAACCACTCTTTAAATCCAAGGTCGAGAAGATCTTTGAGCCGGCCAGAGTGTCCAGGTATCATCAATCCGTGGCAGAGGATAACTGTCTTTTTTTGTGACGTTGTTGAGCAATTGATAGTCTACGCAGAATCGTGTGGATCCATCCTTCTTCTTCACAAGCACTACCGGTGACGCCCATGGGCTGCTCAATGACTCAATTACATTGTCTTTTTCCATCTCACGAATAATGCGTTCTGTTCTTCCCTTAGGTCCATTTTCCACCTCGAACACATCTTGATAGCGACAGATCAGATTCTTTGCTTTTGATTTTTGCTCTGGAGTCAATTCCTGGGCCGTCGACATGACCATTTCCAACAACTTCTTCGGGACCTTCGTCTCTTGTACGTTTGCTTCTATTTGGCGGGAAATGGAGGACACCATGGCGCAGCTTCCCAAGATCGTACCTTTCTTGATGTTGACAGGGAAACAGTTCACATTCATTAGGCGGACTGGTATCTCCTTCCTTGCTGTCAACAACATTTTTCCAACGAGAACTCCTCTTCCAATCTTCTGATCGTCGGTATTAGGTTCTGTGATATCTGAACGCGACATATACACATTATTATGAGCGCCATTATAGTGTACGTAAAGTGTAAACTTCTGAGCCATGTAATATGTAAGTGACTGACAATAAACACGTATAAATAAACAAGTGGTGTTCTTCCATCTCCCTGCTAATACATTACATATTGGCGACGAGGTGAAAAAGAAGCTACAATAGTACGAGTCTCAAGAGGCAACATAACCTACAAAAGAGAGCATGGCTACTACAGAACAGCAGACAATTTTCTGTGGAGCAATAGGAACAATTTCTGAGTATCATGTGGGCGAAGATTGGGACACTTATGCAGAGCGCATGGAGCAGTACTTCGAAGTAAATATGATAAATAATGAACGTAAAGTGTCAGTATTATTAACACTAATCGGTCAGGAGGCGTACAAAGTGCTGAAAGACCTATGTGATCCGGTTTTACCTAAAATGAAAAACTACGAAGAGTTAACTGAAGTATTAAAAAATCAGTTTTCCCCACGAATATCATTATTCAAAGAAAGAATTCACGTATTAAAAACAAAGCATCTAGCTGTAAATTTGGAGCACAACTAGACCACGTGCTAAAAGATCGATTCGTCACAGGGTTGAATCGAGGTCCAATTTTAGACAGAGTGTGTGAAGAAGATCCGACTAAAAGGTTAAATGACATCATTGAGGTGGCTTTGAAGAAGGAAGCAGCAGTGTCATCATCAACTACAATTCCAGTGCACGCGGTAAACAGGAAATTAGGACAAGGGAACAGTAAGAACAGTGGATTGCAGCACGGAGCAGCAACAACGGAACCAGCAGAGACAACAGCGCCGTCAAGCAGCAACAGCAGTTGCAGACACTGCGGGAAGTATAAACACAATTACCCCAATGTAAATATAAAGCATTTAAGTGTAACAAATGTAATAAAATAGGGCATTTAGCTGCGGTATGTAGGAAAAAAATTAGGGATAATAATTGTTTGTCTGCAGATATCGAAAATCAATCTGATACAGAAGTTGGATTACAATATATTAATATGTATAAATTGGGAAAAATCGAAACAGATGATCCGATTTTTATAACGGTAGAGATAGGAGAGAAACCAATTGATATGGAAATCGACTCAGGCGCGGGAATTTCTGTTATTTCAGAGGATATGTATAAAAAAATTTTTAGGCATTATAAATTAACAGCTTCGAAAGTAAGATTGCGGACTTATGATAATAAGATGTACCAGTGGGAGAAATTAACGCGAACATACAGTTCCAAAAGAAACACGTTAATACAAAATTAATAATAAAAGGGGGAAGTCACCCATTATTTGGACGCGATTTAACGAGACGTTTCGGATTAAGTATCGAAACTGATATTAGTGAAATTAACGCTTTAAAATCTGAGGAGTTTTCTGAAGTGTTTTCGGACAAATTGGGGTTGTACAAATACGAAAAAATCGATTTGAAATTAAAAGAGAATTCCAAACTGATTTATTGTAAACCATGGACAATTCCCTTTGCTTTCAAAGAACTAGTAGATAAAGAACTTGATAGATTAGAAAAAGGGGGTATAATTAGTAAAGTGGAAAATAGTGCATGGGGCACTCCTTTAGTTCCAGTTGTTAAAGAGTCGAAATTTAGACTATGCGCGGATTATAAAACGACGGTAAATAGATTTTTGGACGACGTTAAACATCCCTTACCAAGAATAGAAAAACTTTTTACAGCCTTACAAGGCGGAGAATCGTTTTCAAAATTAGACTTGGCACACGCGTATAATCAACAGGAACTATCGGACTCCACCAGGATGTTGTTAGCTTGGAGTACGCACAAGGGTATTTACATACCTAACCGTTTACCTTTTGGTACAAAACCGGCTTGCTCAATTTTTTAAAGGATTATCGAAAAGGTTTTACAAGGAATTCCGGGAGTTAAAGTTTATTTAGACGACATTATAATAACAGGAAAAAATAGATCTGAGCATTTACCAAATCTGAAAGAGGTTTTAGATAAGCTTAGAACTGCAGGTTTCACTATAAATCTAAAAAAATGTTTGTTTTTTCAACCAGAAGTTAAATATGTGGGACACATTATTAACAAAGAGGGACTATATAAAGATCCAGATAAAATTAAAGCCATTGTTGAGTCGCCTAGGCCGAAAGATAGTTCACAAGTAAAAGCCTTTGTTGGTATGATCCATTACTATGGGAAATTTATTTCAAACGTTGCAACCGTTCTGAAGCCATTATATGAAATCTCAGAGCCTAATAAAAATTTTGTATGGTCACAAAAGTGTGAAGACAGTTTTAAAAAAATAAAAGAATTAGTAGCATCTGAACAAAATTTAGCTCATTATGACCCAAACAAAAAACTTATTTTAGCTTGCGATGCGTCGCAAGTGGGTATGGGTGCCGTCTTGCTCCATGAATTTGAAGATGGGACAAGGCGACCGGTCAGTTTCGCGTCGCAGACGTTGTCAGCAGAGCAAAGAAATTATTCTGTAATTCACAAAGAAGCTTTAGCGATTTATTGGGCTGTAAATAAGTTTTATCAATACTTAATGGGGAGAAAATTTATAATTTTGTCAGACCACAAACCATTAGAAGCATTATTTGGAGAACATAAAGGTATTCCACGAATGGCAGCTGGACGTTTGCAACGGTGGGCCTTGTTTTTGAGCGGGTTTGATTATAAATTTCAATATGTAAAAGGTTAAGATAACGGGGGAGCCGACGGGTTATCGCGCTTGCCCATAAATGGAGATATGCGCATTAAAGAACAACCAGATTATATTAATTTTATTTCGGACGATAAAGTACCTGTAGATGCGGTAAAAATTAAAGTGGAGACGAGAAAAGATTCCATTTTGGAAAAAGTATTTTTGTTTAGTAGAAATGAATGGCCGGGAAAAGTAGATGAGGAATTAAAACCTTACTTCATTCGGAAAAACGAGATTTATATTGAAAAAGATGTGCTAATGTGGGGGTATAGAATCGTTATTCCTCTTAAATTAAGACAACAATTGCTCGATGAGTTGCACAGTACACATATGGGGATAGTAAAAATGAAGTCGATAGCGAGACAATATTTTTGGTGGCCGAATCTAGACAAGGATATTGAGAGTTTAGTGAAAAATTGTAATAACTGCATGTCAAATTCAGACCAACCAGGCAAAGCGGAACTGATTAAGTTTAGAGAAGCACATTATCCGTTTGAAAGAATTCATATTGATTATCTAGGACCGGTAAATGGGAAAATGTATTTGATTGTAACCGATGCCTTTTCTAAGTGGCCAGAAGTTTATGAAACATCGAAGATAGACTCCGAAAAGACAATTCAGATGTTGCGAAATTGCTTTGCGCGTTTTGGCCTTCCTAACATGATTTTTTCAGACAACGGTAGACAATTTGTATCTTGGGAATTCGGAAACTTCTGTCGCAGAAACGGCATCGAGCTTAGAACGTGCTCTCCTTTTTACCCTGCGACAAATGGAGCAGCCGAAAATTCGGTTAAGTCATTCAAAAACAGCCTAAAAAAAATGTTGCTAGACCCGAAAAATAGACGCGAAAGTATAAAAACACTAGTAGATCGTTATCTGTTTACGTACCGTACGACACCTCATTGTTATACCGGAGAGACACCCGCGAAGTTAATGTTAGGAAGAAATCCGCGAACGAGACTTGATATTTTGCGGAAGTCAACAGTGGAGAATAATCGCGAAAAACAGATAGGCGCGTTTGCAGGGAACAGGAATGTTAAATTCAACATAGGGGAATTAGTTTATGTTAAAGATTTCAGAAAGTTCGCACAAGCGCCGTGGACTAAAGCTATTATTTTAGATAGCTTAGGGGAAAGAAATTACATTTGTTCACCAGTAGACAATAAGGAATTCAAATGGAAACGGCATATTGATCAAATACTTCGACTAGGACAATCTAATAAAGTAGACGAAACAGCGAGTATAGGAATAAGTAGCGCACTTTCAAAAAGACTAGATGAAGTGAGGGACAATATAGTAACTCAAAACATAGTATTACCGATAGTGAATAGTAATGAATCAATAGAGAGAATTAGCGATACAGGGCTAGAAATGAGTAACAAAGATAGGGTAATGGAGAACAAAGAAGGGAAAAGAAATAGCGTAGGGGAAAATATAAAACAAAATCAAAAGAGAAATAGCGTAGAAGAAAATGTAGAACAAAATCAAAAGGTACAAGCCTCGCCCAAAGTAACAGTCTCTTCAAGACCGCGGCGAATTACAAAACCACCAGAACGATTAAATTTGTAAGATCCAATCTAAACGGGGAGGGATGTGATATCTGAACGCGACATATACACATTATTATGAGCGCCATTATAGTGTACGTAAAGTGTAAACTTCTGAGCTATGTAATATGTAAGTGACTGACAATAAACACGTATAAATAAACAAGTGGTGTTCTTCCATCTCCCTGCTAATACATTACAGGTTCGATCATAATGACTTGCCCATCTTGGAAAGCGCCATTCAGGTTTCCGTCGACTATAACCTCGGTTCTGCTAGGCAATACGACATCTTCTGCGAGAACAACTTGAGCGGCCACGTCCTCTCGTTGATGTAGAACCAACTCCTCGTTATTAACCGCCATTACGCCACGCTTCAGATCCAATTGGAACCCATAGGCACACATGATGTCCATGCCCAGAATCGCCTCATCCTCTATTTCTGCTACCAGCGCACGATGTTTGATGGGAGTCGATCCAATGGTAATGGTCACCTCTACTTCACCATGGACAGTGGCTGATGTTCCGGTTGCTGTCCTCAATCTCCACTTAGTCGGCTCGGTGCGTCTTGATGATGTGATAACGTCGGGCCTTAAGATAGTCTTCGTCGCACCCGTATCCAGTAACATGGTGTGAGGGATGTCATCAATGTTGGCATCCACGAAGACACTGCTGATTAATCGCCGCAGGGCTATTACTTTTGTGGCTTTTGTCTTTGAGGGCCTTTGAATACGTGCCGACGTTTGCCCATCTGCACTGACTAGGCTTAGTTTCCCTTGGGGTTTTCTTCGTGGAGGATCCTGCTTGGCCTTGGGACACCGCCTGCGATCATGTCGCTCTTCCTGGCAATTCCAACACACCAGAGGATTCTTCTGCCTCAAGACTTGTTCCACGATGTGGTGAATATCCTCCGTGGTGGTATAATCCTTGAGCCGCGATCGCACCTTGACGCTGGCGGGTTCCTCTTCTGGGTAGTCCGTAGCAGCTCGCACCTTGACATGCCCTCTTGAGACTTGCTTCGCCACCTCATATTCCAAGGCGTAGGCCAATGCGTTCTGGGATGTCTTGGAGTGGACCATTATCAATACCTGCTGGTTGTCCGGGTCGCGGATTCCATCCACGAAGGTCTGCACCGTCAAACGTTGCAGGAATTCTTTAGAAGCTGCAGGATATGCCAACCGGGCCAGGGGCACTACGTCAGCCTCGAATTCCTGAAGACCTTCTCCGGATTTCTGGTAACGGTTTCTCAGCTGCGCACGGTACACCTCGCTCAGATGCGCCTGGCATCTCCAGCCTGTTCACCAGCTTGTTGTAGTCCTCTTGTTCCTCTGACGGCATCGTTTGTAGCATATCGATAACGTCCCCCCTCAATGCCACAATTAACGAAGTGACTTTCTCACTGACCGTCCATCCGTTCCCCTTTGCTGCTGCTTCAAATTGTTTGAAGTAATTAGGCCAAGAAGACTTCCCATCGAACGTCGGTGGTTTTATTTTCAATTTCGAAGTTTCCGCTGGTCCTACCACACTTCGGCCCTCATTAGTTTCTGGTATTTCTGCTGGTGACGGATCCTCGAATATTCGCAATCCTGCCATGATTTCTTCGAGATTCTTAATTTTGTTATTCTGCTGGAACAGTATCTCTTCCACATTTTCTTGCATATTCTCTTCCGATATTTTTACCACTAGTTTATTCTCGAGCTCTTTTGATTGCTCTAGAAATTTAACTCCCAAATTTCCAGATTGTTCTCTTAATTTATCCTCTAATATTTTACTTAAATCTGCAGGGCCGCCCGAGATTTCGAAAAGAAAAGCTTCTGGATCCTCTCCTGCTTCTAGTAGCGCTTGGTGAAGTCTTTGTTGCAAAATCGATTTCTTTCCGGAAATTTCCAATTCGCGTTCTTCTAATTCGGCTTTCAAGTCGGTCACTTTTAAATCTTTTAACAGCACTTTCTTTGAAGCCATTGTTTCTTTTTCGACACTGCACTTTGTTTAATAATTTGTTTAAATTAAATTAATTTTAATTGTTTATTTATTTTCACGAACCTCACACCTGGCACCAATGTAACGATTTTAAAGGTTCTATTAATTTTTATTTTAAAACAAAGTACGAAATAGTTAATAAACTAATTTATTTAGAAGTAACACTAATTTGTTTATAACTTACAATAATTTATTTACAAGCTTATGTCTGATTTATTTTAACAACCGAGCGAACGTCTACCGAACTTTCATGCCGAACTATCCAACGCTGAATCCCTTCTCCTCCCCAGTCGCGTGCTTTATAAGCGAACATTCTGGGAGGCGACGGACTGTCTGGTCTAGTTTATTCCGCCGTCAGAATTCTCTAGGCTGTCGCCTAAGGCGCGTCGACTAGACGGCTGTGACGCAAGAGACAATCTGACGCCGGCTGGTGTCGACGAATCATTACAGTATAATATGTATTAAACGTCAAAAATATTAGAATGAGGTTTACATTGTACTAATGGTGTGCCCGGATTTTATTGTCCGCTACTGTACCAAATCTGAGTTTTGTGACTTTCAATAACATATTCCAATGCTTTGAAATGTCAAATTTCATAAATTGACCGGCCCGTCATTGCATACGTGATGAACTTAGGTTTCACGTAGTCCGTCATACCATGGCCAGCTCCATTAACATTCACTGACGTGTATATATGGCCGTTTCAATTCGCCTAAAATTCGGTTCCGAGAAAGCATGCCATGGAGTATAAGGTACTAAATCAACACTCCGTACAGGTAACGCAATCCCATTCCTCTCGTGAGAGGATTGAGAAACAAAGATAACAAATACAATTGTCGCAAGTCCAATAAGGAAGACAACAGTTTTAGGGAATTCTGTTTATCGCAATGTTACTGGTTTCAATTTAAAGGTGTATTAGGTTATGTCTAGTTAAGTCTGTTAAGTTATTTATCAATCAAAAAGTTATTATTTTAAGAAGTGCAGAATTTTTCTTTTACGAAAAAGGCGGAATCATTAAATGTCATGCGATAAAAGTTTGGGATGCGATATTTAAACTCAATTTTTTTAACCACTGACAGTAACTTTGACAAACGTCACTTCAAATAATATTTCCAACTGTTTTTTTATCCCTAGATGAGAGGAATGTGCGACAAGGATAGATATAGAAAATCACTAAATGCGTTACCTCTATACGAAGTATGTTGATTTAGTATTCTCTGTTCACAAATTAAAAGACCACTGGCGATGTTACCTTGTGAAAAGTACAACCGGCAACATTGTCCTAGTTAGAAATTTGGTAACATTTGACGAGTGCTTCTTTCATTTTGGAATTTAAAATATTTCTTTGCTTTCGAGGCATTGAAATGGCTTGTTAAAATGAATATAAATGTAAACAATATAATAATAAAATTGATTTGACAAATTACTTTGACATGAAACTTCAAATACCTTGCCAACCTTGCTATTTTGATAATGTTTTATAGGGAACTTATGTTTTATACCAACATAATGCAGCAGGTGGTGGTTTTTTAATTTGTGAACAACGTATACCTTAGTGGAGTACTCCCCTCAGCGCTCCCTATTAAAGATACTACAAAACCACTGACAGTAACTTAATGACGACCGCAATTACTTAAAAACTCACAAGAGGCGCTGAGTACCGTCAAAATTTTTAAAAGTCGAATTGAAACGGCCATACATACACGTCAGTGAATGTTAATGTAGCTGGCCATGGTCACACAAAAAACGTGAACGTAAACGTTAAAGCTGAATGTAACTAAGCAACTGGTCATTTACGTATACGTTTAATACGAAAACGTAATTGCAAAAACTCCCTTATATACAGGGTGTCTTACAAAAAACGCCCCAAGCCATAACTCCTTTATTTATGAACTAATTTTAAAAAGCAAAGCGCCAAATGAAATGAGACTAAAAACACTATAAAGTGTGGTTAGTTAAATTTTCCTTTTTAATTACCTTCATGGTCAAACTATACTAGGTGTTCCATTTCAAAAAATATAACTTTGGTATGGCTCCCAGTTACTGAACACTGTATAGCCAAAAATAATTTTACAAACTAGAGCTGACTGAGTTACATCTTAGTACGTTTGAATTCTTATATACTGTAGACGGTAGAGAAGACCGTGGACACCCTGTATATTATCGCACGCCGTCTGAAGCCAGCTTCAATAAATTATTAATGTAATAATTCAATAGAAAACAAATAAATTAAATAAATACGAAGCCATCCTTCTTTATCCAAGTTTGGAACTGACAGTAATACCACACCAACCAATTGTTTGAACAAGCCGAAGGAATTACAGGCAGAGTTAGAAATTCCTTCTGAAAGGCAAAATAAACAAACTCTGTAGGAACAAAAATATCTTCTAGTCACATAATAATTTATTATTTTAATGATAATATTCTTCATAATTAAAATAACTTTTTACGTCACCTGTTCAACTTGAAACTTTTAAGTTTGTGTACCTTCTCGTAAATTTTTGTCAAATCTCTGATGCATGTTACACATTATTCCGTATTGTCGTATTCCCACAGATTAATATTATAGCAGATACGAAACCTATCGACACCTTTGATGTGAGTCTGATTTTTTAATCATCTATAATTTTGAATAAAGTGTGACGACTTCTCTGTAGAGGCAATAGGTTAATAACGCGTGATCAATATCTTTTCTAATCAAGTGATCTATGGAAAAAAATTATGTCTTTGTTTGGTTCATTATTTCAAATGCCATTTGAATTATTTTTATTGCATTCCTATCGTTTTGTATAGGAATGCAATATAAATATGTAATTCAAGTGGCATTTTAAATAATGAACTAATTAAAGACACATGATTTTATTTCCATAGGTCACTTGATTAGAAAAGATATTGATCACCTGTTATTAAAATTTATTGGACATTTTTGACTAAAAATATTTTGCAGCTCATATTATGGTAAAGTTTTTCGATGAAATGTTTTCAATAAATCTTTTTCATGAATATGCATATTTATTTTGAATTTGTCCTACAGTTCATTACTGTTTTAATTTGGTGAATACAACTGTTAAATAATTTCAAGTTTTGGTAAAATTCATACACTGTGTAAGCAGATATGTACTTATTGAGTAGGTATATTAAATGCCATACTACTAAATAGGGTTGTTCCAACCAGTACAATTGCACTGTTATCAGTACAATAGGTAATATATCAGTACGTCAGTACTACACTGTCCATTTTCAGTACAAATTTAACTTTAAGGAATTTTTTTAATAATTAATAATTGTAACAATAATTAAGTTATTTTTCAAAATTTTTATTTAAAATATTCAAATTTCTCTAATAATATACTCATAATAATATTTATAAGTTGTTTGCATTTTTATGGTGTGTAGGTTAGTCAGTGGGTTTGTTCGAAGCACAAATTAAGAACTGTTCCAGAATTGAAAGTTCTACACACGTCATTCAAAATAATTAATTCGGAACAGTCTTTGTTCCAGGTCCGAACGCTCAATGAAATTTAATTGGCGGTCCTATTCAAATTTTCTAATTATGAATTTTAAACAGCGTACTTATTATATAAATGTCAAAACGATCTGCAATATCTTTAAATCAAGCTTACTGATCACTCGTAAGCTACAAATGAATAAATAAGTAGGTATTTACTGATGTGAATCTAATTTGTCTTATTTTCCGTCTGCATTTCAAAATAACTTCACTAGCACTGTAATGTCTAGTAATAGTATCACAGAAAATGTTCTAGAAATACATTCTCTATTGCTATAACTAGGAACACATATTTCTGCATGATTTTGTATGCAACTACAGTTTGTTAAATGGATCTTTTTACGCACGTCATTGATTTTTTCCATACGAAACGTATCAATACTCTCAAGCCAAGTAATAAATCGTAAGTTTTACTTTACAAAATTCGTATAAAGACGTTCCTTTTTCAATCCTAACGAGTGATGTACCTAGATACAATACACTGTAAAAATTTTATGTAAATATACCATTTTTATATATGTAATATTAATAAAATTATTTGTGTAAAATGTTATAATATGTACATTTACAATCTACTTTTTATTATTACGTGTGGTACGAATTAATGCAGAAAATAATTGTGTAAAAGTAACAAACTTTATGTATTATTACAATGAATATTGTAAATTTATTAAAACGGTGTATATTTACGTTCTAAAATGTAAAATTTGTAACAAACCCTGTATACAGAGTTCACTTAATCTGACACTAGATGGCGCACCAATGATGCCTCTCCTAGCATATTACAGGGCATTGTTATATAACCTCCCTTGGATCAAATTCACCAGCAGCGAATTTTCCCTCGCTCCACTAGTGCGCTCCCTAGGGGACCTCTATGGCCGATTGAAGAAGTCGAAAACGTCAAGTATTTAATTATTAAATCTATTATAATGTGATAGGAGTATAAATAAATCTCATACCCACGTTATAAATTCCAATTTTCAATAATGTAATTTTACATAATTAGTTGTGTAAAATTTACATCACTGTTATGTAATTTTACCATTTACTTTGTGAAATTCTGAAGGTAAAAATAATTACAGAGTTCTATGTAATTTTACACATAAAATAATTGGTTACTGGGTAGCCATTTATTTTCAATGTAAATTTACATTTTTCTTCTTACAATGTAGCTCTGGAATATTACATCAAAGGTATGTACTGCAATTACAGTTGAATGTGTGTAATTACAATTCGCATATGAAATATTACACAATCATTTTGTAAAAAAAACTTTCAATTACTGCACTTTACTTTGTGAAATTACAGCCGTTAAAATAATTACAGGATTGTATGTAATATTACATTGTAAATAAGTGGTTACTGGGTAGCCATTTATTTTTGTGTAAATTTACATAATTCTTTTTACAGTGTAGTTACATATAAAAATTGGTTTTAATAGCGCCACTTGTCATGCGTAAAAAGATCCATTTAACAAACTATACTTAAATTCTTTAAAAAATTTCTGGCAAATGTAGGAGTATAGACTCCTAAATTTTACTGATTACCTATGTAAATATTTTCTGTTAAAATTTGCAACACTGATTTCAGTATACTGTCACGAGGGAGAATTTTCTAAAAACCACAAGGGTTTTTTTTCTATGTTCTGCGGATAAAAATCATAAAAAGTATTTGAACGCGGACTTGTGTAATTGAGGGCAGCTTACGACCGTGTTGAAATGTAAACACAATAAGGAGGTAACTGATACGTAAATGTTCATATTTCATAATAAGACATCAGCGGAATTTATTACAAACGGGGCCACGCGCTTATACGCGCGTATACGAATGACGCAAACGGACACAAAGCAGGTGATGAAAAATGGAACGCGCGACTAGGCAAAAAACGTGTATTTAAAGTGCGGGCCAAAATTGGGAAGCCAGTCGTCTCCACCAGACCGACTCAGTGGGTCCTAGTGCTAACCCACGAGGGGATGCCCAACACCGCCGTCCAGCAACATTGCCGCCGCCAACGCCCAACATCACCGACGCCACCGCCCCGCATCATCGTCGTCGCCACCCTAGCATCAGCATTGCTGCAGCCCATCATCGCCACCGCTGCCGACAACATTGCCGTTCGTCCTAAAGAAGTACGAGGACCATCTCCCCCGCCAGCTGTCAGAGAGAAGACACCACCGTAGGCTGAGCAAGGACGTGTCGTGCTCCAGCCAAGGAACATTGAGACCAACCACGCAAGTCGCGGACCGGCCTTGAACTTCGCCAGTCTTCCCGGCTAAGGAAACGTCGCCCGCTGCTCCGTCTTATGTTAGTCGAATTAACCCCAGTCGCCGCGAACGACCCAGGACCGCACCCCAAGTTTTACGGACAAACCACCCTCAACTAAATTAATCATTTACGTAAATAAAGAGGTATTAATTTTGTAAATTATTGTCTTTAAAGCTCTACCCTCCGATAAACCTACGCACCCCAATCAACCCAAAGGCTAAGGACACACCGTCGCGACATAGTGGAGGCTTAGCGCGACGTGGTGAAGGCCCTTAGCGTGACATGGTGGAGGCAGCCGTCCTTCATCGCGACAGTACATTGAATGTAGCCGTGGAACAACCCTGCTACTAATGTGCATTTCTTACAGAAATGTGTGCACCTTGCTGTTAATTGGCCATATTTCGTCACCGATAAAATGGAAAACTTACACACTCTTTAAGATATTAGCAGCAAATAAAAATTTTAAATAACTTCGAAATACAATAGTACTTTTATAAACAAAAACGCTAGGATACAGTACAGACTCGCTAGTTCGGACACACTCTAATTCGGTCACTCCAGTAATCCTGTTCCTTGTATACTCCGGACACTTTGAAATTTGTACCTCTACAGTCCGGACAACTTTCTTGAAATTCATTTGCGCTAACTTCAGTACATAAGTGGTAATTTTGGCTATTGTGTATGTGCATTTAAGGTTCATATATCTCCGTTTATACATTTTCGTTTGTCCGTTGACTACTCACACCGCATATTTTGCGACGCTTCACAATCTACCCAACGACGCGACGATGGGAAAAGTCCGTATAAGTTGAAGTTTCGCAGGGAAAATCCGTTGACGATACAGTGAAGTTAATTGCCAGAATAATTGTAAAAGTAAAAATTGTGTTATCTGTAAAGAAAAAGAGTTACGCTGGTCGGTTCTTTAATGTTAAGATCGTTTTTCTGATTGTAGTTTTAAAATGAAATTATTTGATTGGTTAAGATTTTAAATATTCGCCAATGTACAGCTGTGAATCCCAGAATAATCCGTACAACGGAGAGCTCAAAATCTAGCCTTAATAATAAAAGACAAACAAAAATTGATATCTTCTTTAAAAAAACATAAAATAAATGCATGTGTACATACATACATATTGCCGTGTTGTTTGCTCTTACTTCAAATTGCTAGCTCAAATATAATTGCTATATTTTTATATTTTTCTAATTTTTGTGTTGTTTGTGCAATTGCATTTCTCAGTCCGGGTTTATTTATTTTTATCTTGAAAAGAGCAGTCCAACAATTATCTATACCTGTACTAGCTCAAATATTTTTGTTTTTCCTCTTGTTTACAGGGCTCGGGTGCTTATATTTGAAAAAAAAAACAATCTTTTCTTTTTCTTTTAATTTTTCTCGTATTCTAACCCGATAAATTTTTCTTTTCTTAATTTTTAATTTAATTTACTTTGTGATCGCTTTTGATCTGTTGCGATTTTCAAGATGATTTCCTGTGCTTGCGCTTCTAGAAATCGACTTCTCCTTTGGCCGAAACAAACCAATGCTTTCGTTTAATGAAAAAGTCAATCTTGTTTGCACTCTTTTGCTTTTCCTTTCCTTTAAAATTTCTAATTTAATCCTCTTGCTTATTGTTTATTTCTTTTAAATAATTTAGCTGATGGCGAAATTGCATTCAAGCCAGGCCAAATTATTCTTTCGGCTTAATTTTCTGTTTATTTTTCTTTTAATGATATTTTTTCTTTTTAAAATGTAATAATTCAAATTTGTTTGCCTATTGTCCTTTTAAAAGGACACTTTACGGTAGTTTTGAACTGTATTCAATAATTTTTGGAAGAAATCTTTTTATTTTCGTGCAATAAAATTATTAAGTGTTAAGGTATTTCTGAGACATGTCAATTCCCGTGGAGCTCAGGTTGATTGTAACGCGTGATCAATATCTTTTCTAATCAAGTGACCTATAGAAAAAAATTATATCTTTGTTTGGTTCATTATTTCAAATGCCATTTCAATTATTTTTATTGCATTTCTATCGTTTTGTATAGGAATGCAATATAAATATGTAATTCAAGTGGCATTCGAAATAATGAACTAATTAGAGACACATGATTTTATTTCCATAGGTCACTTGATTAGAAAAATAACACTTATAACAGGTGATCAATATCTGATCACCTGTTATAAGTGTTATTTTGGATATATACTTTTTTTATTGTCAAATATTTTAATTGAATTTACTGTCACCGCAAAAATGTTAAAAGAAATACTCTCGAGTTAAATTACTGACTTACCAGATGACAAGTGGCGTTGTCTCTCAACAACGGTTTTCCCAAGCCAGCTCAATGGAGAAGGGGTGAGTATTTATTAAGGTCGCCAGAGATATACCCCCGATTGTAAGAATTCCACATTCGAGACCCCCTCCCTAGGTCCCAATGTGTTCGACTCAGGTAGAATAATAATTCTAGATTTATTTCACTTGTGCGTTCAGAGTAGGGGCCGGCATAAACAAAACACTCACTATGGTACAGAATTTATTATTATTGTAACACACTATGATTGTAATACACTATGAAACGCAGGGCACAAAATGCGTAAACTATTATTCGATAACTTAGCCGACAACAAACAAAAAAAAGGTTGACACGAGCCGATAATCAGATCTGATCTTACAAACCGAAAAGAATGCTTATCAAGCAATACGTTAATTTGTCTAAATTTTACGCTAATGATTGGCACAAAACGGTGAAGCCAAGTAAATAAACAAAATTATTTATACATCACATGGAGGCATGATGTTCTCAGGTTCAGCTCTGTCAATATATGTGGCATTAGCTGTCCGGACCGGTGTCGTTTAACTCATTTCTACGTTGCATCAAATGGACGAAGCTACTCGGCAACGGGCTGGCCCAAAACCCAATGGAGCTTAAAATGGGTTGTCGAAACCAATAATTGAAGACAGCACTCGAACCAAGCATCAGAATGTAGTACTTAAAAGTAGTATTTACAAGCAATACTTAAAAGCAGTACTCAATACGACCCTAGGGGAAAACAAAATTGGCGACCATTAGCGTGCGGTAAATCACAAACGCAATAATGAAATCTTACCTGCCAAAAACAAGGTCGTTCGCCTAAAACACAACACTGTTTTACGGGACAGCGCGAAGAACTTTTTTAATTCCGGTAGAACCGTTTATCTTCGAATATTGCACAAATTTTTTGCAACTATTCTCGGGAGAAAACTTTCATAAGCCGCCGTCTAAGGCTGAACACATAGTGGAGCGACGAGCAAAGCAGCGATAATAGCAGAGAGCAGAGCGGCGAGTGATGCTAGAACAGTGGCGCAGCCAGAAATTTCTTCTGGGGGGGAGGGTTCTTGGAAATTTCCCGTAGGCGCCCATGTGGCAACTTTCAGGGGGGGGACTTCAAAGTCTAGGTTCGGGGCTCAAGTCCCCTTCATGGGCGCCCTTGATTTACAGTATTCCAAAAGGGTGAAAAGAAAAACGTATAAAGATTCAAATATACGTTTTTTTATTATTATGCATTCTTGTCATTTTTAGCTTATACTGGCACCGCCAAAAAAAAGTGAACACTTTACTTGACGTAAATTTGATAATACTAGAACTTTTGTTGCGTAGCTGTAATTAGGAACTGTCATTTACGAATGATCAACAAATTAACTTTTTTAAAGATAAATTCATTTTCTATTTTTGCCTTATCTTTATGGCTAATATGAGCCAATATTTTTCAAAATGAAATAATAACTGTCGTTTATTAATTATTATCTGTCGCCCGTAAGTGTCAGTTCATAATACAACCACCCAGCAAAATTCTTAGCATTATTAAATTTACGTCAAAAACAGTGCATTCAATGAACAGCAGCTGCTGAGTTGCTGACTCAGCAATCGTTTGTGATGGCTATTACCTTAATGTAAATCAACCACAAACGATTGCTGAGTAAGCAACTCAGCAGCTGCTGTCCGTTGAACGCGCATAAGTGTCTACTTTTTTTGGCGACGACAGTAGCTACCATCGACGGCTAATCAAGGTAGACTGGTAATGCCATTGCAAAATAGGACGGTTTGTTTGAAAGCAACATCAACAGATCTTGCAGTGGGTGGGAAAGGTGGGGTACTGTTTACTCGTCCCTAGTGCACATAGGCGGCGTTCATTAAATGGAAATAAAAATCGAATATTACAAAAAATATACTTGTTAATTGAAATAATAATAGATTATTCATTACGAAATAGAATTATTAATTTAATTAATCAGTTAATTATATTGAATTAATTCATTAAATACAAATACACGCAATAAAACTAGTATGTACGCCTATGAGTTCTGTTGCGTCACACGACATCCGCCGAAAATTATCGACTGCAATTTGAAAGTAACCAATCACTAAGTTAGTCTTAGGCCCGGTTTTTTCATCTCTGAGTAAGTGGCCTGTAAAATACTTGATGATAGGGAAACGCATTGCGCTAATCGTCAAGTAGTAACTTGGCACTTACTCAGAGATGAAAAAACCGGGCCTTAGTAAACACCCCTGTGAACTTGTTAGCTACATCACAGTTTACATACAGTCTTGTCACTGGCGCTAGTTTCGCGTACAAAATTCTTGGAAACTCGGGGAAGAATGCGCAGTAGTCTCGCTGCTTCTATTCGTAGTTTGGTTTACCGGCTTGGTTCGGGCACGTTCGGGCAACTGCAAACACTGCAAGATTTTAAATTTAAATTGTTTGCGCCACGTAAGAATCAACGCACGGAAGAATGCGCAGTGGTTGCATTGAAGTCACAAAGATCAAAGGTACCGACGCCAAGTGAACAGACTGTGTGTAGACTGTGGCTACATTTTAAAGCTCGCTTGCCTAGTCTAGCTAGGTTAGTCGTCGGAGGTAGCTACCGTCGATTTTTTTTAGATTTAAATTACACAGAAAGTCGACTCTGCAAATAATAGCCTTTTAAATAGATAGACTGGAACACAATGTTTATTTACATTACACCATTTAACCAAGAGAAAGTTAATAACATAAAAGAAAAAAATATACATACATACCGGATGTTCACTTTGATTACGCACCATAGGGATTTCAATGCAATTTTTTTAAATTGTAAATTCCTGCTCTCCTATCAAATATATCATAAAGCAATAAACGACATAATACGTAACTTTGTATTATGCATTAGCCAAGACTACTTTTAGTATGTTTTTCAAATACATGGTCTTTCAAAATTAAAAAAGAAAGTTGTAAATAAGCAGGTATTTTTTATTCTACAGTTTTGATCAAGTAGGCAATTGACAAATTTTATTGATTTTTAAAATTTTGTAATAAAAAATAGACTTCAAACATAGTTCGTTTTGAAAAATAAAAAGTTAATAGGTGTTACAGAAAATGATCAAATAATTTGCCGTTTGCGGTCAACCTGTCTTAAAAGCTGCTACGAACATTGGTTAACATTCTAGAAGTAATAGTTGCTGATTCTACATCTCAATTCATTCAAATCGCGGCAAGGAGTGTGATAAATATTTAATTTTAAAGGCCGCAAGAAGTCGACACCCGGGGGTGTCCACTTTGATTACGCACCTTCACTTTTTATAATTTTAAATTCCTGCTTCCCTTTTGAAGTTACTGTTAAAAAAAAGCACCATACTGAATGCAGACTTGTTGATCCACGATAGTCTGCATGATCGCCGGATTTAATACCAAATTTAATACCAATTTCTTCTTGTCGCCTTATTTAAAATCAGACTCCTTTCCGCGATTGGAATGAGTTGAGAGGTGAAATCGTGGAAGAATGGGCAACTATTACTTCTAGAATGTTAAACAATGTTCGCAGAAGCTTCTAGGGCAGGTTGGCCGCAAATGGCAAATTATTTGAACATTTCATGTAGTACCTTAATTTATAAATAAATATTTTTTAATACGAATTAAGTTTGAAGTATCTATTTTTCTATCACAAAATCTTTTAAGCGGACACTAAATCGCGCACTATACACTTTACGTTTCACCGTCGTTCGACAGCTTCGTCAGAAGTGAAAAATATGTTGTCAAAATAAACAAGGTTGTCAACGGAAACTGAAAAAGTAACTTGATTTTTTTTTTTTTAATTTTATTTTTTAATCTAAAAATAATTTGAACATTATAAATGTTAAAAAATTGACAGATCTATATTCTATTTAAGGAATCGAGAAAACTACAAAATGTATCGTTTAAATTTGCAAAATCAGTACGTTTATTAATAGAATTCGACGACATTTTTATTTTACACATTTCTATAAAACGTCTTTTGAAAATATTAGACTCGTAATATAAAATATTAGTATTTTCAAAATCAAAATTATGGTCATTTTCTAATGAATGTTCTACAAGCATTGAATGATTTTGATTATTTTTTTGGATATGATATTTATGTTGGTCTAGACGTTTTTTTAAATTTTGGCTTGTTTCTCCAATATGACATGAATTACAATTTAAACATTTAATTTCATAAACTACGTTAGGTTGTTTTAGTTTTGGTGTTTTGGTTTTTAAATTTGAGAAAATACTATTTAAATTATTTACAGATTTGCTAGCTAAAATTAAATTGTGTTTTTTGGAATATGTGTTTAAATGTGTCATATAGTGGTTCAATGTAAGGTAATAATGATATGTATTTTTTGTTTGAAGTTTGTTTATTGTTATTGTGGATTTTTGAATTTTGTAAATATTTAATACGATTTTTTATTACTGATTCTATAAGATTTATTGGATAAGAATTTTGAACAAGAGTCTTTTTTATTAAATTTAAATTATCGTAAATGAAAAGTTTATCAGAAAGTAAAACAGCTCGATCTGTTAAAGAAATCATTGTTGTAATTTTATAGTTTTTAGAAGTATACGAATGAAAATTAATATATCTACCAGACCACGTAGGTTTATGAAACCAATTTGTTATTACGTCTGATGATATTTACATCTAGAAAACTTAGTGAATTGTTAATTTCTTTTTCTACTGTAAATTGTAATCTATTATGAAAAGAGTTAAATCTACTTAAAACAAAGTCTACTTTATCGGAAGACAAAAATCAATAAAATATCATCGACGTAACGAAAATATAAAGTTAAATTGAAAGGTAATGAGTTAATGACACTTTTTTCTAGTTCCTGCATGACAATTTCAGCTAAAGCAGGCGATAAAGGAGAACCCATTGCTGTACGGAAAATCTGTTTATAAAATTTATCATTGAAAGCGAAATAAGATGTTTCAAAACATAAAGTAACAATTTCTAAAAAATTTTCTTTGGAAATGTCTGCAAAATCTTTAATTTCTATCCACCTATCATTAATGCTTTTTAAAGCTAACTCTTTTGGAATGTTAGTAAACAAAGAAACAACATCTAAGGAAATTATAATACAGTTATTTGGTGTATCTATGTTTTTCAATTTATCTACAAGTTCATAAGAATTTTTTATAAAGTATTCTGATTTACTAGTAACTTGAGTAAGAATTTTTGAAACAAATTTTGATAAGAAATATAGAGAAGAACCTAAAGTAGAAACTATTGGCCGAAGAGGTGTGTTAGGTTTGTGAATTTTTGGAATGCAGTATAATTTAGGAAATGTGGGATGCTGTACTTTAAGAGATTTAGCAATATTATTACTAATTTCAACAGATTTTTCTAACTTATTAATAATATTGAAAGTTTTACGTTGGAAATTTTCTGTGGGATCGTTATTTAATACTACATATGTATTATTGTCAGAGAGCATGGTTTGAACTTTTGAAAAATAGTCATTTTTGTCAATTAAAACAGTAACATTGCTTTTGTCTGCTACTGTGACAATGATGTTAGGATTTTCTTTAAGAAATTTTTTACAAGCCAAAAGATCTCGAATAAGAATTTTATATTTTGATTTTTCAAAAGTCCTATCAATATTCCTAATGTAATTTAGAAAATTAGAACAAAATTTATTTCTTACTTGTATTTTGGAAGTTGAATCTAAAGATTTTATACCAAACTCTAAGCTACTTAAAACGTTTAGAAAATCTATGAAATAGGGTAATGAAAATTTTTTCCCAAAGCAAAAATGTATTTTAAATTTGACGGAATTTCAGTTTTGGTATAATTAATTAACCATTTATTGATTGTATTTTGGTCAAATTTGATATAAAAGTTTTTGTCTCTAATAGAAATAAGATTATCCAACTTTTTAATCTGTGTCGATCGAATTCTATTAAACAACCTTTCATTTTTTTGGTTTTCAAAATGTAGAAAATTGTTTAATGTAATATTATCTAGAAAATTACTTAACTGTCCTAAAGTATAATCTAATTTCCACATTAATTTGGTAAGAATTTTTAGAGTTACTTCAATTTCATATGAAAGAATTTTATTAGCGAAATCCGATACATATCTGTCAATTTTCTGACATGACATATCATACGCTCTTTTCAAAGGGCCAATTACATGATTAGGATATACTCCTTCTTTTCTACATTTAAGCAAAAAGAGCTTACGATTTTTTATTTTGGTAATTTTAGTTAAAGTTTTGGAATAAATTTTGCACAGTACCTTACTTTGGTGCCCGTATTTATCATTACAGAATTTTAAAAATCAATAAAAGCAGTCAATTAGAAGTTTGTCTGCTTGATCTAAACTGTGGAATACAAAAATAGCTGCTTATTTAATTTTTTCTTTTTCAATTTTGAAAACCCATTTATTCGAAAAACATAATAAAAGTAGTCTTAGCTAATGCATAACACAAAGCTACGTATTATGTCGTTTAGTGCTTTATGATATATTCGATAAGAGAGCAGGAATTTACAATTTTAAAAAAATTGCATTGAAATCTCTGTGGTGCGTAATCAAAGTGGACATACTTAAACAGTTCTCAAAGTGGTATACACTTAAACAGTTCTCTCAATACACACAATTAGTTTTCTATTTTTATGTGAAGAGTATGTGGAATGTTTTCCACGATAGATTATGTAAAAAAAATGAAGATGACTAAGCCTCAATTCAATTGCAAAAAAAATTACATAACTGTTCGGGGGGGGGGGGGTTAACCCCCAAACCCCCCTCTCGCTGCGCCACTGGCTAGCAACGATGAAAGAATAGCTAACACATAGTGAAGCAGAGAGCAAAGCAGTGAAAAAAGTACAAACTCGCACAAAATGGATTTATTAGTAGAAAATTCTTCATTAAAAATTTCGTACTTAATGAGAAAGGAAATTAAATAAAAGTAGATATTCATAGAATTTCATCTTTTATATGAAAAGCTACGAGAAAAAGTTTCATTCTTATTTTTAAATGAGTATTTTAATTGTCTAAAATAAAACGGTTGTGATGATGACAATCCTTTTTGATCCCAAATACGTTTTTTTAACAAAAACACTACTCACAAATGTATCAATATCAATATTCTCCCAAATTGCGGCGTTTAACATTTATAAGATGCACACAATATTTACGTTTGTTACGTTGTTTATTCAGAAAATACCACTGAACAGTACTTGAAAAAGTTGCACGTCTTCTGAATCACTCATGATCGCTAAACTATATTCTCACATCTCCAATATAAACACATCAAAGAAAGAATTATGGGTTTTGCTTTTATCATCACTATTATCGTCGCGTTTATGCCTTTTATCGTTGCTCCAACATAAACGTACCCTTAGGCTGAACAGATTTATTTTTAATTCCGTCTAATTCGTGACCTAATTGTCAACGCGAGAGGTCTCTGTTAATTGCAGCATTGCCGATAAAAGGGTGAACAACATTGCAGTTGCATTAAATAGGAAAGTTTGATTGGTGCATGTTTTCTGATGTTTTCAATATTAAACCAATCCCTGAAGTGCTGTTTACCTTTTTGATGGTATCAATATTGACCACCAGAGGTCGCCTACTTTACTTGATTTCGCGAATATGAAGTATACGTCATTTTTTTATTATACGCCAATCGATTGATTGGTAAAACAGCTTTACTTCTCGCAGCCGTTGCATTCTTGGTACTTTTATATTTTTTTAATAATATCCTATTTCTCTTACTTAAATAATATTTTATCCTTGTTTGAAGAATTTTGTTCAAATTTCGCTAGATTTTGGCCAAAAACATAAAGAATCCCTTTTTCCCTTTATGACCTCTGAATTCCCTAGATATGGCAACACTGTTTCGACTTCATGTCTTTATTAAAAGCTGCGTTCGTTTAATCACTCCGTTTAGGGTTGGAGTAAAAATAGAATGAGAGGGAAGCTCTTTTGATACAAGTTAAAATGAGAGAAAAGTGCGAAAGAGTAAATAGAGTGAACGGAGTTGAATAAACGAACGCAGCTAAAGTAGGCGATTTGGGCGACATCAGTTACTCTGGGTGGCGACTTGAAACATGAAAATACTGGCAACCCTGCTGGCAGTGTCCATCTGCTGACGAATTGCGAAAGGACGAGTGTAAGAAGATCGCCGGCGGCTGTTGTAGGCGTTCATCTCGGAGACGTCGGTGGGTTTCTGTAAAAAGAATGACGCGCGGTGCGACTTGCATAGATCGCGGCGGCGGCGTCGCGGGAATTTCGAAAAAATGTAGCAATAGTCAACTCTGCCTCGCGATGCGTGGGCTTGCGCATTTCCGCATGCTGAAGCAGGCGAATAACGATGACAGCATGCGTGTATAATTTTAAAAATGCTTTATTAACACAATATAAATACATATACAGGGTGATTGAAATTCGAGGGCCAGCATGGGGATCTCGTTTATTATAAGAGATAGAAGATCGGTTAAATGGAGGCAAAGTTTCCAAATTTCATGCTGATTAATAATCTGTTAAGAAATTTGAAATATCTCGAACGGTTTCTTCACAAACGAAGAAAAACTAAAAATTACAATTCTCGAAAATCGAACATAACTTCTTTATTTATGATTTTTTCCAAAATCTGTAAAAACTCTTTATACTTGATTAAATGCCGAACGTACTTTATTTCTAGAGTGATTCGTTTTTGTTTTTCCAGAGCCAACTTCATTTTTTCTTATGGGCGCGATTTTTGTTGTTTGTACATGTAGATAGCACATTTTTTCCTGAATATGCCATACTTGCTATTTTGTTTAAATTTTCATTGAGAAAATTATGTGCACACATTAAGTTAGCTTAGTTTCACCCATTAACTTAGCTTAGATTCAATTGTATGCTGCGTAGCCAACCTTCGTTTAATTGGTCTGTCATTAAATACAGAATGGCGTATCCAAATGAAGAAAAACGTGATATATTGCGTATGTTTTATTGTCACAACGAAATTCCATTACAAGTGCTCAGCGGTATTTAAAAACTTATCCGGAAAGAATTCAACCAAGTAAATAGTAAATATTTTTCCAAGTTGGATAACTGGATAAGTTGAATTTGATTCAAAATGATACAACGTATACGACTAAGTATCGCGGAAAATGGAAATGTCTTCGAACAAATGCTCTGATTTTTTTCTCTATTCTATTTCTGTATGTACATTCTCTTCGAGTTTCAAATGTACCATTTTGAATGAAATTGTTATCCAACTTGGAAAAATACCTAATATGTACTTGGTTGAATTATCTTCGGATAGGTTTCTAAATACCACTGAGCACTTGTAATGGAATTTTTGTGACAAATAAAAAATACGCAACATATCACGTTTTTCTTCATTTGAATATGCGATTCTGTATTTAATGACAGGCCAATTAAACAAAGGTACAGGTATCCTAGGTTACGCAGCATACAGTTGAACCTAAGCTAAGTTAATGTGTACTCATGAATCTAATTTCGGTTTTTTCAAAATTTCTCAATGAAAATTAAAACAAAATAGCAAGTGTGGCATACCAGTGAATTCAGAAGTGAATGTGCTATCTATCTGTCTAAACAACAAAAATCGCACCCATAAGAAAAAAGGAAGTTGGCTCTGGAAAAACAAAAACGAATCGCTCTAGAAATAAAGTACGTTCGGCATTTAATCAAGCGTAGAAAGTTGCTTTAGGAATGTTTTTACAGATTTTGGAAAAAATCATAAATAAAGAAGTTATGTTCGATTTTCGAAAATCGTAATTTTTTGTTTTTCTTCGATTGTGAAGAAACCGTTTGAGATATTTCAAATATCAGATTAATTATTAATCACCATGAAATTTCGCAACTTTGCCTCCATTTAACCGATTCTCTATCTCTTATAATAAGCGAGATCCCATGTTGGCCCTCGAATTTCAATCACCCTGTATAATTACCAAATTACATACAATTTATAAAATACATAATTACAAATTACATACAATTTGATTTTAATTTATAAAATACATAATTACAAAATTACAGACAATTTCATTTTAATTTATAATGTCCCAACGGCAAAGAATGAATGTTCGTTACAAGATCGTAATATCATTTGTCATCTTGAGCATCTAAGGCAGTTTTATTTATGGCAACGGTTAATAATTGATGATTTATTGACCTGATACTATTGAATTTTGACATTAATTTTTTATTAGCAAATAAACAGTCATAATATTCCTGAAAAGTTATTTTTTTAATTCCTGAACAACCTACACCCTTCAATTTTTTAAATTTTTCTTCTCTTCCTACTCTGATGGCGTAAACTTTAGCTCTAATTCCAATGAATTCAGTTATTATCTGTCCGCAGAGTTCGTCTTTAAATTAACTTTCTTATTAACCAAAAGTATTCCGAAAGAGTTATCTGCGGCGTAATGAAGTGTCAACAATTTTATTTGCATCACGTTTTATAATTTCATAAATACTCGAGACACGTTCAGGATGTTTTGGAGAGAATTTAAAAATAAAACTGTCCGTGTCCGTGTGACATACTGTAACATTAAATAAGGGCTCCACATTTTCTCTGATGTCATCATGAAGAAAACTATACGTGACTGTTTTTGAAATGTCAAGGACTGCCATGCCAACGTAGATCGATTTATCAAATTTCACGCATAATTTGTTCAATTCAATTGCGACCAGATTCTCATTGAAAATCGTAGCTTTTTTGAAATTTGGTTGACTAATATATTTTTCAGCGGATTTCCATTTCGTTGTCAATACTATATTTCTGTATTTGCTTACAGATTCCATAAGTTTTCCGAAAACCATATTCGACATGCCTCTTTATCGAAAGCGTTCGTAGATTTTGCCCTCAAATCGCTATTTAATTTAATGTATTTTTCTAACCATTGCTCTCGTCAAATTCTATCACACGATGAATTGTTTTTAATTTGAAGCCGTGTTTTAAACTTTGAAGTAAAACGCGTAAATGGAGGACGTACTTCTCTTTATTACATAAAGTTAGCATTAATTTTTTGTCGTCCTTTTTACCTGTAGTGGATCTGTGTTCCGGACAAAATGGAAAAAATATATGGGAATCGTGCAAATCTTCAGGATATTCTAAGTCAACTTCTAAAATACAAGATTTACCCGTTTAATCCCCGTAATGCATTGAACAGTCAATGTCAGTCGTGCTAAGCATTTCTAAAAGATTCGTTAATTATTCGTCACTTACCCAGCTGAAGTTGTCGCATGGAAATTTTGTCGTCATCGCGTAAGAATAGAGTCCGGTCGCGTCTACGTAAATAATTTCGCTAATTTCCTTATCAGGGTCGAAATTAGTTCCCATGTGTACAGAATTCGCTTTTGCATATCGGGAACTAACTTGAGTTATACCGCCACGTAAACCTTTTTCTATAAATAAAATCATATCGATGTCTTGTAAAAGGGGAAGTTTAATTTTTGTTGTTTTAAGAGCCGCCGAAAATGATAGGCCCGGAGCTGTGAAAATTCCACACGCATCTAATGCGTAAGTTTTGATGGTCAATTTTCTAAAATTTTCAAAAATATCTGCCAATAGAAATACGTCAATTTTTAAATACAAGTCCGCGTATTCATCGAGAGTTTTACCACAGTCTACATACAGTCTACATACCCGATGAGGTCTCACACAAACAAAGGAAACCGCCACTACGCCAGAAAGGATGGTTATTCCCTATAAACTAAGGACTGCTCATGGGACTATCGGAGAATTTGCATCTGAAAGGACAGCTAGCAGTGCAGGACGAACGAGATGGTAGAGTGGACTTAAAGGAAGTAGATGACAACGGAGTGACTTTGAAAGCGCCTTAACTCTTCCCGAACTTCTTGGTATCCTCATTGTGTTTTGTGTGAATGCCTATATGTACGTACCACAATCGGATAACATAAACTCTAACCTTTATTACATTATGGAAATGTTTAAATTTAATTTCTGTAATTCCCTTATATTGTTACATTGATACGTTGTAAAGGAACTTCTGAAGAGACCTCTCGACCATTTTAAAAGGAATTGACCATAAGGGTCAATTCTTTTACTAAGGGGGAAGGGATGTAAACAGCCGGAAAATCAGAATGTATCAAAATTTTTTTTATAATTATACGCAAGAATTCGACGTTCAAAATGACTTGCCAATATCGAAAAAGAAATCCCCAGTCTAAATATGTTGTCATTAACTTAAGTGCTATTCTAGATAGTTCCAAAAATTATAAATAATCCCGACAAGCGCGAAAAGAAATGTTTTCGACATTTAGCATTAACTTAAGTGGTATTCCAGACGGTTCCAATATAATAAATAATCTATAAAAGTACCAGCGCGAAAAGAAATGTTTTCGGCATTTAGCAATTAAGTTAAGTAGAAAATCAGATACGTCTAAGATAAATATTAGCGTAATTACCAATCGACACGTGCGATTATAACTCCGCGCGTTAGAAAATGATCAATCAGATTTTAAAAATATCTAATTACTACCCCGTAGGATAGGCAACTTAAGTTACTTGAGTGACTTAAATAAACGGGATCAAAAAGGGAATTTAGGTAGGTGGCAGCACAATACAGCAATTGCGCGAAACTTTAATATAAACAAAGGGGTTGTCGCGGTCAGTGAAGAATTCAAAATCTTTAGTCTTCATCTAGCTTTTTCTGAAATCAGAAGGGTTCTTCCCCAAAAAGTTAAACTCGAGTGATTGATAAAATTTATTACCATCAAAATAAGATTATCATTTTAAATTACTCCTAATAATTTCGGTGGTGAGTTCACACCCTGAGAGCCCCAAGGCGAATTCGGTTTTTTAACCCTTGAAGAAAAGAAAATCTAGAGGTCGAGAGAAGTCCCAGCAAAGGTTCCTAGTCGCCTACTAAAGGTAGGAATTAAATTGTACAATATGTTTGTTCATTCGATTCACCTTATGTATCAAGCTATTACATACATTTTTGTTTCTTCCCTAATATACTTAATTACTTCTTACTTATGTCTTTTAATTATAATTAAGTATTTAACTTTCGTTCAATTATTGCACTTTCCACAACTTTGGAGCTCAGAAGAACTCCAATCCTCCGATTAAATCACAGTATTTCTTTTTTTTTTCTTGCTCTCAAGAAAAACGGGTCCGGAACCCTATATTTTTCCGGTGGTGGCAGTGAAAAATTTAAATATAAAATTAAAGATTAGAACTTTCAATTTGCTCTTATAACTAAATTGGCAGGGTTCACCCCACGACTACCCCGGTCGGCTTACAAATTGGTGGCAGCGGTGGGATGTCCTTTTTTTTGAAAATTGCTAATAAATAAAAAAGTAAAATTGTAAAAGTAAATGCATAAATTCAAGTCATTGCATGAATGCATAAATTCCAGTCATTGGGCTTTTCAAATTCTTCCGGAATTTTAGCGTAAATTTTCTCAGTTCCAAGGTTTTCTAATTTAGTAGCCGATTAAAGATTTTCAATTTTTAAAATTGCCAACAATTTTCTGCGTGGATTACACTTAATAATAATTAAAAAAAAGAATGAATAAATAAATAAATTTAAAAAAAAAAAAAGTTATTTTTTCTTTCAAATAAATACAAAATATATATACAGTTTTAATTGTTTATACTTTGTCAAAATTTATTTTCCCGTTCCAAAGTATGTAATCATCTAGATATATACTTAATTTTAATTAAACAAAATTGAAATAGGACAAGGGCCTGAAGTGCGTGGAAAGTGAATTTTATGTACGCGTTAGGCGTAATATGAGTTTATAATGATTATTGTTTTGTGTTTAACGCATTTCCTTTTTTTATGTCTGTCTTTTATGTTTTGTTATTTAAAGGAAATGTATAATAATAAGTTACACTTAAATAAGGACTAGCATTATTGCATCCACAGGGCGTGTCTAAAAAGCAAGTTATTTGTGCGACTCAAAATTTTAAGAAAAAGTTCTCTAATAAAGAGTACTTTAGTTTTCAAACTTTGTTTTTATGTACTCCCGTTTGTGGTGTTTTTATGTAATTCAGTTGTAGCAAAAGCATAACTTTAACTTTAAAAATTAATCGAACACATGAACGTAACGAATAATTAAAATTAATCAAAGGTATTCCACACGGTGAAATTTTCAAATTAAAAATTGAAAAAAAAAAGATTTTTTTTAAGTTTTTTTTTGCTATTGTTATTAAACACATAATAATTAGTGTTCAATTAAAGTGAATTTAATTGAGTGAAAAATCTAAAATTTAAAAGCAAGTGAATTATAACTAGTTATGGCGGAGGAAACGCTCGACATAACCACTGCGACAGATGACATAACGAAAACAAATAGGTGCGTTTTATTGCAACGTTCGCGTCAGCCGGTAGAAGTAAAACGTCGTTTTATTGTGCTGCTGGTGTCCACTGGTGGCAACTTTCTCTACCGTCGTTCAAGACGGTAGAACACGGTAGAGAGGGTGGGGGTGGGGATATGTCATTTCAATTTGAATCCATCAATTCGTCTTCAATGACTCTTTGCTGTTGTTAAAATCGAGCTATTATCGGAAACGGTATTTCACCGTTTTCCATTATTCCGTTAAATCAAGACGAAATAGTACCACTTTGACAGCTGAAAGTTAAAGCGTAACTATTACCGTTTTATTGTAACGCATCTACTGGCGTATACTTTTGCCACCGGTAGTGCACAATAAAACGCAGCTTTTATCTTCCCTGTTGGTGGCACAATTGATGCAGAACAACCAACGATGACGAACATTCGAACGATTGGTCAAACCCTTGTTGGTCTACCAGAATTTTCAGGTAAACCAGGAGAAAACATTCGAGAATTTTTCCTGAAATTACGTCAACGAGCGGACATTGATGCTTGGTCGGAGCAACAGGTACTAGCAGTTGCAAGGTACCAGATGAAAGGGGAGGCATTTCAGTATCTTGAATTGGAATCTAATCTTTTGTCGTCCGCTGTCACATATGCTCAATTTAAATCAGCGTTAATAAAGCGCTATGAGAAGAAAATTCTACCGGGAGAAGCATATTTAATGCTCCAGAGATGTAGTCAAGCATCCCGAGAGAAAATCGAGGATTTTGCGATCCGAGTGAAAAAGGCTGGAAAGAAGCTCCTGGAAGAAAACCTAGCCTTAGTTGAACCAAATCAATTGGCTGAAAGAGAAAACGTCAAAAAAAGGCATCAACGAGATTTGTCGGAACAATTTAAAAGAGGATTGGATCCGGAAATAATGAAAATGATTATCCTAGACTTAAACCGAAATCCTCGCATGTCGTTCGAAGATGTGATCGAACTTGCCCAACAGGCAGAAATCAGCGGACGAATGCTGAAACAAATGAGGAGATTAAATGATCTTTATATTACCAACCAAGAAACGGAAAAATTTGATGAAGAATATAATGAACAGGCTTTTAGGGACGGACAAGATAGCCGTAACCAACGAGAATACAGATCAGAACCGATCGAGAGAGCGAAATGGACCAAGTCATCAACATCTGGTCGACTTCTAGAAAACAGAAAAAATAAGTTCCCAAATGAAAGAAGAATCGCTGGTATAGGCGAAGTTAGACGGGAGGAACACTTAAGGAGTTACCCCACAACAAGTCATTATTCAAGGGGAGCAACAAGGAAACAGAACTTTCCGGAGGGTAGCAGAACTAGGTCCAATGAAGGTACGAGAAACATGACGAACTACCATCAAAGGAAGCCAAATCTTTATGAAGTAGGAAGAGAACCACAAGATTGGAATTTCAAGAAGCAAGTGAAGTGTTTTAAGTGTTGTAAGATGGGACACTATGCTCCGGATTGTAGATGGACCAATAATCAGCTAAGGGCACCAAATGGAGGCAATAACAGGAATGAAACTAGAAAGTTTTTAAACTTAAACGGTCCTTTGCAGAACCCCGAGGTCAAAGGACCTTACCAAAACAATTAAAAATCACGCTCCCCCATACATATACGGTCGAAGAGGAAGAAAATAAATGTCTTATCCTACCGGAAATACGAGGATACATCGCAACTATGCTAGTGGACACGGGAGCCTCTTTGACCATATTAAAAGATGGATTCGTTCGGAGAATCGGGGCCCGAACTGAACCAGAACCAAATGTAATTTTTCGAGGAATTTCAGGTGATGAAGAGCTATGCTTGGGGTCAATAATGTTGTCACTTCGAAGAGGGAGAAAGTACTATGACACCAAGTGCA
The DNA here is from genome assembly GCA_033060865.1 of Dorcus hopei. Classification (NCBI taxonomy): domain Eukaryota; kingdom Metazoa; phylum Arthropoda; class Insecta; order Coleoptera; family Lucanidae; genus Dorcus; species Dorcus hopei. Next base: position 3,365,414 of record CM065423.1, on the reverse strand, counting down.
TGATATGCTCAGATTCAGTGAACCTGAAAGTGGATGGCCTTCTTGGAAAAGATTTTCTCAGAGCCAATAGCGCATTAGTCGACTATGGGGAAAATGTCATCAGGCTTGGAAGAGAAAATATTGAGCTTTTAAGTCATAGTGACTTAAACGAGTCAGGATATGATAACGCATACGCTCTACACCAAGAGGATGCCTGGAAAACAAAGGCTAGGAGAACGCCAAACAAACCTCAGAAACCGAATCATCGATTTACACAATCTGAGAGATTTACAGAATCTCAACACCGGAATCGAGGAATGGAGGCGAGAAACAATGGAATTAAAAGGTTGAGATATTATGAGGAATTGGAAAAGCCGAGCTACGGTGAAATAGTGAAACGTGGAAAAGGAAATACGACGGCCAAGAAAAATTTAGAACCGGTCCCAGAGAGGGTTAAGTTTAATAACAAGAAAGAGTTTAATCGAAAAATGCAAGAAGTCGGCAAAAATTTTAAAGAAAAGGATGTTGAAATAAGGGAAATTAGCGGCGATTTGTTTACAGCTCCAGAAGAATACTCCTTGGTTCATTGAGCCTTATGAATAAAGTTTAAGCAATTGCTTTTTCTTGAAATTTACTAGTAAATGCTTAATATCTAATGAATAAAATCTTTAGCAATTGCTTGACCTTGTAGCAATTGCTACGACACCAAGGAAAAGCTTATAGCAAAAGCTTGTCCTTAAAAATTTCTAGTATTTGCTTAATATTGTATGAATAAAGGTAGCAATTGCTTTTTCTATTTAAGCATTTGCTTAAAAATTATTAAGGTTCCTCTGCCCCATCCTTGCATTTGCTTAAATCAGTTATAATTTCTTATTCATCGCATTCGCACGATAATAACGGCGCAGTTCTTTATATTTGTATACATAAATACTATATAAAATACGTAACGAATGCCTAGAAGAAGATTATAGAAAATTACATCGGTTTAACAGCGAAAACGTTTAGTGACTTGCAAACTATTTTTTAGAAGATAGTGGCGAGAAAAGTGGTGGTGCATTGTCAATTATAGAAAAAATGAAAATATTTCTTTGTGGCCCTATCTGACCCAAGCAACTGTTTCTAAACCTACAACTGTTTCTAAAAACTATACGTTTGTTATGAACAAAATTTCTTTTTGCCAGTTTTATTTAAATCAAATTTTTCTTTTTCACTTTTCCTTTATATTGCTTATTTTCCTTGCAACTTGTTTAGTTGTAAGGGAAATATTAAAAATCCCCTTGTAATTATCAGTTATTAGGTACTTGTGCGAGGGACGGGTGATTAAAAATTATGATAACAGAAAGGGGATGAATTATCTTTTACTTTCAACTTTATCAATTTTTACAAGGACTCGTCTTCTTCTAGGTGTCTCGACGAGAGTAAGAGAAAGTTCTATTGTTATGCCCAAACTAGGTCTTAATTCCCAAAATTAATTACATCACAGAAATCAACAATTTCCATTTCTTCTCCTCACTCTTTTACTAAAATTTTAATCAGACCATAAAGGACCCAAGTAACAATCTGGTTTGAGCTTTTTAGCCAAATAATTGCTATTACACCCTCTTTATACGGAATGAGATTTCAGCCCTTGCCCGCCACTACTACCACTAACAAATCAATGTCTAAATTTAAATTAAAACTAAGACAATTCCTGCTGAAACGCTGCTTTTATGAATTTAAAGAGTTTTTATGATCTTCTTTTCTATGACGATACCAATATCTCTTCTGAGATCTAGGGTTGAAATGATAATAAATAAATATGTATAATTTTCGGGATTGACGAAAAGTTACGTTCTTTCTTTTAAGAATGACATTGACTTCAAAATAAAGAGAAAATTTATATAAATAAATACCTATATTAAGAATAAGTAAACAATTATAAATTGATAAATTGATTAAGACAATTTTAAAACTGATTACGTACATACAAGACTCTAGTCAAATTACTAGAGATCACAAAATTAGACAAATGTAATATTTAAATCCAATTTATTAAAAATGATTTTATTTTCTATTAATTTTTCTAACAAAAATAATTTTTTTGTCTAACTCGGTCTCATTATCACTACTAACTATCTCGATCATTAGTATCCGACATTTTATTAAAAATGAGCATCGCTTCGATTACGAATCTAACGTACCTACTTTAGCTATGTAGATAAGCAAATCTACACAAGTCGTACTAGCAATTGCTTCAACGAATCCGGAAAGCTAGCAAATGCTTAGGATTTTTATTCATATAATAATTCAGCAATTGCTTTTTCTTAAAGCATTTGCTTTTATAGCTTTTGCTTTTGCTAATCAGTCAATGCTTAAAGCAATTGCTTAGTTTTTATTCATCAGGCTCATTGTGTAGCAAAAGATCTCCACATGAACAAGGGTATAGCGGCTGAGTTCAAGCAAAGATTTGGACGAGTAGGAGCTTTAAGAAGGCAAAATGCTCAAGTCGGCGGAGTAGCAACTTTGCACCAGAGCTTGTTAAATGGACAAAGCAGGTATATCTACTACCTTGTGACGAAAAGTCGAAGCCAAGGCAAGCCCACCTACAAATTCTTAGAAAAGGCATTAATCAGTTTACGAGATCACTGTCTACAGTACCGAGTTCAAAAGTTAGCGATGCCAAGGATAGGATGCGGATTGGACAGGTTGAAATGGAAGGTAGTTAGAAGAATCATAGAAGATGTGTTTGGTGGAACCGAAATAAGTATCTCAGTTTATGCTTTGGAGTTGCGAGAAGATAGGCAACGAAACCAAGAAAATATGAACGAGGAAAAAAATGGTAACAAAATGCGGAAGGAGAAAATATTCTCCTTGTGGAACGTTTGATTCCTTTTTATTAAAAGGAATCAAACACAAACATAAAGAAGTGGAAAAAGCACCTAGAAGCTGTAGAAACGATGGGAACGTATTAAAGAAGGAGACTCTAAGGGAGGAGGATCGCAGGTTAACACCATCACTATCAATGATGGAGGACGGGATAGTTGGTAGCTGTCAAGTCCGCGTTAAAAATGCGATCGACATTCCTCCTAGATGTCAAATGTTGTGTACTGCTGTGCAGGGAAGGTACAACCCTACACAGGATATATTGCTGGAACCAGCTCATCTGCTCATCCATGGCCTTATAGTGGCTCGCACAATTTCTAAAGCCAGGCCGGAAGTGCCAGTTTGCATCATGAATGTTACCAGCGAAACGGTTAGAATACCGAAAAATGCAGTAGTTGCCTATAGTGAAAGAATTGAAGTGCATGAACACATCCCAAGAAGAGGAAAGGAGCGCGTCTCCATAAACAAGGTAGACCTGAAAAGATCAGGAATTCTAGAAAAATTGGAAGTGGAACATCTAAGAAAGGAAGAAAAAGATAAGCTATTCAAACTGGTTCGAAACTACGGTGACCTCTTTATGGGGAAAGATGTAAAGTTGGGGTGCATACACGAAGTGAAACACAGAATTATCACAGAAAATGTGCCACCCATTACCAAAGCGCCGTATAGAGTACCGTTTAGTCAACGGAAGGAACTCCAAAACCAGATCGGAGAGATGTTAGAGCAAGGAGTGATCAAAGAATCCTCCTCGCCCTGGAGCGCACCGGTAATAATGGTGAAGAAGAAAGCCGCAGAAGGTGAGAATAAAATTCGCGTCTGCATAGACTACAGAGCGCTGAATACCATCACTAAGCGAGACTACTTCCCATTACCAAACCTTCAGGAAACTATCGATCAACTAGGAAATGTAAAGTTCTTTTCCACGTTGGATCTGGCAAGCGGCTATTGGCAGGTGGAAGTTGACTCAAAAGATAGGGAGAAAACAGCATTTTCAACCCCTGATGGTCACTACGAATGCCTAAGAATGCCATTTGGTTTAGCCAATGCGCCTAGTACCTTCCAGAGACTGATGTATTCGGTCATGTCGGGACTAACAGGTGAAAAGTGTTTAGTATATTCTCGATGACATCATTGTGTTTAGTAAAACGTTGGAAGAACATCTAGAACGATTGAGAGAAGTTTTCGAACGACTGAGAAAAGCAAATTTAAAATTAAAGACATCAAAATGTAAGTTTCTAGCCAGAGAGGCTAAGTATTTGGGTCATATTATATCCGAAGAAGGAGTGAAACCAGATCCAGAGAAACTATGTGTTGTGAAGAATTATCCTCGACCTAGAAACGTGAAGGATATTAGAGCTTTCCTGGGATTAGTAGGATTTTATAGGAAATTTATCCCAGAATTCTCGCATAAGGCAATACCCTTAACAGCGCTCACGAAAAAGGACGTTGAGTTGGTATGGACGCAGGAACAAGAAGACGCGTTTGAATACTTAAAGGAAAAGTTGTGCATTCCACCAGTCCTGAAGTACCCTAATTTTGAGGAACCATTCATCCTTGCAACGGATGCTTCTGGAACACCTATCGGTGCAGTGCTAAGCCAGAAGAATGGTAAGTACAAAAGACCTATAGCTTACGGGAGCCGACAACTCAATAAAGCGGAGCGGAATTACGACGTGACTCAGCAAGAGTGTTTAGCAGTTGTTTGGGCCATCAAGCATTTTAGATGTTACCTTTATGGGACAAAATTTACAATTTACACGGATCATAGACCATTAAAATGGTTGTTCTCTCTGAAGGACCCTACATCGAGATTAGCCCGATGGGCATTGGTCTTGTCGGAATACGATTTTACGATAGAATATAAGCCAGGTAGGAAGAACAACAATGCTGATGCCATGAGTCGGTTGCCGAGGTACGAGGAAGATCAAGAAGGGAATGAAATTACAAGAGAACTAAAATGTAACACCAAGCAAGAGAAGATGAAACGAACGACGGATGACAAAGTGCTAGACCGCAGTACGCATAGGAATCAACGACGAGACACGGGAAAAGCGAATGAAATTATCGAATTAGCACATGAAGAAGGAAGAACAGATGAAAAGTTAGTTCTGCAAGAAAACCTTGAGAAAAGGGGTAAAGATGATATGCTAAAAAGTGATAATAAATTACAGCCGGGAAGAAAAGAAAAAAGGAAAACAGTAAATCCAGTCGAAGTTAATGTGAAAATCAATACACATGACGAAACTCTTAGTGATGATGAACCAGGAAATAAGTACGACAGAACCTTTTCGCAATTAGAGCAAGATAGACTCCGTGGATATGAAGAATTTCAAGAATGGGCACGAAAAGCAAGAGAAAAGGATCGAAGAAAGGATATGCTAGTACACGAGGCAAGACAAATCAAAAAAGTAGATCCACAAGAAATCGAAATCCACCCAATTTTGAAGAGCGATCAGATCAACACGAAAGATACACCTGTACCATACTTAAATAAAGAGTAGATAGGAAGAGAACAAAGGAAAGATAAAGCTTTGAAGAAACTTCATCAACAAATTCGAGAAGAGCAAATAGAAGACCCTTATTATATCGACGATGATGGTGTTATTTTTCGAGTGAAACGTGGTGAAGAAAGAGAAGACAGAGTTGTTATTCCCAGAAACTTGGTGCGCCAATGCATTCATGATCATCAGGATTTACCGTACACCGGACATCAGGGAATACCAAAAACACTAAAATTGCTACAAGAACGGATGTATTGGAAAGGAATGGAGGATGATGTCAAATATTACGTCAGAAATTGTCCTTCCTGTAATGCCCGTAAAACACCTACAAATAAGAAACCAGCTCCATTGCAAACGTTCTGTGAGGTTTCATATCCATTCGAACTAACAGCCATGGACATAGTAGGACCGTTGGTTACTACAGATGAAGGCAACAAATACATATTAACTTTCCAAGACTATTTTACAAAATATCCGGAAGCCATACCGTTACCGGATCAAAGAGCAGATACCGTAGCACGAGCATTTGTAGAAAACATCGTTGTCAGACACGGAACACCGAAAAAATTACTAACTGACCAAGGGACAAACTTTGTGTCGGGATTAATGAAAACCACTTGCAAACTTTTAGGCATAAAAAAGATTCAGACGACTCCTTACCATCCACAAAGCAACGGAATGATAGAAAGAATGCATAGAGTGTTGAAGGATATATTGTCGCATTATATTTCAAGGTCACAACGTGATTGGGATAAGTGGATACCCTACGTCTTGATGGCATATAGAACCAGTATTCACTCGTCTACAAGAGAAACTCCGTACTTTTTGCTCCACGGAAGAGACATGAGACTACCTAATGACGAAACTTTTAGGTCTACGAGACAGCGATACGACTACAGTGAGAATTATGCATCTGAACTAGTCGCAAGACTAAATTCGGCGTTTGAAGTCGTTCGCCAAAACCTTAGAAAATCGGCAGGGCAACGGGAGAAACAATACAACAAGAAAACAAGACCCACTGAATTCCAACTAGGCGATAAAGTCTATTTATACAACCCGATGACGAAACCAGGTCTGTCGAAAAAGCTAAGTAAAAAGTGGGAAGGACCTTACCGAATCATGGAAAAATTAGGTCCAGTTACGTACAAAATTGCCAAAGTTGATAGTGGAGAGGAACAAACAGTACATGTCAATAGACTGAAGTGGTTTGGAGGTGGTCAAGAGGATAATAATAAAAATAAGACTCAACACGAAGGAAGGAAGGAAGGTTTCAGAAGAGGATTCCGATGATCAGGAATCAGACACAGAATCAGAAGACGATTTCAGAATTCCAGGAAATCTAGAAGAAATGGAGAAAGCACTCTTCGGCGAAGCACCAGGTCATGCGATAAGCCAACCAGAAGAAGTAGAACCCTGGATAGGCACACCGAGGTCTATGAATGATGACAGCTTCGCGCGACGAGTAGTCAACTATAATCCAGACGAGCGGGATGAAATCAAGGAAGATTCTGAAATTGAGAACGAGGAACTATCAGATCTCGTGAGAAATAGTAGTTCAGAAGGAGAAGAAGAAAAAGGAGAGAGTGGAGAAGAAGGAGAAGAAGAAGGAGAAAAAGAACAAGACCTCGAAGAAGCTGCAAATAAAAATAGTGGAAGATTGGAAGAAAATCTCGAGAATGAAGGAAACGAACTAAATAAACCAAGTACTTCTACAGAACATCCTTATGGAACAAGGAGTAAAGGACCTGCAAAATCGCAACCATGGGTAATGCCTAAAACTTTGTTTATCGAAAACGAATGTTTGGAAACACAAAATAAGAGTTTAAAACAGAAATTGAAACCACACAATAGATTCAAAGCATTTAGTTCCACGAATGTCATATACGTGATAAGTATTTTTATTTTTTTAAGTCTCATTCAAGCCCTCTAATATAAAGAAAAAATAATAATAATAATTTTTTTGTTATTTCAGTTTTAAACACTCGTTATCGATAACTTTTTGTTAATCAGAAATTTAATTTCTTTTGCAGCGCTAATGAGAGAGTAATATCAAAATTTCATAAACGATCTGTTTCTTTTCTGCAATCATTCAAATTATTATTGAATTTGAGAAAGGCAAATGCCAAATAACATTCTTCTTTTCTCAAAATTGTTGTAATACAGGGACAGTAAGTTAGAAAAAGAAAACAGGACTAAAAGGACTAAATATTAGTGATTAAACAAACTTTGCATATAAACTTATAAAATCACCTTGTGAAGGACAAGTGTGTAAAAATAATAACAAAAACGTGCAAGGAAAACGAAGTCTTCAAAATGACGCGGTGTAATATAATAACATTCTTCGCAGCCATCCTCCTAGTGGAACCAGCTCTAGCGATAATCGCATATGATTGCCAGAATCAAAGGATGAATCTAACCAGTTTCAGCTTAACTGACATTGGGAAATGTAAAACTCCTCCAACACAAATTGTATCGTCACGTGAGGAAATACAACTCCTTCAAGTAAATGAAATAGAGATGTTACCAATAATCCAATGCAAAATTCATGTAACCAGATTAATAACCCATTGTGGTATGCACTCTCACATGTCTGCTACGTTAAATGGATTAGCTACTTATATACACCCAATAGGTCGTACAAGATGCCAAGAGATGCATTTAACTCGAAGCCTCTTGAATTTCTATGGAAAGAACATAGATCATTTAGTTATTAACGGAACAACACACGCAACTGTTTTGATGACAGGAAGAATGACTGGAGAAAGTAGCTGCCAAGGTAGTTCATATGAAGACCATAAAGGACGTTGGGATAGTGTGATCGTACAAGCAGCCTTGGAAATTTCGCTGTATCAACGCTATTCACCGGCGAGGACAGGAGAAAATGAAATTATACTGCCAGGAGGGATACAATGTCCGTACAAGGAAAAGTCTTGTATAGATTCAGTGTATGGCGAGACTTACTGGGATCACGTAGATAACTCTCAATGTTCTGAAAAGAAGTATACTGTACTGTGTGAAGGTCCAGCCGAGAAACTCGCACCTAGTGGTGATATTCCGAGGGAACAAAAGACCGTTATTTATTCGGTAGACAGAGGAGATACAGTCTTCGCTATGCCAGTCTCTAGACCAACAATGATTTGTGGACAATCTTCGTATGAAACCGATCATCCAAAGTTCTTCATAGTGAAACCATCGGAGAGTGGAAGGTTCTACTTTAAAAAGTCAGCAGTCAATGTTCTAAATATGGACCCTACTGCTTACACCAATGCAAAAGTGGTGTTTGTAGAAAGGCATATTCAAGGACAAGTTTCTGCTTTGTATGCAGATGTGATTGCCCATAAATGCGCGCTAGAACAACAAGTCCTAAGGAACCTACAAACACTAGCAATAATAGCACCAGAAGCGTTTGCGTTCGCAAAAATGCAAGTTCCCGGATACACAGCTGTCAACTACGGAGAAATCGTCCATATCATCCAATGCCTACCAGTAGAAGTGTCAGTAAGGCGTACTGAAAGGTGTTACAAAGAACTACCGGTAGAACACGATAATAAGACTATGTTTATGACACCAAGAAATCATGTCTTACAGAAATTTGGGACAGAAACAGGATGCAACCCATTCCTGTATTCGGCTTATAAACTTAACGAAAAATGGTATAAGTATGCCCAAGGAGTACATGAAATACCTAATCCCCAGATCCTGGAACCTTCAAATGATCACCAATGTACTTACGTGAATCCGAATAATCTATTCACTGGAGGATTATACTCTAGAGAAGACATGGAAAAATTACAACAACACCTGATATTACCATCCGAAAGACAAGCAGTCGAGGGAATCATTACGAGAGGAATGATGGGTATATCAACCGATAGACAAGGAACGACTCTAGACCAACTAATCGATGAAAACACAATAAAGTCATGGTTATCAAAGGCCTGGAGTTCAATCTATTTATGGCTCACTACGTTAGGGACCGTCACATCCGGCGTAATGGGATTATATATTATCGGAAAAGCAATTAAATTCTTAATAGATACGTTGATACATGGAATCATGCTGCATGAGATTTTTGGTTGGAGTTTTAAATTGATTGGAGCTATACTGGATAGCATTACCATGTTCTGGGTGCACCGCCACCATACAAAAGAGTTAAAGAAGAAAACAAAGGATCCAGAAGAAATTGAACTAATGAACGTGAAAAGCGGAAATACCAATGAGGTCGTAGAGATTGGGAATCAAAATGAACTGCCCGAACTAGACGCTGAAGTGAATAAGCCAAATAAACTATACCCAACCTTGGAAGGTTACAAGACAAACAGAGATTGGAGACAAAATGATGACTTGTAAAATAAAGAGTGTAGTATGGCAAGTAATATAAAGACTTTTATAAGTTAATTTAAGAGAACAGTAAAGAGGAGAGGAGAAGAATGTTACTTTATATATATATTTATTTTTAAGAAAGAAGCTTTAGGGTTTGTCCTAGGGGTACAAAAAAAAATATATATATATTTACTTATTAAGATTAATATTGCGTAGTCTTTCATTCCTTGTTTGTTAATGTAGGTTTTATATCAACATTATATATTACTTTAAGGTTCGCATTATATTATAGATATGAATAATAAAAAGAAAAAAAAAACGGGGTCAGAAAAAATGCATGCCTGGGTAAGGGATAAATTAAAAGAAATAATATTTTCAATATTCAAGATGTATGACCCGGACAACGACAATTGTATCCGACTACTCTTAGCGGATCATAAGGCATCGGTAGTCGTAGGAGCCTGCAGACACCAGCTCAAACGGATTCGGAGGGACACTGGGGCCGGGGTTTGGATAAGCCCATGGACACCGGAAGAGGACCCCCGACTCATTATAATTGATGGAACCACCTCGGAGGTTCACCACGCCGTCCAGAAGATCCTGCGTGTGATCGATACGTATGGGAAGGACCTAAGATACCACAACGATCGTCAGGGCCCGAGGTTTGAAAAAACGATCTCAGTAAAAATGGTTCTTCCAGAAGAACTAGTGGAACTGTGGGACGGACCGCCACCATTAGTAGCCACCTTAATGAATTTCAAAGAAATTATCTGGGAGGCAAGCAATCGCCTTCCCCATTCCAACGAAAGAGAAATATTCATCAGTGGCACCTGGACAGATGTTCAGGCGGCGGTCCGTATGACGAACGTCGAGGAAAGGAGAGTGAAGCTCCGAGATAGAGTACGACATTTCTATCCTGAATAAACCCAGTTCGATCCCCCTCGAAAGGACGAATATATCTATATTTATATATTATACGATCCTGGGACAACTAACACGAAGACCTATTATTCCATATCATAAGCCCTACTAAAACCTATACATGCAGGGGAACACCTCAGATAAAGCATACTTATAGAATTGCATCCATAAGTATACCATTAGCTATGCTACGTATTTAAGATTTTTCTCATTCTTTTCATTTTCCTGAAAATTTTGATCCCTTGTATTTTAAATATAAAATATTATAAAACAATAATTTGCCATTTGGGCATGAATTAAAATTGTTTTTCACTAAGTCCTACAATTATTATATATAATTATTGTCACTAGAAATTTTTTGATTCTCTATACCTATTTTATTAGTATGTAGGTACTTAGTTGTATGATGTTAATATAAGGACTAACCTCGAGTGTAATAATATGATTATAATCCGAAAAGGTACCTCTAAATTAATATTTCGCTGATACTGCTCTTTTGTTGTATGTAATGCTGCATGGGGGTCCACCATCAGAAAAAAAGGGCATCATAAAACTAATGACCACCAACACCCGATGAGGTCTCACACAAACAAAGGAAACCGCCACTACGCCAGAAAGGATAATTATTCCCTATAAACTAAGGACTGCTCATGGGACTATCGGAGAATTTGCATCTGAAAGGACAGCTAGCAGTGCAGGACGAACGAGATGGTAGAGTGGACTTAAAGGAAGTAGATGACAACGGAGTGACTTTGAAAGCGCCTTAACTCTTCCCGAACTTCTTGGTATCCTCATTGTGTTTTGTGTGAATCCCTATATGTACGTACCACAATCGGATAACATAAACTCTAACCTTTATTACATTATGGAAATGTTTAAATTTAATTTCTGTAATTCCCTTATATTGTTACATTGATACGTTGTAAAGGAACTTCTGAAGAGACCTCTCGACCATTTTAAAAGGAATTGACCATAAGGGTCAATTCTTTTACTAAGGGGGAAGGGATGTAAACAGCCGGAAAATCAGAATGTATCAAAATTTTTTTTTATAATTATACGCAAGAATTCGACGTTCAAAATGACTTGCCAATATCGAAAAAGAAATCCCCAGTCTAAATATGTTGTCATTAACTTAAGTGCTATTCTAGATAGTTCCAAAAATTATAAATAATCCCGACAAGCGCGAAAAGAAATGTTTTCGACATTTAGCATTAACTTAAGTGGTATTCCAGACGGTTCCAATATAATAAATAATCTATAAAAGTGCCAGCGCGAAAAGAAATGTTTTCGGCATTTAGCAATTAAGTTAAGTAGAAAATCAGATACGTCTAAGATAAATATTAGCGTAATTACCAATCAACACGTGCGATTATAACTCCGCGCGTTAGAAAATGATCAATCAGATTTTAAAAATATCTAATTACTACCCCGTAGGATAGGCAACTTAAGTTACTTGAGTGACTTAAATAAACGGGATCAAAAAGGGAATTTAGGTAGATGGCAGCACATTGCAGCAATCGCGCGAAATTTTAATATAACCAAAGGGGTTGTCGCGGTCAGTGAAGAATTCAAAATCTTTAGTCTTCATCTAGCTTTTTCTGAAATCAGAAGGGTTCTTCCCCAAAAAGTTAAACTCGAGTGATTGATAAAATTTATTACCATCAAAATAAGATTATCATTTTAAATTACTCCTAATAATTTCGGTGGTGAGTTCACACCCTGAGAGCCCCAAGGCGAATTCGGTTTTTTAACCCTTGAAGAAAAGAAAATCTAGAGGTCGAAAGAAGTCCCAGCAAAGGTTCCTAGTCGCCTACTGAAGGTAGGAATTAAATTGTACAATATGTTTGTTCATTCGATTCACCTTATGTATCAAGCTATTACATACATTTTTGTGTCTTCCCTAATATACTTAATTACTTCTTACTTATGTCTTTTAATTATAATTAAGTACTTAATTTTCGTTCAATTATTGCACTTTCCACAACTTTGGAGCTCAGAAGAATCCCAATCCTCCGATTAAATCACAGTATTTCTTTTTTTTTTCTTGCTCTCAAGAAAAACGGGTCCGGAACCCTATATTTTTCCGGTGGTGGCAGTGAAAAATTTAAATATAAAATTAAAGATTAGAACTTTCAATTTGCTCTTATAACTAAATTGGTAGGGTTCACCCCACGACTACCCCGGTCGGCTTACAACGCCGATCTTTGTGGTCCCATGGAATGCACTTCTTTAGGCGGAGCTAAGTATTTTATCTGTTTCACATGTGATTACTCAAGACTGAGAATTGTTAACTTTCTTAAAGAAAAGTCTGAAGCTTTTGAGAAAATCTCTGAAATGTTGCAGATGATTACAAATCAGTGTGGACGACCAGTGAAGGCATTTCAATGTGATGGTGGACGTGAATTCAATAACAAAAAGGTACAAGAACTTCTTAAGTTGAATGGTGTTAAATTTGTTATCACGAATCCATATACGCCAGAACAGAATGATTGTGCAGAACGCAGCAACAGAACAATAGTTGAACTTGCACGAACGATGCTTTTAGCAAAGAAGTTGCCGAAGGTATTGTAGGCAGAAGCGGTAAATACTGCAGTATATTTGTTAAATCACACAGGCCCAAGCAAAATCGAATCAAAAACACCATATGAGATTTTCACAGGAAAATTGGTGCATCTAAACAGACTTCATGTTTTTGGTACTGAATGTTACGTGCATATCCCGAAGGAATCTCGTAAGAAGTGGGACGCAAAAGGGCAACGCGGCATATTTGTGGGTTACTCAGAAGATGTGGATGGTTTTCGTGTCTGGCTGCAACCTGGGAATAAAATTGTTCGGAGCAGAAATGTAGTGTTTACACCAGAAAATACTTCAAAAATGTGGTCAATCTTACCAGTTAAAGTAGATGATAATTTTAAAAATGACGAAATTCCAACTTCCTCAGTAGAAGCGACAACCGAAATAATAAAAGAGCGACTCAGAGATCGAACAAAAATCAAGCCGCCAGATCGTTTAATTGAAATGATGTTAGGTGAAGTTGAAGAGCCCAGAAATTTTGATGAAGCAATGAAATCGGCAGACAAAAAGTTTTGGAAAACGGCGATGGAAGAAGAAATGGTATCTCTGGAGGAAAATTCAACATGGTCACTAATCGAATTACCAGATGAACGGAAACCAATTTCTAACCGTTGGGTATATCGCGTGAAACGAAGAGCAGATGGTGAGATTGCTCGTTACAAAGCACGTCTTGTTGCTAGAGGCTATAGTCAACAAAAAGGTATCGATTATAATGAGACATTAATGCCCGGTTGCACCAACTTTTTAAGCAGAGCTTAAATCTAAGTGGTGTTTAGACTATGACATTATTTATAGATTTAACAAAATGTTAGTCACATTCTAATTGATACTTAAGTTGAAGTTTAAATGTCAATCAGAATGTGTTTGACATTATGCTGACCATACGTAAATGTCATATTCTAAACACAACTTAAATTTAAGCTCTGCTTAAAAAATTGGTGCAATCGGGCATCAGTCCTGTTGCTCGATTTGACACAATCAGAGCAGTACTGAGCATTACGGCAAATGAAAATTTGCAGCTGGGACAGTTTGACGTTAAAACAGCGTTTTTAAATGGCATGCTTGAAGAAGAGATATATATGACACAACCGGAGGGCTTTGAGGACGGTACTAATCGTGTCTGCAAGTTACATAAAAGTTTGTATGGGTTAAAACAATCTCCCAGATGTTGGAATAAAAGATTCAAGGAAGTTTTCAAGAATTTTGAATTGCTTGAAAGTGCAGCAGATCCTTGTATGTTTTATCGTATTGAAAAACATAAGAAATGAATAGTAGTTTTGTATGTGGACGACGGGCTGATTGTTGCAACCGATAAAAATGATATCGAAGAATTTTTATATAAATTAAAGTCAGAATTCAAAATAACAATTGAACCTGTGGGATATTTCTTAAATATTTTGATTCAAAGACGAGATGATGGGTCAATTTTTATTAATCAGGAAACATACGCAAAAGATATTTTAAAAAGATTTAATATGGCAGATGCTAATCCTGTTTTGACACCAGTGGAAAAATATTTGCAGATCGAGAAAGAAAATATTTCCGGCTTAACAACTGCTCCATACAGAGAAGCTGTTGGTTGTTTAATGTACTTATATATAAAAATTTTAATTTTCACGGACATAAAAATTAAAATTTTCATATTTGACGTTGTCGGTAAGTTTAAAAAGTTCTTTTTATGTCCGTGAATATCATACTTTCCAAACATTACAACAACATAAAACAGCCTGTCACATTTTACAAATATAAAAAATGTCATTAGGTATAATATTTATTGTTAAAAATTCTCTTTTATCCTATTTGTTGTAGACCTGATGATGGTTATTTAACCGAAACCGGTCGTCATAATAAAATATCGAGAAAATTAAAATTTTTATATTTGACGTTGTCGGTAAGTTTAAATAGTTCTTTTTATGTCCGTGAATATCATACTTTCCAAACATTACAACAACATAAAACAGCCTGTCACATTTTACAAATATAAAAAATGTCATTAGGTATAACATTTATTGTTAAAAATTCTCTTTTATCCTATTTGTTGTAGATCTGATGATGGTTATTTAACCGAAACCGGTCGTCATAATAAAATATCGAGAGAAAGTTGGGAAGTATTATGCTTCGGGCACATCTGCGTTAACGTCAAACGGCATTCTAATGGACAAGAACGCGACAATTAACGCGAGAAAAATTAATGCGCTAAGTTTTACATTGGTGGTTAAGGTCATTATTTGTCCCACATTTCGCTCCGAAGCGGCTGCAGCAGTGGTGTTTTAGTTGAATATTGGCAACTTTATATTAAATGTCAAATATCACAGGAGTTCTATTCAAATATTTTAGCATTTTCCGTTTCCTAACATTCAAAAATTATATTTTAAATTAGTACTTGAAATAATGAAAGAAACCTGCAATCGAGACTAAGATAGTACGTGACTAAAAACAAGAGATGTCTCTGTTTTCGTGCAAAAAATGTGTGTTCTGTCTTCCTCACATATATCTTTCTTTATCTATGGCAACAACTATGCGATACGTTCGCCGGCAATCCGTTTGATGTGTATCAAAAACCGCCAGCCGAGCTATCGTCTAGCGCGCAATGCCATTCTCAATGCCGTTACAAAATTAGTGCCATATATGCCAATAATTCGTCGCTACACTATCGTTGTCGGAGCCACGCTGCGTCTAATGTGCTGCCTAACGTGATTTTTCACGTCTAACTTGACAATAATTGTATGTGTAGCGACTGATTAATGGCAAATTAGACGTTAAAAATGACGTTAGGCAGCACATTTGCCGTTAGTGTGGCTGAACCATTACTCTTACTACATTTTATTTGTTCTGGTTTCAAATTTTTTGCTAATGTTTCAAGAGACGAGGGCATGAAACGAAACGAATCTAAGAAACGTAATTTTACATCGCCTACCTTTTTCGAGAACGATATGTAAGTTTAAGCTGTGTTTGCTAAAATTTCGACATTTTCATCGCTTACATTTGCCAGAGCTTCTATTATAAAGTGACTATCGTAATGAGATAAATTGTGTAAAATCACGGGAATATTTTTAACGCGACATTGTAAATTACAATTATTGCACAAAGCTGCAATATAGTTCCCGGTAAAATTGTCGTATTGATGAGTTTTAGCATTATTTTCGTTAAAATTAGAATCACATATTTCACACTTTTCGGTATTTGCATGTGCCGTAGATTCTTCAAACGTTAAATTTTTCATAGGAACGGTAACGTGATTTTTTAAATATTTCTTGAATATTTGTTGCTTCTCCTAATAATTTATTTACGAACCAGTCAGCTGGACTTTCGCCGTGCTAAATTTCAAAATGATTTAGTCGATCATCGTGAGAACCGATCACCGTACAAGAACTTCACTTAAGGCTGACGCCTTGCAATCCCAAAGTTTCTGAGGGGCTAAAGGGTGAAGGGAAGGAACAGTCAGTAGGCGTGTCGCTGATGAACCCCCACCAAAAATTTTTACGGAGACAAATGCATTATCTGTCGCCGTTGAAGTTTTGCATTCAGTGTTGACTAACGAGTTAAGAATAACAGGAGAGCTACACTAACAGTAGTTTCTCGTCCAAATTGGTTACTCAGTATGGTTGCTGTATGTCATAGGGCCAGTTGTATAAAACAAGTTAACCACTCGATCAAACTTAAACTTTCCTCCAATGATATTGCTTAATCACACAATTAACTTGATCGAGTGATTAACTCGTTTTATACAACTGGCCCATAGGCGCACACAGTCGTTTTACATTCGAGAAATGTCAATTGTATTCCTGTGTTGTTACGTTCGAAAATTACACCTTTTATACAGAGAAAAATATGTAGTGAAAAGTAACACAATTGTAGCTGAAATGAAACCAGTAACAAATTGTATGAAATATTATCACAATTGTAGTAAAATTACAAACAAGAATATTATCATGTTAAACAATTGTGTCAATACAATTTGTACTGGCTTCATTTCAGCTACAATTGTGTTACTTTTCACTACATATTTTTCTCTGTGTAGAGTATCTTGGGCGTATAATCGTATTTCTCTCACTCACGATTTTTAATATATTTTGTGTCTCTCTCATCCGTTTCAAGAAGTCTTGTGTTTACATTATTTACATGACGACGGGTGCATTTTCCACACTCTGCTTACGTTTTTGAGACAAAAATTCTCTTTTACGCTTTTCCCCTGAAATTGTCAAGATTTGCCTTTTGACATGGGATGTACATATTATACCTGCTGGCACTTACATACATACTTTTAAAGAGTTTATAAATAAACAGTATGCCTTAAATAAAGGAATGCGATCCGTTAAAGTATACCTTACGCATACGCCCGTTGAAACTATGACTTTTCGATTCGCTTATGGTCTCTATTACCAAATAATTACAATAAACAAATAAATCACGGCAGCTATTACTTCTTTCGCAGTAAAAGTAATACAATAATTAATTAGTTTTATTATAACTTTTATTGAACTTGCTTTTATTTTATGACGGAAAGTCGTAGCTTAGTATAGGGATGTTCGATCTACGTAAACAGAATCGATTTTTGAATCGATCTCGAATCGAAATATAAAAATCGATTAGTTTATATTAAAACAGCAATACATAATACTGAACAGTTACTTTTTAGAGCACCGCGTTAATTTGGTGCTAGTAGAATTTATTCTACTTAGGTTATCACGTCTAATGTCAAATCTACCGAGAATGATCCTCAAAATACGCGGTTGAGTTTCGGTCAGTCGCAGTCAGATTAACATTTCTTACGCGGTGTCAAAAATGTAAAACGCTTTCAATTCCAAATTTAAAAATCGATTCACTATGAAATCGCTTGCAAACAGAATCGATTTAAAAAATCGATTTTTATGAGAAAAAAATCGACCTTCCAAAAGATCGATTCTGAATCGAACATCTCTAGCTTAGTACGTATGTCGCAACCTTGAAGTTGTCAACTCCAACTGTCAAAGACTTTGTTTACATCTTCGAGGTTTATGTAATAAAATAAATGTTTTAATTCATTAATTGCCTTTTATTATTCATTTTGTAGAAAAGCGTAATTAAATGGATATAAAAAGTTAGGTTATGTTTTAGGGATGCACCAAAATTTAAAAAAATCGAATTTTCGAATCGAGTCCGAATTGATTTGACTCTGATACTTGTTAAAAAATATCGATATTAAAAAAGATCGATTTAAAATATAATAATAATTTATTGGGCCACCTTGTAAAGCACAGATTTTATTTCATGATAAAAGCAATTCTTGAAAAAAAAATTGAAAATTTCTTGGGCATGTCAATTAAATCGCCGACTGTCCCGAAATTATTTAGTGAATCGATTCGTACATACGCGTATGTGCTGAAAATCGGAAGTTTCATGTCGATTCAAAAAATCGATATTTTAAAGGAAAATATCGATCTTCCAAAAGTATCGATTTAAATCGTGCATCCCTATTATGTTTATAATAATCGTACGATTACGATGTGACTTCGCACTTCAGTATAGTCTTCTTTGCTGTATGTTTTAGGTTTAATTCTTTTAATTTTTTTAAATATACTATTTAATGTCATTTATATCTTTCAATGCATACTCTATAATTTGACATTTAGCAGTATGGTAAACTGATTTACTATGTTTGTTTAAGTTGTTTTCTCGCACATAAAACAGTACCGTAATTATTTCAAAATTAACATCACTTTAAACATAGAACACTTTTAAACACAACCACGATCTACTTTATCGGGTTATCTCTATTGACACTAGTGCTCATCAACGCTTAGCACGTTGTCACAATCCACCCGCCACTTTTCCAAATTTAAAATTCCCGCGAATATTTGATGGATCGCATTCCTTTATTTAGGTCTGCTTTAATAAATCACGCACAAAATGTAAGGGGTTGGTCTTTGTCGTAACCACCAATCAGATATTTTGCTAGAAATGTGAGTTTCAGAGGACATCTATGTTTCGATTTGAGAATCAAGTTAAATGAAAATCATAGCTTGCGAATAATACGTTTGTAGGAAATATTTTATAGTTTTTCTTTTAGGAAAAAACGTAAACCTTTTGTAAAATGATTATATGACACGGGACTGTCGTCATTATTTATGAAAAGATCCAATTTATTTAGAAAAAAAATATTGAATTCCTGTCAAATTTTGCTACAAATATACGTTTTAAAATTAAAATTATTAGCTTTTAAACTATTATTTTCAATATTTCAGCTGCAGCCCCGTGTAGAATATGATGTTTACTATACGTATAAAAAAATCTGAATTAATACAGTGAATATTAATTCTGTTATATTGATTCTTTATTGAGTATGTTTTAGGCGTATATCGGGAAGGAAGTCGGGTGCCTTAAGGGTATACCGGAGCAATGGCCAAATCAATGAAAATCAACGGTAAACGCCATGTCAAATTGCGGTCTTCCTATTGACTTTGAAGCAAAGGTCTCAGCTTGTATGCATGAGGAATAGCTAAATGTAATTGGGAAACTTGATCTCATTACGAAAAACGATTTCTTTTTAATTAATTAATTAAAAACCTTCTCAACAAAAATCGAATTTTAGAACAAACCAAAAACTCCAGCGTTCTAAACTTTATACCATTTTATAGATAGTGTTGGAATAATTAATGAAGGTGTAAGTCACGACCAAATAACTTAGTTAGGAAGCAACCAAAATAACGGGAAAGTGGTCAAGTTGGAGGATAAATAAAAGAGATTTGCTCCTTTGTTTAAGTACTTAATATTTCGTTGGGATTTCCAACTTCTTCAGAAGTTTACTACGGTCAAGAACAAACAGTCACTTGATGTTAATAAAATACAAACACAAAACTACTTACAACTGGAGACCTGAGAGTGGTCAACAAACTTTTCATGATTTAAACAATGATTAACATATTAAAATTGTAAAAACGTTAATGACGCATTTCTCGAAAGGTTTGTATAGGTTTATACGAGAGTCTACGTCATTTTGACGTCACTCCTGCAAAACGAACCCTCTCCCTCGTTTCGAGAATAAGGCCCCAGAACAAAAATGGTGGACCATGGACAAAGTGAACTTATTCTGACAACCATGGTTGCCAACCTACCTGGTACAAAACAAGCTTACCAACTACGTATTCTTTATTAAATTTAAAATGTTAGAGTAAAAGTTACTTAACTTATCAATATCTGTTCTATAATTCACGGATTGTTCATCTTTCTGAATGTATATCATTTCTAGAAAGAGTCTGTTTTTTAAATTATTTTCAAAGGTTAAAATTTTAGTCTTTTCAAAATCAAAATGATGATCATTATTCAATGAATGTGATGCTAGAGCACATGCCACCTTACCCGTCCTAATGTCACTTTTGTGTTTAGCTATTCGATTTTTAAGCCATTGGGCAGTTTGTCCAATGTAGTCCTTTTGACAGTGGCTACAAGGTATGGAGTACACTAAGCCACTGTTGAAATGAAAAGGTGTCATGTCCTTTGTTCTCGCAAATAAATTTTTAATGGATAAAGTATTGCATTGAACAACATTCAGAAATTGAAAATCCCTGAACACACTAATGACTCTGTTACTTAACCTCTGTATATGAGTTAGCTTTCTAAATTTAATGTCGCTATTATCCTGAGGATTAGGAGTTGGTAGATTGAGTTGAATCAGTTTATTAACAATCGATTGAGAAAAACCATTATTTATAAATAATTGAGATAATTTAATCAAATTGTCGTTAATGTAATCAGGATGTGAAATGTATTTAATCCTATACCTCATGGACACAACCACATTGAATTTTTGCCTGATAGTGTGGCTGGAATGGAAGTTAATATATCTTCCTGATGCTAATCATATCAAGCATGGGTACAAAAACATTAAGCAACTATTATCAACACAGGACCTTAGATGAAAGAAAATTAGATGTCAAAGCCAACGTTATATACGCAGAGCAATAAACTGCGCCCTCACACGGCGTGGAAGGAATTAAAATAAAAAAAGGCGCGCAATTTAAAACTATTTGAACGTAAACTGAATGGTTTTTCCAAGAAACTAAAGAATTTAGTACATTGAGCAACATTCTTATGTGCCCAAGATACTAAATAGTTAGTTCCCTGAAATAAGTACATATATTTTACATGTGAACATTTTTATATAATCAGAAATATTTAATATCTTCAGCAATAAAAATCAAAGACATGATTAAAATTATCTTTATTTCATTATTTACAAATACGAGACAAAATTACAAGATTCAGAAAAAGTATACACATTTAAGAAACATTTCTTTCAATTAGAACAACATAAGTTGCGGAGGGCGGAGGCACATGTCATCGTCTCAACTGAAACTTACAATCTGATTTTGACAAAAATAATACTCTCTTAACGACTTTTTGATAATTCGCTCCGAGTAGAAATGTGAGAGAGAACATTTAGAGACTTAGTGCACGTAAGAGTGAGAAAAATAGCGCTCCGATCGAATTAATGAAATCGCCTTAAGATGATAAGCAATATATTGACAGAAACTTCAAAATTCCAGGAACCTTCTAAGCGGACTATATTTTTACATAGAAATCTTACCTTGTTATCCAGAAAAATAAAATGCTATAAACAGAAAAAATAAATAGAATACATGAACAGAAATCCGCAATAAGTTAATTAATAGCTTTGTTCGCGGAACACATTTCGAACCAATTCAGAACGGGTACGGAACTAATTCAGGATTGTCGTAGTGCGCATGCTCGATTATGAACCGGTTCGGGATGTTTATTTACCGCGAACGATTTCGGAACCAAGAATGAGAACTCTGAATTGTTAACTCTATAAATGACGATAAATGATCTGACATTATGGCCGTACTCTAAAAATATATGTTTTATTAAGTGAAAAGCAAAAACATTTTTTAATTTACTTAACAATTACAATTCTAATCAATATAAAATTAAACCTAAATTAAACTATCACAAAAAAACTGCAAGAGAAACCCAGAATAAAAACAAAAACAATCGTGAATATAGCCCCGCAAGCTGCGAATATAGCCACACTGTCGCTATACATAAAATTGCGCATGTCTCGAACTTACGGTTCTTGTTGAATCCCTAGAACCAGTAGAACTAGTTAAGAATCGATCTCGAACCGAATCTGGCTGACCCGCGAACACAGAACTGTAACTAGAAGTTCGGAATTTTGTGATCCGCGAACGTCATTATTTCAACTGCGCATGCGAATAGTCCCGAATCAGTTCTGAATCCTTACCGCGAACAAACCTATTAATAAATTAAAGGAGAAACTGAATTAAAAGCTCGTTCACAATGACTTAACGTAAGAAAATTAATCACTTAATAAAAGTTGGAAAGACTATTAGAAATGTGAGCGTACTAATTGGCTAATTCTATTAATTTACTTTTCTTAAGTTGACAACTTCCATTTTTAGGTTAACTCTGTTAAGTACATTCAATCAACAGCGTTCTAACACAGTATAGTGAGTGTAGTCTTTCAGTCCTGAAGTTGAGCAAAAGAATTTTATCCTTTATTAACCTAGACAATCACTAACAATTTGCAAATACTTGTGCATGCAAAGAACAACAAATGTCTTCATTGTGAACACATAAATTAACACTCTAATTTCCTTAATTTAATTTTGTTACGTTAAGTCATTGTGAACGGGCTTTTACTCTTTCACTTCTGACAGGCGCTTTAAATCAAAATTTAAATAAAAAGGTAACCGTGATAACAGTACGTGCAAACATTACAGATTACTTTGTTTGTAAATATAGTGTCATCTATCGGCCTGGGAGGAATTATAAATACGTTTGAAACATAGAACATATTTAAAAAAGAAGTGACATCCAATGTTATGAAAGTTTAAGTTAAAGTCCCTAGATAGTATAAAGTACGGCAATAGGGAAGCCATTTTCTGGCCCATTATGCGCGGGAATTTTAAAATGAAAATTTTGGTTGATTTTCATGTCAACGGAAAATGAACGTAAATGTCAATTTTTTAGAGCCTTTACTGCGCAAATCTGAGCATGTAAACTGTACTGTTTGTCGACTAGTAAAATTGTCCCATAATAAACTGTAATAACGTCCTTACAACCCTTTATCATGATTAACCATTGTAAATCGATAAAAATAAACAAAATCCAATAACCGTCACAAACCACAAATGAACAAACCAGGAGCACCATGGGGCACGGACGAGCATCTTAGAGTTTCGAGCAAGCACAAATATTTTACACATAACTCAAAACTGCAATATTTCCGTTACCTGCAAAAACTACTCCATGTTTTTTCTATCAAAATTGAAAATTTTAAGCAAAAGGGTTTTAATAATCATATCTTCAACGTCTTTAGATTAATACGGCTTATTTATTATGGTGTTTTTAATATGATTTATTTCGTATTTCTAATTCCTTTTGGGAGCTGACATTTATCAACTGCCAAAAAATCTAAAACTTCTTCGTTTCCATGACAAATATTTGTTTATTCAACTCAAATACACAAGTCTGTTTGTGTCACGTGACACAGACGCCATGTTCTGGCTAGTTTTTAAAATTTGGTCCTAAACTGTGTATTGCCGTACTTTAGTAATCTAGGGACTTTAGTTTAAGTTAATTAATTGCGCCGTCTATGAATGGTTGCGTAAACTAATCGCTTAAACGCGCCAGGTTTGAACTTATTTGCAGTTTACTTATGGTAATGTTAAGTGAGGGAAAGATATAATATTAACGGGTTTTACATTTCTCAGCTTATTTGGTGGTTTTATGAGAAAGTGAACGATAAATAGCCAAACAAACTATGAAATGCCAAGCGTGTTAAAATTATATACTCATGCATTCTAAGGTACCCAAGTGATCTAAATGGTAAGTGTGGAGCGGTACATCAGCTTTCTTCAACGGATGTAAAAATCCTTCTTTCTAACCTTCCTTTTTATTACCAATTATGCAATGAACGCAGTTGGCAATAACTTTTTCAATCTTTGTTTTTAAATTTGGAATAAAATATTCCTGCTTTATTACTTCTTCTGTTCTCTTAACAGCAAAATGACCCTTTTGATGAGCTGTTTCATTGCCGACTAGAGTACAGGCCATGCTTAGTGAGTGGGGAGACTCCGAATCTCGGAGTCTGGGTTGACGAGGGACTGCTTAATTCATTCCGTAAACGTATATCATACGATGAACATGTCTGTCTTCGTGCCGAGCGTTCTGCTAAATTAGAGTTTGTTCTTATTTTTTTCTCATTTAACACAATTGTGGGTCTTTTCCTTGCTTTATTCACGATGCCTGCAAAATGTTCTGTTCCTAATTGCGTTATTATTTTGTCAAGTTAAGATGTCCTATCGCATGAATTCGTGCTAGGAAGCGAGCGGAAGCGTGGTCATGAACACCGGACTCCGAATCCCCACCCACTAAACATGGCCTGTACTGCAGTCGGCAATGGCTGTTTGTATTATTTCATTTTCCATGGAAGTCGGTACCACTAATAAGTCAATACCATTAACAAATTTATACAGTGTTTCCCAAAAGTAACGGATAAATTCTATAAAATGGTTAAGCAAAATGTTCCAGAAAAATGCTCGGACACGTAGATTTTTAATTTTAAATCATTATTGAACGATGTAATTTTCAACCCCCCACCCTTCAACCCCTAAGCGCCAGCAACCCCAACTTTAAAAAATCAAATAGCATAGTACTCCTTGTAATAGCATTTTTTATGCTCATGTAATAGCATTTTTTATGCTCATGTAATAGCATTTTTTATGCTGAATACAATAAAAAAAAGGTTTTTAAAATCGGTTGATAAATAACTGAGATAGTCAACAAAAATGTATTGAATTGAAAGTGCTAATATTCGAACAGGCGTTGATACGGCTCTAGCAATAAGTGGTAAAAATAATTGCAATTTCCTTGTAGTTAAATGTCTAATAGAATTTATTGACATTACGTAGTGTGTTAGATGTAATTTTCAACCCTCCACCCTTCAACCCCTAAGCGCTAGCAACCCCAACATTAAAAATTCAAATAGCAAAGTACTCCTTGTGATACCTCATGTAATAGCATTTTTTATGCTGAATCAACAAAAAAAAAGTTCTTTAAAATCGGTTGATAAATAACTGATATATTCAACAAAAATGTATTCAAACGAAACAAAACATAAAACTTAAAAAAAATTGAAAAATGTTGGGTCCTGCGCAGTAGGAAAGCTTTTAAAATAAAGCGTGTGCTTTGAGCGTGCTGATAAAAAAAGTGAATGTTGTTTGTTTATGTGAGTTTGATATACTTGAATGTAATGGCATTCTGATTCCATTAGATTACGAATAAAACCTTTAATTGTAAGGTGTGTTCGTCATTTCGTAACACTAAAGAACCCAACAATTGGCGCAGTCAGTATTGAAATGGATTCAAAAATGGAAAGTATTCTGCAAAGTATGATCACGCTTTTACAAGTTCAACAAGAAGAATTGCGTCTTCTAAAAGAGCAACAAAAGGTTTCAACCTCAAGTAAACCAACATTGGACAACTTAGCTGCTCGGATTGGAACGTTTACCTTTGATTTGTCGATCGATTCTACATTCTCTCATTGGTATCAACGCCACAAGATTACCTTCTCAGAAGCATCCTCAACCCTTTCGGTAGAACTGCAGGTGTCACTCCTACTCAATGCTCTTGGAGATCAAGAATACCGTCAACTTTATGGTCGAATTTCACCAAATAAACCAACGGAAATGAAATTTGATGGCCTTGTTAAAATTCTGGAAGACCTGTTTTCCGATACACGCACGCTATTTCAGCGTCGTTACGATACTCTTACTGCAAAGGCAACAAACCGCAACATTGGTACAAACCTTAAAAAAATCTTTAGACAACTCCGTGAATACCCTAGATGTAGCAGTAGCCACATACAATTACACACCGCATAGTGAACTAGATGATCACACTCCTGCTCAAGTCTTCATTGGACCCCAAACCCGAACACCTCTTGACATTTTTAAGCCTAGTCCAACTTCAATCTGTGAATTGAGTCCAGCACAGGTCGAAATGAAGGCTCAATTTGACCATCGTCATGGTGCCCGTCGACGCAACTTCGAAGAAGGGGAGGAAGTTATGGTTGAATTGTGGGATGGCTCCCATGTCAATGGCATCGTCGTCAAACTTGTTGGTAACACAATGGCTGAAATAAAAATAGGAGACAAGAATATTGTTCGTCATTTCAATCAAATTTGGAAACGCTATCGTGAGGTAGCCCATCGCCTAAACATAGATTTAGATGAGGAAGGACCGGTGAAAATAGTTTCCAACCAAGATCACGAAGCCGCGGAACACCCACCTACTGAAAATCTACCTGTCTTTAATGTTCACAGTCGAAGTACTGATGACGATCAAAAGGCACCTCTTCCAGTTTCGGCACCGCAGAGAGATAGACCGCGTCGCCAGAGCATGACAAGTGTCAATTATCATTCACTCGCCGGATACCGTTCGTATCGCCGCAACAAAGAAACTTCGGCAGAGGAGGAAATGTTGGGTCCTGTGCAGTAGGAAAGCTTTTAAAATAAAGCGTGTGCTTTGAGCGTGCTGATAAAAAAAGTGAATGTTGTTTGTTTATGTGAGTTTGATATACTTGAATGTAATGGCATTCTGATTCCATTAGATTACGAATAAAACCTTTAATTGTAAGGTGTGTTCGTCATTTCGTAACACTAAAGAACCCAACAAAAAATAAAACAATATTAAAATTAAATTAAATGTTCAAATTGCTGTCCATTAATGGGGAGGCAATGTCCTAATCTAGAGACAAACGCTTCTTGAATATTGTTTACCACTTCAGGGGTGACTGAGCGAATTTCCTGTCGAATTCTCTGCTTTAACTCCTCAATATTTGGAGGCCTATTCAAATAAATTTTAGATTTTAAATAACCCCAGAGGAAATAGTCCAAAGTGGTTAAATCCGGAGATCTTGCTTTGCCATTCGTCTACCAATCCATCGATTAGGAAATATTTGGTCGAGATATTCCCGTACTGGACGTGCATAATGAGGAGGTGCACCATCTTGCTGTAACTAAATTCGGGGATCGGGTAAATCAGGATCTTCTGCATTAGGAAACAGTATCGCTAAGACCGGAATTAATTCAAATTGGAGAAAGTTCAGATACTGTTCACCAGCCAACGTTCCAACAAAAAAATATGGTTCAACAATTTGTTTACCCACTATCCCAGCCCACACATTGACCTTCTGGGGATATTGTGTATTTGCCTCCATCATCCAATGTGGATTTTCAACCGCCCAATAACGGCAATTTTGCTTATTGACGGTATCGTTTAAGCAAAATGTTGCCTCATCAGAGAAGAGAATATTTCTAATGAATGCAGGATTTGCGTTAGAGAGTTCCATCATTGTCTCGCAAAATTGCGCTCGTCGATCAAAATCATCATCGGATAGCTCTTGTACCAAGTACACTTTGTAGGGATGAAATTTTTCCTTACGAAGAAGTCTGTAAACTGCATTTTTTGATGTATTAAGATGTGAAGCGATTCCCACGAGGGTTGAATGTGGATTTTCCTGCACCATTAACATGGCATCCAATTGTCTGTGTTCATCTAAAGCCTTTGGACGTCCGGCTTTAGGTTTATCTCGTACATGTCCAAGATCGCGAATTTTTTTTCAATTCGACTTATAGTTGATTGCGATATTGGAGGACGGTTTGGGTGAGTTTCATTGAACAAAATACGAACTTCTTCATGCGTCCGAATTAACGAAATTTAGCAAATTAATTGCAAACGGAAGTCGTTTCAGTATACATCATGAAGCAAATTTTCTTTCAAGCTGATGTAGGAATCACTACACTACTTAACTGTTTTAAACTGAACGTAAAATTAACTCTATTGCAAAAGCGTTGTAAATATCTGAGAAACGAAAACTGCGAAGCATTGTATTCAATTTAAAAAACTTTTAAAAACGAACACTGATTTATAAATGATACAGAAATCCTCGAATGTGATTGGTTGATTCATTTCTATTGAAATCTATAAATTTGGGTAGTAAATAAATTTGTTCATCTTTCTGTTTATATCTGCGAGAGAGTACGTATTGTCTGCGGTGTCTGTGTGTGTCTTATCATTATCATCATCACTTTTACTACAATATTAAGGTAAGTAAAGTGGGTGGTATGTGCCTTCCACATCTTATCATTCAGTAATAACCAGAAGCTTAAGACAAGAGTCGTGCGCAAGCAACAGCCGAAGAGGGGCGACGCAGACGAGCGTGGAGAGCGACCTTGGTACATTTTTTTATACTTAGGGCGGTTTTTTGAAAAGGGGTTTCGTTTTAGTAAATTGAATTTTATAGCACCCTTATCGGATTATTCATCTTATGTATTAAATACTGCATTGAGTTAATACCAATGCTAACTTATTTCAGCGGGAAGGGAGTCGCGCGCAAGTAAGAGGGGGGACGCAGACGAGCGTGGACAGCGACCTTGGTACATTTTTTATACTTAGGGCGGTTTTTTGGAAACGAGGGGTGTTTCAAGAATTCTACTATCAGTTTTGATTTTTTGTGATCCCATATACGTTTTCGGTTTAGTAAATTGAATTTTTTCCACTACTAGCCTACTAGCCTGTCATTTTGACATGTGTTAGGTTGCTGTGAAAAACAATTTCTCGACCCGAGGTAAATAATTTTATTATTTACCGGTAAATAATGAACAATGTTACATACGCTTTCAGGTACAAATCTTTTGATTTTTCAGGCAATAGATTGTTTGCAACTTGTCCGGCAATTTCCCGCATTTCAGGCGGCGTACAATTTAAATCGCCGTACATCGTTTACCGTACTTACTTTATTTAATTGACGATTTGGCAAAAAGATCGATGTAATGTTTGTGACAAATTAAAAAATTTAAATCAACTGTCATATCGGTAATACAGAAAACTGTAAACCTTTCGTAATTTGAAATAAATATTTGTTCCAATTAAAATTATCATTTGCACTAGTAGTGGAAAAAATAGTATATATACACGATAGAGAAGTCTTATAACTCTCGGTCCTTTACATCCCTCGGGTTATAACACTAGACTTCTCTACCTAGTGGATAATATACTATTATAGCACCCTTATCAGATTATCCATCTTATGTATTAAATACTACATCGAGTTCAGCGGGAGCGCGCAAACAGGAGCGGTAGGTGGACGCGGTAGTAGTTAACCAGACTCGCGACCTTGGTACATTTTGATATAATAATAATAATAATACTTATGCAGTTTTGATTTTCCAACCTTGTTTGGTTTTGTAATTTAAATTTTATTGGATTTATCCATCAATTTTTTGTTTTATTTTGCAATTAAATAACTGAACAATTATCAAGCGTATTAAATGAAAATTATATATTTTATTTTAAGCTTCTGATTACTGCTAAAAGATATTCAAGGAAACATTAAAATTAAACAGTTTGTTGTTGTCGCAAAAAATGAATTCTCAAGCACAAGCTTTCGTTGATGAAGTAAGAACAGCACTTTTCAGTGCAAACGATGTCATGAAGATTGAGAACGGTTTGAAGCTTTGCAGTAAAGATCTACGTGTCTTGAACGCATTCCTCAGGAGTGCTACTGCTTCGAATCTGTCTCGTGGTGCTAAACAACACCTTATAACATGTATCAGCAACATTACGAGTTGTCGTACAATCTTGAAGGCAAAACAGCGAGAAGGTCGAGGATTGAACACTCGTAGAGAAACTGCTTGTAACCGTGTGAAATGGGAAGGTTTGCAGTCAGCATTCCAAAGCAGAATTAGAACTGGCATTATTGTGAATTTACGGCATAAAGATGTCGCTGCGTTTCTGGAAGATGCATTCATACTCTTCCAGAGACGCGTTAAAAACAGCTTGAGAAACAATGAGGCGCTAAAGATCAACGCAGTTCTCTGTGATGAATTTATTCTCAAGAAAGGAGACAAAGAAATCACAGAGAACAAATATATGAACACTAAGAACGCTCCTATCTATCGCGATACCGAACTCAAGGAGTGGTTCAGCGTCCACGTTAAGGAGCCCATAATGGTGCAGTTAGAAAATTTTCAGGAACGTGAGAGTAGCTGGGCCCTAAGAACAATCATCCACTTGATGATTAACATCAACAAAAAATTTGAATTGATGCACTCCGGTTCCTTTTACATCGAGCTCCCCAAACATATTCAAGATAAAAAAGCATGCGTCAATGTGAAGAACAAGGATGACGCATACCTCGCGTGGGCGGTAACATCAGCACTTCACCCAGTTGACCGCATACAACATCCTAATCGACCTTCATCCTACCCCGAACTATTCTACAGTTTTAATTTTAAGAAACATTACGATGCCAATGACTATGAAGCAGATTCCATGTTTTAAGCAACAAAATAATATTTCTATCAATGTTTACATATTGGGAAAAATAAAAAAAGAATTTGAGGTAAGACCTTGTTATCTAACAAAAGCCAAGCAATCAAAGCATGTGAATCTGCTTTTAATACAAGACAAGTATGATGATTCCACATCAGTAAAGTATCATTATGTATGGATAAAAGATCTTTCCAAGTTGGTATCAAACCAATTCATCACAGTAAAAAGTATTTTTGTGATCGATGCTTTAACTACTTTTATAGTCAAGAACGTTTGGATAAGCATGCGATACATTGTGAAAAATTAAACGTTTGTAAAATTAGAATGCCGACAGAACAAAACAATATTTTAAAATTTAAAAATTTTAGGTATAAAGTTAAGGTACCGTTCATAATATATGCCGATATAGAATGCATATTAAAACCATGTAACAGTAAAAATTAAGTATCAAGAACATGTGCCCTGTAGTATCGGATATTATGTCAAATGTTCTTATGATGATTCACTATCTTTCTATAAATCGTATCGTGGTGAGGACTGCATGCAATGGTTTACTGCAGAACTGCAACAGTTCGCTGAAAATTTAGAAACCGTCTTCCTTTGCCCTCTACCCATGGAACCCTTAACTTCAATTCAAAATCTGGAGTTCAATCAGGCAACCCACTTTCACATCTGTGAGCAACCGTTTAGCCCTGAAGACAAAAAAGTAAGGGATCACTATCACTTAACAGGGGTGTTCAGGGGAGCAGCACACGAGGGATGTAATGTTAATTATAAGGATGGTCACGTGGTACCTATTGTGTTTCATAATCTGAGCGGTTATGATGCTCATTTTATAATTAAGAATTTAGCATTAGATTTTGAGGGCCGTATTGATTTACTTCCCGTAAATAAAGAGAAGTATATTTCGTTTACGAAACATGTTGATAAAAATTTGGCAAAGTTCCGTTTTATTGTTTCGTTTCGGTTTATAAGCTCAAGTCTTGATAA
Organism: Dorcus hopei; assembly: GCA_033060865.1. NCBI lineage: Eukaryota > Metazoa > Arthropoda > Insecta > Coleoptera > Lucanidae > Dorcus > Dorcus hopei. The sequence goes on along the minus strand of CM065423.1, from coordinate 3,333,906 downwards.
ATTAGCTTCAAATTTGGAAACGTATCCCATTCTAAAATCAGAATTTCAAAATTTACCGGAGGAAAAATTTCAGTTATTAACGCGAAAGGGTGTGTATCCGTATGATTACTTTGACTCGCTTGAACGTTTTACCGAATCTAAATTGCCAGCGAAAGAGAAATTTTATAATAAATTAAACGATGTGGATTACGCTCATGCTCAGCGTGTATGGAGCGAATTCAAAATTCAAAATTTGGGGGAGTATTCAGACTTGTACTTACGCATAGATGTTTTACTGTTAGCTGATGTATTCGAGCAGTTTCGTTTAACCTTACTGAATTCACATGAGCTCGATCCTGCTCATTATTTTTCTGCTCCAGGATATACTTGGGATGCTATGCTAAAGTATACTAAATTGGAGCTTGAATTATTAACAGACATCGATATGCTCATGTTTATCGAGCGAGGTGTTCGAGGGGGACTGAGTCAGTGTTCGAAACGTTATGCTAAAGCCAACAACAAGTACATGACCGACTATGATCGCACCCAACTATCAAAATATTTACTTTATACTGATGTTAACAATCTTTATGGGCATGCAATGGCACAACCCTTACCCTACGGAGGGTTTGAGTGGGTGGTTGATGTAGAAAACGTAGATTTTAATACTTCAAACAACAGCCCCGTAGGGTATATTTTGGAAGTTGATTTAGAATATCCTGCTGAGGTGCATCATGTTCACTCAGATTTACTTTTTTGTCCAGAACACCTCAGCGCATCAAAATCTAAAGAGCAAAAATTAATGGCTACATTAAGCAATTTTTTGCGAGATACCGGTATGATGCGTTATGGTTATATGCGGTTACATTAATTTAACCCCCCACTACTAAGTTCTTGTGTTACCGCTTGATTCGAGAAAATGAAAAAAGTATGTATTGGTATGGTATATTTCAGGTGCATGTAACAATTTGAAGTAGTTTATTTTAAAAATTATGTCCATAATACATAAAATCACTTAAAAATGAACTATACCATAAGCAGCGGTTAAGTAAGTACAGTTCTTTCGCTCGATCTTTGCAGTTACGTCAGAAAATTATCGACTCAAAATGACAAATTTATAAATTCTATCATTGTTTTAACATACGTATTAGATAAGGATAAAATATGTTGATTTCGTTTCTCGAATCGGTAAAGTGTGACGTGACTGCAAAGATCGAGCGGAAGAACTGTACATCAAAATGGAAATTTATTTTATTATAAATTCTTTCGCGTAAAGAAAAACACATTTAATTATTCCCCACGTTATTTTCACAAATAAAATGCATTGCCTTATTAAGAAAAAATATAGAGGTGAACGGTATCCCACTGTTCCTAACAACTAACCTCACTTTATACCCATACCGCAAGTAATACACCTCGCGACCTGTGTTACATTCGGTATGTTATTTGAGGCTCAATAATGACGTCATCTGAGATTCCCCTATGATACCTATTCTCGCAAAAATGGAGTGGTATGCTTATGAATACATACACAAAGATACCGGTATCTCGCAAAAATTTGCTTATTGAATAACAAAAAGCGTTACATCATTCACTATAGATATTTACAGCAGGCTTTGGCATATGGTTTAAAATTAGTTAAAATTCATCGCGTATTGAAATTTAAGCAGGCTGCATGGTTAAAACCAAGGCATATAAACTCATATAGGTATGCTAGGTTACTGCAAGATAAGCACATAGGTAAGGGGAGAGTGGCGTGCGCGACCATCATTGCTTACGTCAGTGGCGGAAAGTATACGTACGTGAGTTTGTTTAGAGAAATTTTTATCACAAAATATAGAAATATAGAAATTTTTATATTGTAAACTATTAGTTTAGATTTAGTGTTTACGTTTTTAGTTATCTGTAATGTTTAAAAATATAATGGAGAATTTAATAAGTTGAAAATATTGAGACATTCAAATAATATTATTTTATTAAAGGAGCAAAATTTGAATTAGAAATAACTTTAGCCGTTTCGTAAACTGATTGATTGCTTTGTGAAAGTGAAATTTGTTTATTCATCACTATTAACTGTTGAAAAAGCAAGCAAGCAGTTTACAAAACGTAAAATTTTACTCGTTTTAATTAAATTTTAGTTTGAAAGATGCCTGGAAATTGTGCTGTGGCAATTTGTAAAAATATTGTAAAAGATGGTAGTTCCCTCCATTTCTTTCGATTCCCAAATAAAATTTCATTAAGAAATACGTGGATAAAACGCTGCTACAGACAGGACAAATTTAATGTGAAAACTAGTTAGAGTTTGTTCAGATCATTTTGAGGAATCGGATTTTGAAAATTTAATGCAAGTGAAAATAATGGGTGGTAAATTGCTTTTTGGAGATAATTTCAAAAACATGAATCGAATCAACGCGACATTAATTTAAAAAATTTGCAAAAAGTGTAGTATTGATAAGACTATCATCAAAACGTTTGTAAGGCAACGTATTTTTATAAAAATTAATTTCTTAAATGTTCAGTACCAGCAGCAAAAAACTGACTATGGGAAAAGAAAACGCGATAACCGTCAAGCCAGTAATAAATTAAAAAGATTAACAATGTAAACTTAATAAATTTTTTAATAATTTTCTAGTTCAATTATTTATAAAACTGCTTTTTTTAAGTGTGGCCATAGGTATTTATGTAGCGAAAATTACGCCTGATGTTAACTTATCTTCTGGTAAAGATTTTCGGCAAATTTCAATTTCTAGTAATAAATTAGACCATTTATTACAAAATTGTAATAATTAAATTAATTATTTTATTGTTAAAATTTGAAATTAATAAGGAGTATGATAAATCTAGTGCATCAAAAAGAAAATAAACGATTTGTCACTTTACTGTAAGAATATCGGTTTTGACCTAGGTACTAGATTAATCGTATTCCTTATTAATTTTATCTTTTAACGTTAAAATAATTAATTTAATGAAACACATGTGATTTTGGTAATGTGCATTACGTAATAAAGCTGCAGTTAATCGCTTATTTGACTTTGAAATGTATCATTCACAGTGGATTAATTTCAAAGATTAATTTAGAATGTTGTGAATGTTAACGGGTTTAAGCAATGTAGGTACAAAGTTTGACGTTAATTATGAAGTATTAATTTTACGTACTAATTTCGAGATTCTGAATGAAGCTTAAACGGTGGAATTTATTACTAGAGACTCAAGTATTTCAAGATATTTCATGCGTAAATAGCTGTAAATGTAGCTTGCCGCCCTGATCATTCCTCCAGTGACGTAGCAAGCGCAACGAGGTGCCGCATGCGCTTTGTCGATATAGGATCCTAGCATACCTACATGAGTTTATATGCCTTGGTTAAAACCTTATATTGATTTAAACACCCGTCTGAGAACTGCTGCAAAGAATGATTTCGAAAAGGATCTTTATAAATTATTAAATAATGCAGCTTTTGGCAAAACGATGGAGAATATCAGGAAACGTAGTAATGTAAAATTAATATCTAAATGGGAGGGAAGATATGGTGCAGGTAAATTAATTGCGAAACCAGAATTCAAGTCCTGCACAATATTTAACGAAAATTGAGTTGCAATAGAATTAAATAAAACGGAAATTCTATTTAATAAGCCCATATATGTTGGCATGTGTGTACTCGATATTTCGAAGGTGAAACTTTATGAATTTCATTATGGATATATGCAATCACAATTTGGTGATAAATGTAAAGTTTCTTGTTCTTCATATTCTTCTTCCTGCTGCTCGGGAATAGATCTTACCCGCGGCACATACATTTGTAGCTGCTCATTCAAAGGTTTTTCATTATAATTTATAGTGTTTAAAACAAAATTAATCACGTGATGATTTACTTAGAAATTTACAGTTTCTTACACAGATATTCACACAAATAACATTAAGAAGTATGTTTCCAAGTTACTTTGCTATATTAAAATATATACATACTGCAGTGATATTTACCTATGTCCAGAAGTTTATTCATCGTATGCTGTTTCCGACAAATTTTACATCTAATAAAAAACTTTCCAAAATGCAATATTCTTCATGCAATATTTCCCAAAAAAAATAAATAAAAAAAATAAAAAAATAAGTTTCTTCATAACATTCACAAAGACAACAACGTTTCACAAGATGAAAGCATTCTTTATCAACATCATGCGAGAGGCGTTCTGCGGGATGCGGCATTCGTCCAGGAGCGGTGTTCTTCGGGATGAAACATCTTCAAGATGGAGCATACGTCAGGATGCAGTGTCCTATAAATAAAAAACTGTTATCGTTCAAATAATTAGGTTATTATGTTTAAGAATGTTATTTAATTTAAGATTTTATTGAAATGTTAATGGAATACTTACTTAGTTTAATTTAAGATTTGAAATATTTAAGTTATTTGTCAGATTGACGTTTTGTGTGACAGAAATGTAAAATTGAGTGAAGTATTTATAAATAAAATGGAGGGGTTGATCACCTAAGAGAATAACAAACCGAGGTGTAATGGGGAGGATATGTACACAAAACGTTAATCTTTCAATAGATACCAAACTGTACACATTAAAAAAAATATGTTATTATAAAAAAAACTGACAATGTACCTTTAAAAAATTTCAATTCTCTATTTCAATTAAATCAAACCATTGTCCAGGGATGTATCATTGCATAACGCTAAAGTAAGTTTATTTTAATTTGGAAAAATTCTTTTGGTTTTAAAAATACACTACATATAACACATCTTGTCATTCATCAATCACTTGAACTGTCAACACACATCTACAAAGAATCTTTATTATTATAGAAGAGTTATTGTTTGTTTCGCGATAGGGCGTAACAGGTAGCAACACTTGGCAAATAAGGCTCTATCTATAATAATAATATAAAAATTCTAATTCAACATCACACTACATATAAACGTTATAAAGTTCTAAAGTATCATAGGAGTCTTATCGCTTGTTTCGCGATTGGGCGTAACAGGTAGCAACACTTGGCAAACGAGGGATTACCTTTATTTCTTTAGAATTTTACACATACATTACAAAATTAAACAATTAAATTACTCACCAATTTATCTTCAAAAGAATTTTCTTCAAAATTATAATAAATAACTGGATTACAACTGACATTGAGAGTTCCCACCCTGAAATGTCACTTTGACATTATAAAATAGAATTCATATAAGACTACTAGACTACATAATTGTGTAGTGGATGTGATATAAAGATTAAATTAAAAGAGAAGATAGAGAAATTAAATACTTATCACATCTGCAAATAAAAGCAACACTACATAAAATGGCGCCCAACGTGGGGCTCACAATGTAACAAATCCAGTCAAAGAAGAATTCGCTCACAATATAAAAAGCCAGACAAATCAACAAAAAGCTCACAATATAAGAAATCCAGATCAGAGTTGAAAAGACTTTACAATAACGCTGAAACTTCACAATAACGTTAAATACAAATAAAGAAGAATAAAAGAACTCACATTACATAATTTGAATCATCATTGAACAAAGAACACCACATTAAATGGCGGAAAGAAAGACAAGAACAACAAGGACACAATCAAAAGAGATGGATGTAATTTCAGAAGAAATAGAAATGGGAGAAAGACAGAAAGAATCTAAAACATTAGTAGAAGAGACAGATAAAGATATTAAAAATATGCTGGCAAGAATAATGGAAGAAATGAAACAAAATAACATAAATAACATACAAACTCAAGAAAAAATTGAACAAAATAACATTCAAATTCAAGAAAAGATTGAACAAAATAACATTAAAATGCAAGGACAATTAGAGCAGAACAATCTCAAAATAGAAGAAAATAATAAGAAAATTCAAGAATATTTAATACAAAACAAATTAGAAATAATTGAGCAAGTAGATAAGAAAAATCAGGAAAATAAAGATGAAATGTGGAAGATTTTTGAAGAATTTAAAGTAGAAACAAGAAATGAGATCAATAATAAAATAACTACTGACATAAAAAAAATGAGAGATGAAATAAAAGAAGATATGATAAATGTTGGTAAAATAATACAAAATGAAAATGCAGAAAACATTATGCAAGTTGAACAAAGATTAGTAGAATCAGATAAAGAAATTACACAAAATTGTATAAATCGTTGTGGTGATGTAACAAATAAAATTAGAGAATACATGGAAAAACAAGAAAAAGAAAGAGAAGAAATGAAAAAATATATGATTGACTTCGGTGCAGAACAAGAAGAAAAATATAAAAAATTGAAGATAGAGTACCAACAAAAGATAGAAGAGACGCGAGAAAAAAGGATTGTAACCTCGGAGTATCCAAACTTCGTATTGAACAAAGATTCAATACCACATTTTTATGGAGATGATCGTATAAATCCTATAGCATATCTTCAAAATTTAAAAGAATGCATTAGAGGAGTAACCGATGAAAGGAGGAAAATTTTAATAACAAGAAATAGTCTCAAAGATGATGCGCAAACATGGTATACAATGGTAAGCGAGGAAATCAAAACATTCAATGATTTTGAAGAATTATTTATAAAACAATATTGGAGTGGGAATGAGCAAAGGAAGGTTCGTGAAGACTTGATGTTTGGAAAATATAGGATTGGCACGAGGTTAACGAGGGAAAAATATGTGATTCAGAAATATAGCATCATAAAATATCTTACGCCAAAACTAGCAGAAGAAGATATTATTATGCAGTTGGTAAAACATTTTGATCCAGATATAATACAAGCGGTGGCACTTCATAATATAAATACAATCACGGAATTTATAAACTTGATGAAAAGAATGGATATTGCATCAGAAAGAATTAATTATACAGGTAGAAATATTAATACTGTACAAATGAATCAAAATGAAAAGGACAGAAATAACTTTAGTGAGAAAAGAAATAGTAACAATTCAAATTATAAAAATGATCAAAGATTTCATAATGATAAAAGACATGCACAGTGGAATAGAAATGAAGACATGCAATACAAAAGAGGAAATGAAGACATGCAATACAAAAGAGGAAATGAAGACATGCAATACAAAAGAGGAAATGAAGTAAGAAATCGACCACGGAATAATAACTCGAATCAAAATATAGAAGCAAGGGTAGAGGTAAATAAGCCACAGGATTTTTGAAGAAGGAAGAAGCGGATATATCAAACAGAAGCCAAATAAATTTAAATAATTGTATTTTAGATGCATTAAATGAACATTTTATTAATTATGAATTACCATACACCAACATACAAATTAACAACATTGATTTATGTGCTTTAATTGATACCGGAGCGGAAATTTCACTTTTAGATAAGGAAATTGTAACAAAACATAATCTGCAAACTATAATACCAATCAAGAAAATAAATTTGTTGACAGCTACGAAAAAGAAATTAGTAGTAGCAGAAAAAATATTAATTGCAAAAGTTAAACTTGGAAAAGTGGAAGAAGATATAGAATTCGTGTTAGTAACTGGACTGAGAAATAAGTGTATAATGGGGATGAATGCTTTAAATAAGTTAAAAATGAAAATAGATATGGAAGAGAAGTTGATAGAGGTGAAGGGACAAAAATTGCCCTGGATGGAATCCAAAAGCGATTCAGAAGAAGATGAGAAAATAATTAATAATATAATTATAAAAGAAAAGGTAGAAATAATAGAAAAGAATGATTTAAATAAAGCAAATATAGCATGTAAAGAAGAATATAAAAATGAAATAATTAAAATATTATCTGATAATTTTCAGATAGTAAATAGCACCCCCACAATTGCACAAAGATTCACTCATAAGTTAGAAGTTGACGATATCACAGAATTCAAATGTAAAAATTATCCTATTCCACAAAAATATGAAGAACAAGTAAATGCAGAAATAGAAAAGATGATTAAAGATGGTATTATAGAAAAATCTACTACTAACTACATAAATCCAGTAGTAGTGGTTAAAAAAGCAGATGGATCAATAAGATTTTGTTTAGATGCAAGACATTTAAATAAAATTACTAAAGCAAGAAGAGAGACTCCGAAAACTATAGATACAATTTTAAGCAAGTGTGGTAATTCTACGATTTTCACTAAATTAGATTTAAAAACTTCTTTCTGGCTTCTTCCATTACACGTTAATTCACAGAAGTACACTGGCTTCATGATCAACGGGAGAATTTATCAATTCCGAGTTGTACCATTTGGATTGAGTTCTTCTAGTGCTGCTTTGGTTCGAGCAATGCAAAGTATTCTTGATAAATATGAGGAATTTTGTCCTCATTATATAGATGACATCTTGATATTTTCTAAAAACGAAAAAGAACATTTAAATCATATAAAAATCATTATAGAAACAATATGTATAGAAGGATTTAAAATTAATTTTGAAAAGTGTAAATATTTTCAAGAAGAAGTACCTTACTTAGGATACACTTTAACAAAAAAAGGTATCGAAGTTGACAAAAGCAGACTTGAAGTAATAAAAAATTATCCAAGGCCCAAGAATATGAAGAAATTACGAGGATTTCTAAGTATTTTAAATGATTATAAGAAATTTGTTTCAAATATAACAAGAAAAGAAGAGAAATTATTAGAATTGCTGAGGAAACATATAAAATGGAAATGCAGAAGGGAAAATGAGAAGATAAAGAAGCAGAATTTTAAAATAAGAGATTGTTTGTTATCATCAGAAATTGAATAATGAAGAATTATGAAGCGAATACAAATAAACATCGAAAGAAGAAGAAAAAGTAGCAGAGAACTTCAAAATTAATATCACAGAGAATAATAAAATAAAATTTCATCTTCAATACAAATTTTATTTTATATTCTGAGGACATGCAGTGATATTTACCTATGTCCAGAAGTTTATTCATCGTATGCTGTTTCCGACAAATTTTACATCTAATAAAAGAACTTTCCAAAATGCAATATTCTTCATGCAATATTTCCCAAAAAAAATAAAAAAAAAAAATAAAAAAATAAGTTTCTTCATAACATTCACAAAGACAACAACGTTTCACAAGATGAAAGCATTCTTTATCAACATCATGCGAGAGGCGTTCTGCGGGATGCGGCATTCGTCCAGGAGCGGTGTTCTTCGGGATGAAACATCTTCAAGATGGAGCATACGTCAGGATGCAGTGTCCTATAAATAAAAAACTGTTATCGTTCAAATAATTAGGTTATTATGTTTAAGAATGTTATTTAATTTAAGATTTTATTGAAATGTTAATGGAATACTTACTTAGTTTAATTTAAGATTTGAAATATTTAAGTTATTTGTCAGATTGACGTTTTGTGTGACAGAAATGTAAAATTGAGTGAAGTATTTATAAATAAAATGGAGGGGTTGATCACCTAAGAGAATAAACAAACCGAGGTGTAATGGGGAGGATATGTACACAAAACGTTAATCTTTCAATAGATACCAAACTGTACACATTAAAAAAAATTTGTTATTATAAAAAAAACTGACAATATACCTTTAAAAAATTTCAATTCTCTATTTCAATTAAATCAAACCATTGTCCAGGGATGTATCATTGCATAACGCTAAAGTAAGTTTATTTTAATTTGGAAAAATTCTTTTGGTTTTAAAAATACACTACATATAACACATCTTGTCATTCATCAATCACTTGAACTGTCAACACACATCTACAAAGAATCTTTATTATTATAGAAGAGTTATTGTTTGTTTCGCGATAGGGCGTAACAGGTAGCAACACTTGGCAAATAAGGCTCTATCTATAATAATAATATAAAAATTCTAATTCAACATCACACTACATATAAACGTTATAAAGTTCTAAAGTATCATAGGAGTCTTATCGCTTGTTTCGCGATTGGGCGTAACAGGTAGCAACACTTGGCAAACGAGGGATTACCTTTATTTCTTTAGAATTTTACACATACATTACAAAATTAAACAATTAAATTACTCACCAATTTATCTTCAAAAGAATTTTCTTCAAAATTATAATAAATAACTGGATTACAACTGACATTGAGAGTTCCCACCCTGAAATGTCACTTTGACATTATAAAATAGAATTCATATAAGACTACTAGACTACATAATTGTGTAGTGGATGTGATATAAAGATTAAATTAAAAGAGAAGATAGACAAATTAAATACTTACCACATCTGCAAATAAAAGCAACACTACAATACGTCATATTAATGACATTCTCAATTTTGTACAGATCCATATCAGTTTCAAGATGATTATTATGTTGATGGATGGAAAATAAAACAAAGATACAATTTTTAATATAATTTATTGCTTGATATTAAGCGAAAATAACAATTATCATAAAATCATTAAAATTTATGTATACGTTTATATATCAAGTTATAAAATAAAACTATGTTTACATCTAAGCTGCTAAAAAATATCATTTTGTATGGATTTATGTATCCATAATATCCTGATGCCCCCACGGAAGAGTATTATAAGAATTTTGAATTAAATATCGTTTATCATCGTGAGGACTCAAAGCGATTTTTTACTGTGTAACTGTGTGGACGTGGTGTTTTTCTGAACGTATTAAATTTTGATCTAAATATTTTTCTACTGAGTTTTGCAAACATTCTAAATAATCCTCGAAAGTAATTTTGTTCTGAATAACATTTTGTTTAGCACCCTTAGCTTTCTTGTCTTTATCCTCACCCTCCACCCTGTATGCATAACTTTTCGATCGCAAACCGATAAATTCCGTCATAATTTTACCGTTCAGCTCATCCTTCATCAGACCTGGAACCTTTTTATTTACACGAGGATACCATACCGATTGTTTTCCTGATAGTCGCTGGTATCAAAGTGTTCATAACAGTCACGTTGAATTACTTTATATACATCATTACACGCAACTTCATAAATTAAAGAGGCTGTATCCGTATAAAACTTACTATTATTTAACGAAAACATCATTCCTCTCGCAAGGTGATAATTTAGTTGAATGGTATGAGAGCAACATAAAGAAGCCGTTGCTGAAGAGTTTAGAAGAGTTAGTTCATTTAACAAGATTGAAAGTGAACCTGCAAAATCCTAAATTATGGTTCGTCAGTTTGTGTCATGAAGATACTATTGTGTCTGATTACGAATGGAATAATTCACGTTACTGCAATGATAATGAAAGCAGCTTACCTTGGAATCATAACAGAATAGTGTTTTGTAATCAAACTGAATATTAACATAAATTAATATTTTTTTTCTTGTTAAGAGTAACATTAATAAACCGTAAGCCGGCTGGGGTTTGTTATCTAATTTCACTAATCCTTTGTAAATCAAGCCGCATTGCGAAGACAAGACGTCACCTATCTTATCTTCGGGTATGGCCTTGTTAAATCGACGAGGCAGAAACACAACAAATTCTTGATCGAGTTCCGCCAGCAATGATTTTCCAAATTTCGTATTTAAATATTTTAAATTGGACAATGGATACTTGCGGTCGATTTCCAGCTCTGACAACTTTTTAATAAGTACCTAATGATTTTAACGAAGTAGCACTATTTATATTCGAAATGGTATCCATAATTAACACGCGCAGAGAAAACGTAAACTGAAGTCTTTTCTGTAAGGACAGATGAGGCAAACTAAGTGCAGTGCAGCAGTTAGCGGCGCATTTTCCTTATCGTTAAATTGCAATCCAATGAGTAATCTACGTGTGCATTAGATTTAAAATTAAAATACAGGGTGTTTCATAACTCGAGGTGAAGAATTAAGGAACGTATACGGGGTGATATTTTTGTTAAAAAAAGTAAAATATTTATTTCATAACATACAAAAATATTTAACATTTTTTTAAATCAAAATATCACCGCGTACACGTTCCATAATTCTTCACTTCGAGTTATGAAACACCGCGTATAGTACGTCTTTTTTTAATTTGGTTTAAAATAACTTACGCTCATATTTTTTCTCTCCTCTTATTTAAGAGCGCAAGTTTGCTTTCGATCGTTTAGTTTCGCAGCGTGCGTAAATAAGTGCAAGTACATCTGAAAATAGCATCATCGTCGTTAGAGTTTCTGGAAAGTTCTCTGCAAGAATGCAGACAAAATAGTAATTTTCGTTTTGTTAACGTGGTGTCTTACAAGCTAAGCAGATCTGCAAAAATTTCAACGGGACTCAGTGTAATGAATAATTTTGAACCGTTGGTAAAACTAACGTACAGCTCAAAACCAAAATGTTTAACGACGAGGAGTGGAATCAATTCATCGCATGGAAGATCATCTGAAATTAAAAAGTATGAGGTGCCAACAATGTGCGTGCACGGAGGAAGACACAAAGACGATTTCCAATTTCGAGCTTTGTGATATCAAATTATTATTTTTTATCGAGTCCAAAGGTAAAATTTAAAGTGAAAATTATTAAAGGCGAAACAGAAATAGAATTGGATAAATTATAAATAAAGTCTTCTCTCTTCATCGATTTCTTGTTCCTCCTCGAACGAAAACGGATTATATCCGGCAACAGCTTCCGATTCAACAAAACTGGGTTGCGGAAGACTGAGTTGTCTTTGCAGTTGTCGTTGCTGTTGTTGTCCAACAACAGCTTCCGATTCAACAAAACTGGGTCGTTGTTGAACAACAACGTCCGAAGAAAACGGAACAACGTTCGAAAACGGACTATATCCGGCAACAGCTTCCGATTCAACAAAACTGAGTTGTGGAAGACCGACTTGCTTTTGCAGTTTTCTTTCTTGTTCCGCCAAGTTATCGTCGGCAGATTTCTTTACAGGTAAGAAACAATTTTTTTCAGTTTTTACCGTTCGCTCAAGTTCTTTGAGAGACTTGGTGATCGGTTTATACTTTTCCGCCAGCTCATAGTCTCGTTCCAATTTACCTTATTTCAAAGCCAGATACTTGTTTCTTATTGCTTTACTTGCTTTGATAATTTCTAATTTCATTTTCTTCTTTTTGTCCATTCTTAAACCAATTGGCCGGTTCGAAACCGGTTAATATCCGTTTCCGAGCAGTTAAAACCAGTTGTAAAGCTGTTCTGAAACTGTTTTAGTTGTCTGGGCCCAGTTCTTCCACCGGTTAATATCCGTTTCCGAGCAGTTAAAACCAGTTCTTCCGATCAGCTACCGGTTGTAAAGCTGTTTTGATACTGTTTTAGTTGTCTGGATGCGGCGACGCTTATATCAGTATGTAACTGTCAAATCTTTTACGATATCTTCCGTCTTTTGTATCATGCTCCTTATCAATGCAAATAAACCCGTATTTCTTCTTCCAACACGCAGCACACATCGACTTAAATTGATCGAATAACATGTCCATGCATACCGGGTTTCTTCATTTATGCCGTTCCTATTGGAAATATGAAACATGTTTTATACAAAAGTATCATCCTTTCAAGCTCCGCATAATTTAAAATTATTTTCGAATATACAGGATGTCCCAGTTTGGCTGTACGATGTGTTACTTCGTTATTTTAAATGGAACACCCTATATTTTATAACGAATTTGACCTTGTCAGGTTATTTTAGGGTAAGTTTGATAAGGGTTCCCTATACCTAAGTCTTATAGTTTTTAAGACATTAGGCTTTGTTTTGGAAAATACGGATATAACTTTGATAATTAATATCTCAATAACGAAGAATGTTAGAAAGCAGACATTGTGGTGTTGTTGCGAGCTAAGTGGAAGGTATCTACCGCAGTAACAAAATTTACTTTTCATTAAACAGGGATTCAGTAAAAAATATTTCAATTAGTTATACACTTCCCTATACCAATTACTGACGGTTCAGGAGATATTTAACGTTATTTCATAATTTCTGCATTTTAACATATTAATTAAAATCAGGAGTGAGTATTTACCATGGGATGTTTACTCAATTAAAATATGAGAGGAATTATTATGGTGGGGGCAATTAATTTCAACTACACTCGCGTGGCAGTGTTGTCGTCGGATTTAGTTAATTTGATTTGGTTATGTTGGTGATACAATTTGTTACCTTGCAATTGGTAATGCTGATTTGTCAAATTCATGGGATTCACGGGCAGATTCACCGCTTGTCTGCGGCACGTGGCACTGATTCAACTCTTTCTCGTTTTTGTCTCGGCATATTTTTGAAAAAGTTCTTTATTTGCAGTAAAAAAAATTCGCAGTTGATTTTCATTATGAAATTTTAAATGTCGTAAGTGTCAGGACAGTATCTGACATTTAAATTCGTGTCTTGTCCAAAAAAATAAATGTCCGGACATTTTACAACCCTAATATTTTGTTAAGTTAGTTGAGAAAGTTTTATCAAGTTATAGTTAGTTAATAGTTTAAAACATGGTGTTTACGTGTTGTGTACCAAATTGTAAAAAGACAAATAAACAAATTAAAGTGCATCGCTTTCCGTATCTGGATGAACAGGTAATGCTTAAAGGTATTCAAAATAATTTTCGCAATAATAAAGTTCATATATTGGCAGAAATACAATCGTTGGATTATGAATATCGGCAGAGAGGACTTGCAGTACATGGATCCTAGAAAAGTGTACAAAAATTATCATGTATGTGATGAGCACTTTTCAACCGAAATGAAGATAGATCCGGCAAAATACTTCAGTCAATCAAATTTAATTCATGGGGCATATCCATCTTTATTAATGCCATGTGTGTTGATCCTAATTTAATAATTAGTTCCGTTAAAACTTTAGCAGGTTTAAATAAAAGTAACGGGTGGCCCAAAACTTTCGACATCTAGTAGGCTTTGTTGCTGAAAACATGCATATGTTATGCATTAAAGTGTATGTTTAACGATATTTTTCTGATTCGATATGATATCGATGCGATTTAGATATTTTTCCGAATTTATCAACACATCACAACTACTATTCGGTTCAATACAAACTTACAAAAACAGCTTAAAATTTTTAATAAATGTTTTCAAAATTAACAATTAGTCAAGAAAAACAAAGACAAATTCTCAATTATTTTATGTCAATAAGATACCGATATATCATACTGTTAAACACATCTCTACTATGCATTTACTTTGTCAGTGTGCGCGTTCAACGGACAGCAGCTGCTGAGTTGCTTACTTAGCAATCGTTTGTAATTGACTGTTACCTTAATGCGAACCAATCACAAACGATTGCTGACTAAGCAACTCAGCAGCTGCTGTCCGTTGAACGCGCACAATAACATCACCAACTGAAGGATTCAATCTAAATCCTTGCAATATATACATATTCATTTGTTTCTTAGGCATATTGCAAGAGATTCCAAGTTCGTCAGTATAGATCAATTGCCTGCTTTATCTGAAACAGATAATCAACCGTTGCAATCTTCTGAAGTAGTAGACACTTTTGATGTATCTGCAGAACAATTGCTGTACACACCAATTAAACATTTTAAGAGAAAAGGTATGATACTTGATATATTTGAAATTGCTCTTTTTAAATAATACTTACACTATTATTATTCTTCTTCTTATATCGTGTAATTTTCTCACTTTCAGATTTACGAAAACGAACAAGTTTACTCCAAAGTGCCGGGGTTACTCGAGTTAATCAGCTTACACCGAGAGCCAAATCTTTATATGATATTGCCACTAATCTGAAGAAAATTGCTTCAGGTTTGAACAAGGAAAATTTGTGCATTAAAGAACGACTTAAATTAGCAATGGAATACTCCGAATCTGAGGAGTATCTTAAAAGCAAAGTTAATCAAACAACTGTAAATTTTCTGTTGTCGCAAATAAGAAGTCAAAAGAAACATCCCCGTGGTAGACGTTATACACTTGACGACAAGATTTTTGCCCTTTCTTTGATGAAACAAGAGTCCAAAAGGATACAAATTACTGCAAAAAGTATTTGCCTTACCTTCTAGAAGTACGTTAAATCAACTGTCGAGAAAAATACCATTTTGTTGTGGGCTGAACAAATGTATTCTACAATCATTAAAGCGATCTGTATCAAAAATGTGTGATTATGATAAATATGCAATAATGATGTGGGATGAAATGTCATTGGATCCGGCATTTACTTTTAATGAAAACGATGATCAGATTGTTGGTTTTAATGATACTGGTAATTCATCAGGTTCTCTCAGAATTGCAGATCATGCAATGGTGTTTCTGCTCCGTGGTATTCGTAAGAAATGGAAGCAACCAATTGCCTATTTTTATTCAGACTCAGCGATGACCTCTGCAGACCTGCAGAAGAATATAAAATTGTTGGTGAGCGCTGTGTCAGACATTGGTGTTAACATAATTGCTACAGTGTCCGATCAGCTGTCAGTCAATGTTTCGGCAGTATCCGCTTTGCAACGAGAAACTGCAAGGTGGTGCACACAAAATAATGTTGACAACACATATCTTGAATATGTTATTGATGGCAAGGAAATTGTGCATTTATTTGATGCACCACATTTATTGAAAGGTATTCGTAACAATATGTTGGAAGCAGATGTCAAATTTCTTGGATCTCGAGTGGCATCATGGAGGGACATCATTCATTTATATGAAGAAGATCGACGTCGAGATGATTTTAAATTGTGTAGTAGATTAACCGATCTGTATATTTACAAAGAAAAAATGAAAAAAAATGAAGGTTAAGCTAGCCGCACAGGTGTTTTCTCAGAGAGTCTCCTCTATTATGAAATGGATCGGTGAGAGTAGTATGTAACATGTACTTTATTATATTATTTATTTGTAATATTACTTAAAACTTTTAGGCAATGAAAATATTCCAAAAAGTTACTGTGATGCAAGTGAATTTTTATTGTTTGTCGACAAACTTTTTGACAGTGTCAATGGGTCGGTTATTCAACCAATTGATGGCAAGGACCTAAGGTGTGCTATTTCAGCGACTTCACGCCATTTGCAATTTTGGGAGGAAGCACTGCCTACTTTAGAAAGTATAAGGTTTTTATCCAGAAATGGAAAGGAAACTAGTCCACCCTTTATTTCAAATTGGATAAAAACTATAAAAAGTGTGCGTTACCTATGGGGCAAATTAAAAGTTATTGGGTTTAAACTCTTATGTTTAAGAAATTTAAACCAAGACCCATTGGAGAACTTCTTCGGGTCAATTAGAAGCCACGAAGTCAGAAATATTAATCCAAATCCAGCAGCTTTTCAAGCTTCTTTTAAAAGTTTAATCATCAATAATTTTAATTCAATACATTCAGATGGCAGCAATTGTGAAAATGATGAAACTGATGGGGCATTGGATACACTTAGGCATTTTTTCAACAGACCTAGCAAAGTTGATGGTATCGTAAATTTAGAATCTCTGCAAGACAATGATGATGCATTTAGGTTCACACATAATAATAATACTTTACAAATACAACTACATGCTTATCTAGCCGGATACGTGGCAAGAAAATTTTTGAAATCTATTATTTGTCAAACTTGCTATGCAAGTGTTATAACAGATGATAAGCATGACCAATTATTAACGCAGAAAAGGGCATATAACTCAAGAGCATTAATTTACACAAATACTAAATTTAGGAATTTATTTTCCCAGAGCTGCCAGGTAATGCATCACTTTTTACCTCGATTGTGCAATAAAAGTAATATAGCACAGCGACTGGAAATTAAATTGAAACAGTTTGTCCAATGCAATTTTAATACACATTGTGAAAAATATGACGTTTTTGAAGAATTTTCAAAAATTTTTGTTCGATTTTATATATTGACTTGGGTAAAAAATATTAATAGAATATTAAAAGGAGTAGAGACTATAGACATCAACGATCCTATAAAAGAACTAGCTCTTCGGAAATATAAAAAACGAAGAGGGAGAGCTGAGAAAATTAGAAAATTAAAAGCTCTTGTAAGCTGCTAAAAATAAATTCTAAATAGATTTAAGCCGTTTTTTGGCGCACAAAACTGTTTTAAAAACGACTGGTGCTGTTTCAAAACTGTTTTATTTTTGACGTCATTATTCAATAAATTGATTTCAAAATGAAAAAAAAAATTGTTTTTTATTTGTACCCATAGCTTTGTTGCTTGTTAAATGTTTATTTTTGTAAAGTATTTCCTGTTTTAATTGAATTGTTTTACAAAAATAAAATTTCAACGGCGGTATACAGTGTTTTTGTTTTGGGTTTCCTTTTTTTTCAATTAAGTTTCACGATTTGTTAAGTATGTTTTCAATTTCGCAACCATCAAATTTGTATATCAAAGAGAATAGTCATTTCACAAATTGTGAAACATAATCGATAAAAGAAAACCAAAAGAAAAAAATTAATGTACATAATTTAATCATGCATTCAAAATTACCGTCAATTCGATAACAGCGCCACTGCGAGTGTAGTAAGCGAAACACCAGTCTCTCCGATAAAGTAGAGTTGAATATCTATATAATAATAGTAATCTATAATCTATGGTATTTATGCGTGATGATTTACCTAGAAAACCTCGTAAATTCGAAAGCGGCATAATAAATTTAGATTCGAAAAACGGTCCCGGAACGCACTGAGTCGCTTATTTTAAAAGAAATAAACACGTGCTGTATTTCGACAGTTTTGGACACCTTCCTCCGCCGTTGGAAGTGATTCGATATTTTGAGGGCAGTCGAATAATCTACAATCACAAGAGATATGTAAAATTCAACGCTAACAATTGTGGACATCTGTGTTTAGAATTTTTACATAAAGAGGGCAAATCATAGGAAAAAAAATACGCAGTCATGTCGAGAACGTTCATATTGGTGGGCAACAGTAGCGTATTTTCGGCAAATTATTACCCACTTATCGAACTGGATCCCCGTTAGGAATATAAAATCGGATTACTAAGTCTTTACACCTACAATACTGTGCTTAACGTTGAAGAGCGAAAGAATAACAAATTTTATTACGGCGATGGCAAGATTATCGAAATTCTAACGGGCTCCTACGAAGTGGAGGACCTGGAGAAATTCCTGCAGACAGAATTAAATGGTACGCTTTCGCTAAAACCGAACAACAATACGCTAAAGTGTGAAATTAAGTGCATGTTTAGGATCGATTTTGAAAAACCAGATTCGATAGGCCGAATGTTGGGCTTCTCGCCGAAAATATTACAACCGAATTTATTACATCAATCGGATTTACCAGTGGAAATTATAAAGGTGACGACAATTCGTGTGGAGTGTAACGTTGCTACCGATTCGTTTTACAACGAAAAGATGTCGCATACGGCTTTTGAATTTTCACCGTCCGTCGATCCCGATTACAGCATAAATATTAATCCCACCAACATCGTCTATTTACCTGTAAGAGTGCACAAGATCGATAACATTACGTTGTCGTTACTCGATCAGAACGGATCGTTGATAAATTTAAGAGGTGAACAAGTTCGAATCAGTCTGGAATTGAAAAAGCAAACGTGAAGTGATGGGTCTGTGTTTCCACGACAAAAATAACAGTAACAGTAATAATAATATACAAAACAAGCCCGCAGAATTCATCATTCAGAAGACAGCTCCCCAAAGGTTAACGTTGAGCAATATATTGTTCTTACAAAGTTTAGGCTATAAAGTGAAAAATATCGACAGTAATGTTGCATCTCTCCGAAGGACTCGACTTCAACGAAGTTATCGTTAAGAAGCAATTTCACTGGTATTCTCCGACGTACAAGAATTTTAACAACAAGACGAAGTGAGAATCTTAATCAATCATCAAGATATTTACACCTATCCGCACGAAAGTTACATCGAGGGAACTTTCAAGCCGAGCGACGAAGGTACCGGCGGTGGTGACTGACAAATAACCCCTATTCGTTCCTTTTTGAAGAGATCCGATACGAAATCGACGGTAAGGAAATAGATAAAGTTCGAAATGTATGCGTCACGACTATCATTAAAGCGTACCTAGTAATGTAAGTTGTAAAATTACAAATTGTAACTTACATTAATTACATAGAAATTACTGTAATATTACATTGCCCATGAAATTTAGCGAAATTTATGTAATTTATAAAATTTGTATAATTTATATAAAATTACATAAGTTACTGTAATTTTTGTAATTTTACCTCGAATTTTAAATATTGCGCCAATTTCAAGCAAAAATTTTAGGTTATATAATCTCATTCTTATTCTTACTTACGGACACCGAATGCTAATTATAGAAACCTCTGCTCTGTATTACTAATTCAGGATTCAGGTAAGTGTACAAGTGAATTTTCAGTTATATTACTATAAGAATTATCACAAAATTTGTAATTATAATTTAATAGGCGAGTATTAATCTGATAATTTACGAGAGAGTACAAACTATATCAATGTACTATGCCCGCCAAAATCTGAATTATTTTATTAGTTTGAACGCAGCTTTAAGCGGAGGACACATATACGCGGTCAGAGCGGTAGCGGTAGTAACGGTGGCGGTGGCGTTTTTCTACAGAACACACTTACGCGGTGGCGGTAGCATAGCGGTGACTGCTGATGTCAATATTATGAATGAAATTGGTCTGTGTGCAAGTTGTATTTTATTACAATAAATTGGGAACTAGAGGCTTTGCTTCTTGCAATCCTAAATATTCGCAATTTCATCCCACTTTTTGTTTTTAATTCTAAAGTTTTTGTATAAAATAGGAAATTTTTTCACATTTTCAATTAAACTCTCCGTAAAATTGAAATCTTCACTTGCCATTGTCGATTTGTTTTATTTATTATTTCACAATACGCGCGGTACAGCGGTGAAATGCAACCAGCACAGACGCTCGTATCGCAAGACATGCAGCGACAAGTGTGCAAGTACGGATCTGTTTCAACGAGTCGAATCTGACCGCTACCGCCACCGCTGCTACAGCTACCGCTTTGACCGCGTATATGTGTCCTCCGCTTTAAACAATTAATGTTGCTATGTAACGTGCCTTTTTTCAAATTTCCCCTCGTAGTTGGCCGTGAATTGTTAGTTGTGTACCAGCCTTGCTTGAAACGTAATAAATTGACGCATATCATAACCTCACTTTTATTTCTTTTATTGGTCGCTTTCTAGGTTAGCGTCGGAGTGATTCTGAGCTATACTGAAGTAGCTCTAAGTTACTCAAGAGTACCTGCGACGCTAACCTGGAAAGCGCCTATATTAGTTTAAAAGTGGGGTTATGCTATTTCATACGTCATGCGTCAAGTCGATTGGGGCTGGTTCACAACTGACAACTCATGGGCAACTACAAGGAGAAATTTAAAAAAGATTTTATTCAACGGTACCGTAAAATAAAATTAAAGATTCTTATCCAATTTTTTTAAAAATACTTAGTTTGTCATATTTACAATAAAATATACTACAGTCCCAGATTTTTTTGATCATATCTCTCTATTTCTGCTTTTAATTTCCCTTTACAGTTTTATTTATTTATTGTTTACCCTTCAGAAGCTGTTAACGTACAGTCGCGGCCAAAAAAAGTGGACAATTTTTTGACGTCAATTTTATATACTAAAACTCTTGTTTATAATTATGAGTTGATACTTATAGATGACAAACAGTAGTTTTATTGTTTTTCATCCGTAAGTATCAGTCCATAATTACAATCACATAGCAAAAGTTTTACATGTATATAAAATTGACGTCAAGAAAAATGTCCACTTTTTTGGCCGCGACTGTACAGCCAAAGCAAGACATCGACATTTATAGGGGGTGATTGGTATTTGTTTCATATTTTATTTCTATAAAAAATTAAAAAGTGTATTAAGAATACATAAAGTATGTTGTAATGCAGAAAAATTAAAAATTTCATAAATTACAAACAATCTTGTAACTTTCAGGATATCTTACGTTGTAATTTACATTTTTATAAATTACATGTAATTTAACATCACTAGGCATACTTATCCTATAATGATGCGGAAAGTAAGGTATTGCAACTAGCCGGACGGGTGCCCTTTCAGGACCAGCATCCGACTTTATTAGATGATAAATTTATGGCATGCATACCGTTAAAATTACTACTCGGCTTCTGCGAGGACCACAAGAAAATCATAATGAACGCCAAACAAGAAATAATATTACTTCGTTCCAGAAGTGACAAAAATTGTTACATGAGTTCCGGGACGAAAACGGCAAGCATAAGCTTAGAAAAAATCGAATGGCACGTGCCGCACATTACGCTCAATGACGAGATGAAATTGAAAATGCTACAGTTTTTACAAGAGTCAAAATCTATTTTCATTCCTTATCGACAATGGAAATTACATGAATTGCCAAGCATGCGTCCAACTCTTAATGATGTGTGGCCAATAAGAACGTCTACGAATTTAGAAAAACCTAGGTATGTTATCGTCGTTTTTCAAGACGCTAGAAAAGACAAACCTACTAAAAACGCGTCAGATTTTGATCACGCACACATTCGAAATATTAAATTACACCTCAATTCTGAAAGTTATCCGTATAAAAATTTAAATCTCGAAATGAGTAAAAATAAATTTGGCATTGCTTATCTGATGTACGCAGATTTTCAAAAGAGTTATTACGGACGTGGCAACGAACCGATTCTAAATTTGGCGGAATTCAAAAAGAAAGTTCTCTACGTTATAGACTGTTCGAAACAGAACGAGTCCGTAAAATCTTCGACTGTCGACATTAAATTAGAATTAGAGAGCGAACAGGAATTTAAGGCGGATATGGTCGCATATTGTCTAATTATCCACGACAAGATCGTTGAATATAACCCTGCAACGAATATAGTTAGAGATATAATTTAAACAAAAATATCTTATTATTAGTTTTAATGTAGTTGATTACCTGAAATATATACGTATAATTTTTTTAAACAATGAGAGCTTTTATTTTCCCCTCCACTCTAAACGAAAGGAGGCCGAGTGCATTTTCTCGCTCAGTCTTTGCGTTTGCTTCATGGAGTGGTGAGTGTACGCGAAATTATGAAGAAAAACGTAACATTTGCCAAAGAACCGGCCGTTGTAATAGAATTTAACGCGAATGATGAAGAAGAAGAAGAAGAAGAACAAAACAATAACTGGATGCAAAACGCACGCGACAGAATCCGTTTCCACCAACGTATTAAGAAACTATCGAAAATTCTCGATCCTATTCTACTCCGAAAGCACGAATTGTACAAGAAAGAAGCAAAAGTAAAATGGCTAGTTATTGATATGGAAGGATTCCAGTTGGAACGTTTTGTGGTAAAAGAATTGGCAATCAGAGACACGTGTGGCATAGTACATTTCGTATTCGGTCCACCGGACGTTCCTTTCAATAAATTAAAAAAGGAATATAAAAGACAAATTATTTGACTGGAAAATAATTATCATTATCTACGCTACTCTGACGATTACATTCCTTACAGACAAGTGAAAAATATTCTTTATCAATTGTTCAGAGAAGTTTATTTAATCTTAAATGAGAATGTTCGAGCGCGCACGATTCATTACGAGACAACCCGATTGAATGCGATCTTGTCGTTGATTAATAAAATCTCACGCAGGTCGGTGTGTTCGCGCATGACAAAATAGCCATATCAGTTTCTGCTTTTACGTGTTCACGTGCTCCGTTAGAAAACTTGTATTTTTCTTATGTTTAAGTTTTGTTTTGTGCAAGTAAGTGAATAAAAGACTTATGAAGAATAAATCAGGCTTATTCATCAACAAAAATAAGCGAAGGGCTACAAAATACAGTCCACACACACACACACACAATCACATAAGCAAAAAGCACGCCCCTCGCATGCACACGCAACATATGGTCCTAAGAAGCCGGATGATCATCGACACTCATCTTTGCAAATCAGTGAAAGTTCAAGTCATCCACGGTGTTTAAGACGAGCAGTATGGCGAACAAGCAACAAAACACGTGCAAGGAGCTGAAATGTAAACGCGGTCACATTTTGACATCGCTCACAAATTTCGAAAAATACATTAACGGAGTAAACGCAGAAAACTTTAACAAAAGCCAGGTTCAAACACGGCTAGCAAAAACAAAAGAACTTTGGTCGGAATTTTATGACATTCAAACAAAAATCGAAACATTAGAGCCTCAACAAGAACATCAAAAGGAGAATCAAGAGTTTGAAAATTACTTTTTTAACGCAACATCACGTGGCGAAGAAATCTTAACTTTATTTGTCAACCAAAACGCGCAGCTTGCAGCGAAAATAAATAATTCGCAAAATTCGCAGGACATTCAAGGACAAGTTCGGTTACCGCGAATTACGCTTCTGTCTTTTAACGGGAATTTAGAAGATTGGATGCCGTTTTACGAAACATTTAATTCTTTGATCAATTCTAACGCGACAATAGCGCAAGTGCAAAAATTTCACTATCTAAAAGCATGTCTTAAGGACGAAGCGGCAAATTGCGTCCAAGAATTGCAAATCACGTCGGACAATTACGATGTTGCGTGGAACACTTTAAAGGAGCGTTACGATAACAAAAAATTAATAATTAAAAGGCACATTCAGGCAATACACGAGTTGCCAACCTGTACCCATGAAAACGCGATCACATTGCGACAAATTGTAGATGGCGTTCAAAAACACACCAGAGCTTTAAAAGCGTTAAAGCGACCGGTGGAGCAATGGGATGACTGGTTAATTTACTTAATAACTAACAAATTAGATCGGATTTCGAACAAAGAATGGGAATCTAAAACAAAAAGCGACGAAATTCCTACATGCAAAGAGCTATTAGAATTTCTTTCACATAAATGCGCTTCGTTAGAAGCAATATCAAAGAACACTTTGCACTTGACAACAAACACAAAGCTAACCGAATCTTACAAATCATTAGCGCATGTATCGAGTCATGTTCCCATGTGTGTTGTTTGCAAAAACGATCATTTTATATATCAATGCCCAAAATTTCTAAAACTTTCGGCAGAGCAGCGCATCAAGCAAGTGAAGAGTATCAAACTTTGCTTAAATTGCTTAAGAACGGGACATAACGCGAATTCATGTAATGCAAGTAAATGCAGAAAATGTGAACAAAAGCACAATACTTTGCTCCACGTTACTGAGCAAGCAGCAGAAGACAGACAGACTGCTCAAAACAGTAATTCAAATGCTGAGACCGAAGAATCGCAAAGTGTTGCTGCTCACACTGTACAACAAAATTACCCGCAAATACTATTGTCAACAGCAATCGTCAAAATCTACGATGCTAACGGCGAGTTACACCAATGCAGAGCATTGCTCGATTCGGGCTCGCAATCAAACTTCATAACCGCTTCTTTAATGCAAAAATTAAAATTAAAAAGAACTTCAATCAACATTCCGGTCACTGGAATAAATCAGGCAGTAACGCGAATTCAGAAGGCGACGACAATTAAAATAAAATCGCAGCACAATGCATTTGAAACAAATTTAAATTGTCTTGTGTTACAAAATATTACCAACATTATTCCCGCCGTAACTGTAAACAAAGGCGAATTGAACATTCCACAAAATTTAAAATTAGCGGATTCTGAATTCAATATACCAAAAAGAATAGATTTGCTAATCGGTGCAGAATTATTTTGGCACTTACTATGTTTAGGCCAAGTAAAATTACCAAACACGCAAATAACGATGCAAAAAACGCGATTAGGCTGCATAATCTCTGGATCGATTTCTTCAGTCAAACATTTAGCGAGCAACGTCGCATGCAATCTGGCGATAGAAAATGCTCTGGACTCAATTATTGCAAGGTTCTGGGAAATAGAAAATTGTAATAATCGTAACAATTTTACCGCAGAAGAATTAGCTTGCGAAAATCACTTCAGCAACACTCATAAATGTGACGAAGATGGTAGGTTTATTGTCCAACTACCTGTAAAAAATGATCCTGAAAAATTATTAGGAAATTCCATTGATCGCGCAACAGAAAGATTTTATGCACTGGAACGAAAACTTGCAAAATCACCGGAACTACGCGTGTCATATACTGATTTCATGAATGAATACTTACAGTTGGGACACATGAAACAAGTAGCACCTGAAAACATTCAAAAAAATAACGACATGTTTTACTTACCGCACCACGCTGTAATAAAAGCAGATAGCTTGACCACGAGATTACGAGTAGTCTTTGATGCATCGGCGAAATCAACTTCTGGATATTCTCTTAACGACACGTTAATGGTCGGTCTAGCGGTACAACAAGATTTGTTTTCAATAACATCTAGATTTCGAACACATAATATTGTTCTGACTGCCGACATCACAAAAATGTATAGGCAGGTCTTACTGGACGAATCGCAGGCATCTCTACAACGAATATTATGGAGAGCTGAGCCAACGCAGCCGTTACAGATTTTTGAATTACGTACTGTTACTTACGGAACAGCCTCGGCTTTTTTTCTTACAACAAGAGCATTAAAACAGCTTGCAATGGATGAAACAAGGGAACTACCAATTGGTTCAAAAATTGCATTCAGAGACTTTTACGTGGACGACCTCTTAACAGGTTGTGAGAACAGCACCGATATTAAAATACTGTTTGAGGAAATAAACAAGTTAATGGAGCGTGGCGGTTTCAGTCTCAGAAAATGGGCATCAAATGACTCAACATTATTGAATCAATTACTTCCTGATGCAACAGAACCGACAGTCTTAAATTTAGACAAGGATGAAAATATAAAAACTCTGGGATTGCAGTGGAATTCCAAACATGATACATTGCAGTACACCATCATGAAATTCAATGACAACCAAATCAACAAACGCATAATTCTATCTCGTATCGCCCAAATATTTGATCCATTAGGATTATTGGGACCTGTCATCGTCAAGGCCAAATTATTTATGCAAATATTGTGGCAATTAAAGATTTCGTGGGACGAATCTTTACCGTTAAGCTTGCACAGTGAATGGTTACAATATCAAAATGATTTGGCAGTCTTGAATTCTTTAAGAATAAAACGAAACATTATGCCACACAAGGACATAATAGAATTACATGGCTTCAGTGACGCGAGTGAGAAAGCCTACGGCGCTTGCGTCTATATCCGATGTTTTACCAAAGGCGGAGAGATATCTTGTGCCTTATTGTGCTCTAAATCTCGAGTATCTCCTTTAAAGCCAATTACAATACCCAGATTGGAGCTACGTGCCGCATTGCTACTAGCACAGCCAATGCATAAAGTAATGCCTGTATTAGACGTTGATATCAGTCGCAAATTTTATTGGACAGATTCAACCATCGTCCTCGCATGGATAAATAATACTGCACGACAGCTGAAAACCTTTGTAGCAAACAGGATCGGTGAAATTCAAGACATCACAAAACCATCAGATTGGAACCACATCAATACCGAGGACAACCCGGCCGACACTCTCTCCAGAGGAATATTACCCAATCAACTGGTACACTGCAAATTGTGGTGGCAAGGACCATTGTGGTTACAAAGGAATTGTGAACACTGGCCTAAATCGGAAATTCATCCATCAGAGATCGATATTCCAGAAAAACGGAATATATTACAAATTGCTAGCGTTACTACATATTTTTGGAATTAGGAGAAAAATATCTTTCTTAATTCTAGAAAATATACTGAGTGTTCCATTTAAAATAACAAAGTTGATACTCATTTGTTAGGTTTCCGATTGTCATTTGTTTCTTTTTAAAGTAAATTCTGGCGGTTCAGGTAAGTCCCTAAAACTTTTGTATTTAACATTTTTGATATGTCTAATAATAAAATGCGTAGGTACCGTTCAAAATATAAACAAAAACCATGTATAATAAATTTAAATATTAGCTGTTGCCTCATCACGGAGAAGTTACCACACGTTTTTCAAGACTGCTAAAGACTGAGGGTAAAAAAAGTGAGACTCACAAAATCAAATGTGCCGACAGACAATTTAGTATAATAATATTAATCTGTTTATTATATTTATTATGTTTATTATAACGCGTGATCAATATCTTTTCTAATCAAGTGACCTATGGAAAAAAATTATATCTTTGTTTGGTTCATTATTTCAAATGCCTTTTGAATTATTTTTATTGCATTCCTATCGTTTTGTATAGGAATGCAATATAAATATGTAATTCAAGTGGCATTTGAAATAATGAACTAATCAAAGACACATGATTTTATTTCCATAGGTCACTTGATTAGAAAAGATATTGATCATCTGTTATTTATTATATTATATGGGTACCGTAAATATCGTAATGCATCAAAGTCAAATTCAAAAAATGTCAAGCCGTCAACAAGTAACGAAAAACGAAAATCATGTCCATAGTCTATCTTTTTTAAGAACGCAGTGGTGTAGGCAGCTGTCCTAACTTGTTCATGGGGTGTATTTAGAATTAGCATATCTCAAATAAGTTCATCGACTGTTGAATGGTGACGTTGTTTTGGGCACACAAAGTCGCATTTGCTCGCGAGACCCCTGAAATCGGCAGTCCATTCTGTATACGTCTGACTAGAGGTTTGTTCTAGCAAACATTTTCTGATAGTTTGTGTAGTTTTCCTATGCGCATGCGTAATCCGTAATTGCTGTCGAATTAGTTTCGAACTTTTCTGTGCTAGAACGTTTCCCTGATTTTATGAAGACACAATACGACATTTCGCGCCAAATCAGTTAAATCCGTATCTCTAAATTGTTGTTCTTGTTCATTAAGCCAAGTCATAACATCACTTTCACTGGTAGTAAATAAAAACTGTGTACTAGTCCATGGAATATTTTTACCGCGCGGCCGTGCACGGTGATGATTCGATGTGCGCATGTCACAATTAGAAATTCGCAAAGAATACGTGAATTGATTGGACTGTCAGCAAACTACAAGCCACAGCTGGTAGAACATCAAACTGGTAACGAGAAACTTAAAATTTTCACTGCTAGAACGCTAAAGTGTTACTATGCATGTTCAATACAATTTCTAACAGTTATGTACAGTTGCTAGAACAAACCTTAGGTTTCATTAAACATCGGTTGAATTTATAACGTGCAGTAAGTATACAGTGAGCCTCTAAATAAATAAAATAAATAAATAATAAATAATAAAATTAATAGTATCACAAACTCTTTTAAACGGACACTAAATGACGAAGCTGTCGAACGACTGCGAAACGTTAAGTGTTTGTGCGCCACTTAGGGTCCGTTTAAAAGAGTTTGTGATACAATTTTCATCGGACAAGAACCAGCTTTAATAATAAAATTAATAAAATAAAATTCGTAATTTCTTTATTTTTGACATTTCGAAAAAACGCTTGAACGGGTAAATTTTATTTTTAAAAACCACACATTTTCAAGTAATAATCAATCTTTGACAGTCATTTGTTTTCGAGTAATGAAGTCATCGACATTTTTTTTTAAATAGCAACCCCCAATTTTTTTTTCTTCATTCTGATAGCTCATTGAATTCTCTATCCAACCACATCAAAAATTTATTACGTTTTATGGGAAAAATGTTGAGAAAAAAATTATTGAAAATGAAATGAAATAATAATTTAATTTTTGGTTAAATGACGAACCATGATTACTCGACTTGAAAAGACTTTGTTTAAATGACAAGAATGTTATTGTAGGTATCATTTTGGTTGTGTTGAAAATGTCACGCCTACTTCATTTGTAGGTAGTAGATGATTCATTCATTTTCAATAATTTTTTTCTCAAAATTTTTCCCATAAAACATAATAAATTTTTGATGTGGTTGGATAGAGAATTCAATGAGCTATCAGAATCAAGAAAACAAATTGGGGGTTGCTATTTAAAAAAAATGTCGATGACGTCATTACTCGAAAACAAATAATAATAATAATAATAATAATAATAATTTTTATTGACCATAAATACAAGAAGTGTAAGTACAAAAAAGAGAAAAAAAAATACATGTCAATGACTGTCAAAGATTGATTTTCATTTGAAAATGTATGCTTTTTAAAAACAAAATTTACCTGTCCGAGCACTTTTTTTGAAATGTCAAAAATAAAGAAATTACGAATTTTATTCCATACTTTAGAGTTTAGAGGCTCACTGTATATTTTGTAACAACTTGTACGTATCATTGCCAACCCACAACAGGAAATATGCGCGTTTCTGGTGATCATCAACTATATGATAAGCTTCAAAGTGTTGATTTAGGCGACATTGATACGTTTCCTAGTCATCACTGATTATAAACGAAGGAAAAGCAGGAACATTGAAAGAATAAGCTGCAGTACCTGTAGCATGAGTTAGCGCTCAGTTGTAGTAATCGTTCCATTAATAAATGTTCCCTTTCTTCACGGGCTTGATATCGTGCTTCACGGTCTCATCTGTCTTGGAGGCTTTCCACAAGATCCGATTTTGGTACTTCAAGCGCTTCGGTATCTTTTTTGACTGCACCAATTGAAATGTTTTCGTTAAAATAACTGATTAGAAATAATATTCTGGACTCAACAGATTGACGTATTTATTTACTTCTTATTTAAAAATTTATTATTATTCATAACATGTTACTATGGAACTTGTTGCTGTACAATATTCAAAAATACACTACAGATAGAAAATCGGTTAAATGGAGGCAAAGTTGCTAAATTTCATGCTGATTAATAATCTGTTAAGAAATTTGAAACATCTCGAACGGTTTCTTCACAATCGGAAAAAAATTAAAAATTGCGATTTTTTAAAATCGAACATAACTCTTTATTTACTTTGTTCAAAATCTGTGAAAACATTCCTGAAGCAACTTTTTACGCTGGATTGAATGCCTAACGTACTTTATTTCTGGAGCGATTCGTTTTTGTTTTTCCAGAATCAACTTCATTTTTTCTTATGGATGTGATTTTTGTTGTTCAGACAATTAGATAGCACATTTCCTTCTGAATTCATTGGTATGCCACACTTGCTATTTTGTTTTAATTTTCAATGAGAAATTTTGGAAAGACACACAAAATTTAATATAAAAAATAGCAATACAAGATGGATAACAAGAAAGTTTTAAAGTAATAAATAATTGTTTTAAATTTAAATGCCTGTAAATGCAAGGATCAAAATTTATTTATTAAACCAAATGCATGAACTAGGAAACATTTACCAGGTAATTCAAGTTTCATGTTTTTTTCCAAAAGGATTAATTCTCCCTATCCATGATGTAGATGATTCCCTGAAATTGAAATTCTCAATCAGAAAAAAGAATGATAAATTTATAATAGTAGACAGAGAAATGCATCTTATAATTAGGACTTTTTAAAGATACCCGTTGAAAATGGGTAGGTTAAAAATTATAGTGAAGGAGAAGGGGATATTAGTTTAGAAAGTGATTTACAGGATTTTTGTTTATAGGTATTTTGAACGATACCTACACATTTTATTAGGCATGTTAGACTCAAACACCGAAAACGCTCATTGAGCAAGAAAGCCGATCACAACTTGTTCTGGCTTTTCAGGATCAGCCACAACGCGAAATTAGTGTCGTGGCACTTTCAAATGTGCTCATAACGTATTTTGGCATATTCAAAAAGGCCGCAAAGCGAAATTCGTGTTGAGGTTCTTTTTATAATCGACCAAAACGCGTTCTGGCAATGTGAAATTGCCACCACGCGTTGTGGACGTTTTATTCATGCAGCAGCCATGACGCGATGTAAGCAGGGCCCCCGTAAGCATGTGTGCAAAGCGTGCGGTGCACGCAGGCGGCATGTCCAAAATTGTTTGAACGTATTGAAATGAAATCTTTTGTTGGACAAACAATTTTTTGGTTGGATTAACACATCTTGTTTTCTCAGTGTACCTACATCTACATACCGCAAATAAAATTACATATACAGGGTGTAACTTTAATGAGGGGACAAACTTCAACGGCTAGTTCCTCACGCCGAAACATGAAAAAAAGTTCATTGCTACGCGTCCCAGAACGGAATGTAAGACAAGTTGTACTCTGTGGCCAACGAAAATTATTAAGTACCTAATGAAAATTCGAAATCAAATGAAGATTAAAACTTCATGTTTGAAATATTAATATCACAAACTCTTTTAAACGGACACTAAATGGCGCACAAACACTTTACGTTTCGCTATCGACTGACAGCTTCTTCGGAAGTGAAAAAATATAAACAAGGTTGTCAAAATAAACAAGGTTGTTAATAGAAACAAGGTTGTTCATAGAAACTGAAAAAGTAAATGATTTTTTTTTCTGGTTTTTATAAAATCTAGAAATTAATTTTAAACTTAATAAAATATTTTATTTTATTAAATGTTAACAAGTTGACAGATCTATATCCTATTTAAAGAATCTAGAAAATTACAAAATACATCGTTTAAATTTGCAAAATCTGTACCTTTATTAATAGAATTCGATATTTTTATTTTACACATTTCTATAAAGCGTCTCTTGAAAATATTAGACTCACAGTATAAAATATTAGTATTTTGAAAATCAAAATTATGGTCATTTTCTAATGAATGTTCTACAAGCATTGAATAATTTTGATTATTTTTTTGGATATGATATTTATGTTGGTCTAGACTTTTTTTAAATTTTGGCTTGTTTCTCCAATATAACATGAATTACAATTTAAACATTTAATTTCATAAAATTGTCATGCAGGAACTAGAAAAAAGTGTCATTTCCTCGGTCATGGCAATGATGATTAATATTTCAGACATAAAGTTTTAATATTAAAGTAAATTTAAATTCGTTGTTACCGGAATTGAGGACACTACATTATTAGTAAAAATTTATACTGATGAATGGAAACTTCTATCTAGAAACTAAATTGTTTTAAATTTTATTGAGAAGTGTAGAATTAATAAGGCCATTAATTTGCTTTATAATTTTATTTTAGAACATTGGTGCACGAATCTATCAAAAAACGTTTTAGTTGATAATAATCGATCACCCTTCTTTTCTAAACTTTAATTTATAAAAGATAGTTACAATGTGAAAATGTTATAGGTAAAGTTCCGTACATTCCGGACGGGAATGGGCGTCATGATTTATGAATTTTGTAACTGGTATATTGCAATATTATTTTCTATTTAACGCATACACAGTATTAATATTATTTCTTTCCTGTAATAACTCTATTTTATTATAAATTTGTATACAAAAGATGCGATAATATATCAATGAATTAATTTATTTTAAAATTTAAACCGTTTTAGCACATCCCCATGCGACGCTCATGAAATCTATTGTGAACTCATTTCTTTTTTGCGCCGAGATTTAAAACAATTCGCGATGTAAGCCAGGAGCTCGCCACCTAGTGGGAAAATTTGGAAGCCGATTACCAGGTATTCTGTCAAAGTTATAAACGGGTGAGCTTGCGAAATAATTATTTTACTGTTTCAATTTTTTACTCATATTAAAAAATATGAGTAACATTTATTGCTGCATTCCGGGATGCGGGCTAAGAAAAACACCGAAATTTCGTTTCATGAATTCCCTAAGCCTGGGAAAAGAAAAGTGTCTCTGATCAACAAAATGGGGTTAAAAGAACTCGTTGATCAACACAAGGCTTGGGTAATTAAATTACGAATTGGGAAGACAATCGCAAGTAAATATGTATACTGGTGTCTAAAAGTATCCGAATGAAAAGCAGTAAAATAGTACGAATTTGACCCTTGTGGTAAACTTCCAGTGCCAGGCGGTCACGCCGGTCGTCCGAATACTTTTAGACACCAGTATACATGTGTGTGCCAACATTTTGAAGAATCTGATTACTTTACAAGGAAAGGTAAGAAAAATGATAACTAATTATGTAGTACTGCTAATTAAATTCAAATGCTGCTCATCAATCATTTATGACAACACGACAGTATTTTGTAAAGTTGCTTTCGTTCGTGCCAATGATTACTAATTATAAAAACTGGATTAAGTTTGTGTAGGGGAAGGTAGTATGCAGTGAGACACTTTTTTTCGTTTTTATCGATAAATATTCAACTATAATCTTAGCATAAAATATAAGAGTAACATGCCTTAATACAGCCCTTTGGCTTTGTAACTAGCAAAATATGACGACAATAACTAGTAGTAGTTAACTAAGAATAATTACACAGGCCTACATATGAAAATTTTTTGAACTTTGTTTTCGTTTTTCGTTCTAATTTACATGCTCTGAATTCAGTGGTATTCACAGATTTTCGCTATCACATCAGGTTTTTCCACATAATTAAAAAAAATGTTTATGTATTTTCGAGAAAAAAATCAATAATGTATCTAAGAAAACAGTTATTTTCAAAATTACTACCGAAATATCTATTTTGATTAAGTCTTTTGGATATGATGAAACGGCTCTGTGTGATATCTTTCGTTTTCCTGCGCTTTAGATTGCTTTTTTTATGGGTTGCGTTTAGAATATCACGTTTTACTGACTAGCAGTAATTGGCTATGATATTTACATTCCATCGGCCTTGGTATAGCTTTTCTATTTCTTTCATGTCCTGATGAAAGCGTTCTCCTTGTTCTTCGCTGAAATTACCAATTTTTAGAAGAAACCAAGATGTGAACGGAGTTTGATGCTCATACCCAGTTTTTTGAATTTTTTTAAATAACGTTACGATCATGTTTTTATAGTCTGTATGCTTGTGATTGATATTAGTTACAAAGTTCCACTACTGGGGGTGGGCTCTGTAACTAATATCAATCTCTATTTGCCGCTAACTCTATTCTCATGAATAGTGCAGTCGACTGCAGTCGCCTCTGTCGCTTTTTTTAGCAAGGCCATAAAACCGCTACCAAACTGGGACGAGTATACCACTGGTAATACACAGTGAGACATTATATTTTTTACTGTAAATAAGTATAATTAAAACAAAATTTTCATCTAGTTATGAAATATTTATTGTTAACATTTAATGAACATTAATATTTTTAAAGGAAACGGAAAACACAAGTAACCACTCAATCTTTTAGTTTGCATGGGACATGGTGGCGGTAGGAGTTGAACGATGTCTGATTTATTTACAGAAGTTAAATCTGGTACGTTCGGAAAGATAAACCCATTTCATTTCTGACTTTTTTTTAGATAGGACGCTTCATCATCATTCGATGCGTCTTTTTTTCCAATTGTCTCACTGTGTACCAAAAACACGTGTAAAAAGGAATGGCCATCATTAAAAAAAAGAAGCCTTAACGTCGCAAACTTCTTATATTACTTTCTCCATAATGTATATTTGTTATTACTTACATTGCATATACGCTAATTTTACTGACAATAAATTTGAACACTCCCAATTAAAAAAAAAATCGTAACTTCGTTGCACAGAAAATCAAAAGACAAGCGTATTCCCTCAAGGGTAAAAGTATATTAAATGCTGCTTCATCCAATCATAAACAATGAAGTCAAATATTATACAGTACTGCCAATTCAAAAAAATATCAGTAACTTTTAGCAACAAATGCTTTGTCTCACTCTGTAGCTGTTTCATTTGTAAAGGGCCGCATTTTGCTAAGTGCCCTAAGCCGCGCCTAGAATGTTTTGCTTCCAAACGTTTGGGCCATATTCAAAGTATATGCCGCTACAAGAACGGTAAAAGTGTTACTCAACAGAAAGCATCTTCGGGCCATGAAGTAAATTAAATTAAAACGAAAAATGCTTTGAAAAATCCTTATCTTATGCATGCGACAATTAATAACAAAAAGGTGAAATGCTTGATAGACATAGGCAGTACATCCAATTTAATTAAGAAATCACTTTGAAAAGAGTAGGCTTACAGTACTGTCCCGATTCAAATAAAATATTACGCAATTTTGATGGAAATCTACTACTAGGTCTTGGAAGTGTCACTACTTCGGTACGAGTAGGTGAAGTTAAGGCTACAGTTGCCTTAATTGTGATGAAAGACAAGTTGACTCAAGACTGCACAGTGGGTGGCGACTTTTTAAATTCACCGAATGTAGTGTGTTGGAGCTAGAAGAGTTTCCGAGCTTCATTCGCCTACTATGTATTGTTATATACACATATTCAGTTGTTTAGTTGTCATAATAAGTTCAATAAAATCTTGTTCGATATACATCTTCTTCGTGTTCGTTTTACCAGAAACTCAACAGGTTACGGGCCCAGAAACGTTGGATTGCGCGATATAGAAGTGATTTCACGACATATTTCGTAACTTCAGTTGATCGGATCATAGAACGAATCAGGGCAAGTACAAACGTTAAGGAGCATGAATTTCTCTAACGTATCGCGAATAGAATGCTTAAATAAATGCAACTATGATACGTGGAAGCTTCACGTGGAAGCGTTACTTATAAAAAATGATGAATGGGATTTGATCAGTGGAGAAACTCTGAAACCGGAACTTGTGACAGATGATCCCAATTCGGTTACAATTATGAACCATTGGATGGATAGAGATCGAAAAGCCCGTTCTGATATTATCCTGTGTATCGGTGCGTCCGAGCTAAAAGTCATCAAAGGATGCAATACTTCTCGGGAAGTGTGGTTAAAATTGGAGCGCACGTACATGTCAAAAGGACCGGCTAGAAAAGCATCCCTATTAAAGCAGCTAACTCTACAACGAATGGAAGAAGGGGGAGACATGCAAGATCATCTAAAGAAATTTTTTGATGCCGTTGATCGACTCAGCGAAATGGAAATAGATATCAATGCTGATTTATTGTCAATCATGCTTTTGTACAGCTTACCACCAAGTTTTACAAATTTCCGCTGTGCAATCGAGTCGCGTGATGAACTACCTACTCCTGATGTACTCCGTGTCAAGATTATTGAAGAATTTGAAGCGCGGCGAAATGATTCGCAAGCTATAAGTTCCGAAGCCTTGTACGCTAACAAAGGTAAACCTAAAAATCAATCATACAAACGTCATGGTGGGATTGGTAATAAGGTCGAAGCAACTGAACGCGAAAGAAAAATAATCTGTTTCAAGTGCAAGCAAAGAGGACATAAAGCTGCGAACTGTACAAGCAAGAAGAAGATTGGAGATGATTCGAAACATGCGAGTAATGTTACGATGCTCGTCTCAAACGCCTTACTTACCTCGTCTACAAATTGCGAACGTGTATGGTGTTTGGATAGTGGAGCAACATCACACTTATGTAATGAGTTGGATTTATTCTCAAATGTTGATCGATCGAAACGTGGTGAACTGAATCTTGCGAATAATAAGAAAATAGAGACAATCGCGGAAGGAACAGCCAATTTTGTGATCGAAACAACGAACAATCAAACAAATGTAATCCTTGAGAAGGCGTTATATGTACCTGAATTGTGTATGAACTTGTTGTCAGTGGCAAAAATCACAGATCACGGACTGAAAGTATTTTTCGAAAAGGACAAAGCTGTCATATCTGATTCAAATAGAAACACGCTATTTATTGCCAAAAGGAATGGAGGCCTATATTACATACATAAAAGCAAATTAAAAGGGGACGCCTGCGCCAGTGTCAAAAAAAATGACACGTCATTTGAACTTTGGCACCGTCGAATGGGCCACCTTAACGTCAAAGACCTTACTGAAGCTAAACGTAAGGGGCGCGTGTGTGGTGTTGATTTTGACCCTACAAAAGTTAATTTTGATTGCTCTGTGTGCGTAAAAGGAAAAATGACTAGATCGCCTTTCCCAGCGAAATCAAATAGGAAGACGGAAATTCTTGACTTAATCCATTCTGATGTATGTGGACCAATGCGCATCGAATCGATTGGCAAGGCAAGATATTTCATGGAATTTATTGATGACAAATCTCGTTGGTGCGAAGTCAGATTTTTAAAATGTAAAAGTGACGTATTTCAAATGACGAAAGATTACGTTTCTTTAGTTGAAAATCAGAAGAATAAATGTGTTAAATGTATGCAAACAGATAACGGCGGTGAATACACGAGTGAAGATTTCAACAAGTATTTAAAGAAGAAAGGGATAACCAGACGATTAACAGTGCCGTATTGTCCAGAACAAAATGGAATTTCCGAAAGAAAGAACCGGTCACTACTTGATACTGCAAGATGTTTGTTACTAGATTCCGAATTGCCAGCTGCATTTTGGGCCGAGGCTGTTAACACGGCCAACTACATAAGGAATAGATGTCCAACAAGAGCCTTGGGTGGAATGACTCCCTTTGAAGCATGGAATGGTAAAAAACCTGACCTCAGCAACCTAACGAGGTTTGGATGCAGAGTACTGTGTTTGAACAATAAACCGAACCGCAGCAAATTTGACTCCAGGTACAAAGAAGGAATTTTTCTTGAGTATTCTGAGCAGACTAAGGGTTATAGAGTTTGGCTAATAAAAGAAAGGCGAACTGAGATAACTCGTAACGTAAAATTCTTTGAAGACGTTATGACTGAACTCGCCATAAATGACTTCACTTCAAAGAACTTGGGCGTTGATGACCCAGAAGAAGAAATCCAAAAACCTTATTTTGAGCTACAACTGGATGGAGGCAACAATCTCGAAAATGAAAATCAACTTCGAAATGACGTTGCCGATAATAATAATCTTCAGGAGGTCGAAAATGAGAATCAGGAAGTTGTTTTAAGACGCGGCCGACCTAGAATTATAAGGACTGGTAAAAGAGGACGACCTCGTAAGGAATACCACGCCGCAACAGTTACTAATGAAATTGACGAATACGAATTTGCATACGCCTCAGTCATACCTATGGACGAGGCTTTGTCTGGCTGTGAGGCGAAGGAGTGGCATGATGCTATCGTAAATGAGGTTAAATCTATTATCGATAACGACACATTTACTGTTGCAGATCGCCCAAACAAGACAAAAGTGATAGGCAGTCGGATCGTCTTGAGAAACAAGTATCGACCTGACGGTACTCTAGAGAGGAGGAAAGCACGTCTGGTAGCTCGAGGATTTTCTCAACAACCTGGCATACACTTCAATGAGACTTTTTCTCCCGTTGCCAGACTGAGCACTATTCGTCTCATATCAGCATTGGCTACACGTTATAAAATGCATATGAGACATTTGGACGTGACAACAGCCTACCTCAACGGCGACCTTGAAGAGACGATTTTTATGGAATTTCCTAAACATTTCAGAGAAGCTCTGATGACGATTTGCGATAACAATCCAAATACGGAAAGAGGTAATAAAGCAAAGAAGATGCTGAAAGAGATTTCGATGGGTGATAAGGTGTGTTTATTAAAAAAATCCTTATACGGGTTGAAACAATCTGGAAGAAGTTGGTACATGAAGCTTGCTAAAATATTAAAAGATTTTGGTGCTAAGCAGAATGGAGCTGACACATGTCTATATCAATTTGATGATGGTGATGATTCTGTTTTAATTGCTATATATGTTGATGACATATTAATTGCTTGTCGTGATGTAAAGAAAATTGATAGAATTTTTCGGTATCTATCTTCTCACTTCAAAACCAAGGATTTAGGCGAACCTACATCTTGTTTAGGTATGGAATTTTCAAGAACTCATGATACAACTACAATTAGCCAAAAGGGATACATCGACGATTTGCTCAAAAAGTTTAATATGAGTGAATGCAAACCAATTAGCACACCAATGGACTGTAATGTGAAACTTACCAAAATGGATCGACCATGTACTGAATATGAGAGAGGACTTCCATATCGAGAGCTAGTAGGTGCTTTGACTTACTTAGCCACAAGCACTAGGCCAGATATTAGTCATATTGCAAGTCAACTAGGACAATTCAGTAGTTGTTATGGTGAAGTTCATTGGAAAGCGGCAAAACGCGTTCTCCGATACCTCAAGGGAACTCGAAACCTTGGATTACGGTATAAAATGGATGACGAACCTTTAAAAGGATATGTAGATGCGGATTGGGGAAACTGTCCCAACGACAGGAGATCGTACTCAGGTTATTTATTTATTTTAAATGGGAGTCCCATTTCCTGGGAATCCAGAAAACAAAGGACGGTAGCACTATCTTCCACCGAAGCAGAATTCATGGGGATGACTGACTGCATAAAAGAAGTTTTGTATCTGCGAAGATTATTGGAAGAGGCAGGCCTTGATGAACTGGGAGAGATAACTGTCTTCAACGATAATATGGGAGCTCTGAAACTAGCTGAAAACCCTGTATACCATAGCAGGAGCAAACATATAGATATGCGCTTCCATTTTATCCGCGATGCTGTACAGAATGGCGACGTCCGATTGGTACATATCTCGACTGAAGAAATGATAGCAGACATACTCACGAAGAGTTTACCGAAACCAAAACATATCCGTTGCTTGCAGATGTCTGGTCTAAACCTAGAACAATTAAAATAGTACCGAGCCACAACTCGAAGGGGAGTGTTGGAGCTAGAAGAGTTTCCGAGCTTCATTCGCCTACTATGTATTGTTATACTGTCTGTCTTATGAAAAACGCACGACACTATAACTCTGTTACTAATGATCCGATTTCAATAATTCAAAAAGCACATAAGACTAGTTTAAAAATACTACAAAAGGATAGCATTTTAGATTTTTTTAAATATGACATTTTTGTCAGGCGATAGGCAACTTTTTTTTTCAAATGGCGGCAGATATTTTTTTTACTCAGTTTGATAGAGATTTATTTTCTGAATTCAATAATTTAAAAGTCGATTTCGAAATATCAAATTTGGGGGGGGATAATCGAAAAACTTTCGGAAAAGTGAAACTCACCGTGCGGGCACTCAAATTAAAGATCTCAAAGAGGAAAATCAGGTAATCGAAAAATCGAATGTTCGGTTTCACCAACGCGGATTGAGAATAGCAGTCGGTTTAACTCTAGTTTACCCTATTACTTTCTTATAAATGACTCAGAATTAATCCGAGTGGTAGTGTCAAATCGCTTTGGTGAAATCGGACATAAATGAATCTTAGTCTGTACTGACATATGGGCCACCAGTTCGGTGGCCTGCGCGTTCACCTGATATTACGCCGCTCGACTTTTGGTTATGGAGCTATGTCCATGTTTATTTAACACTACCCGAAAATGAGGATATTAGCTGCTTTCTTTCGTTTGATCCAAACGCAACATAACGCGTTTTGATTCAAAGATGGATGCTCTCTTGTAACTGGATCTTCGCGAAATTTCAATTCCGATCGGTAATCCCATTTCCCCTTTCAATCTTCCAATTTTGCAATCCGTTTGGATTGAAATGCATTCAGATCCAGAGCGGGTAACGAAAAATTATTCGAATAATGATTCAAACTTTTCAGCGAAAGAAAGCAGTTATTTTAAGGCAGAGAATTATCCGCACTTGTCACAAGATACCTCTCAATTTAATTTTAAATGCAATACAAGGAGTAAATAGAAGGTGTCAGCTATATATTCAACAAGGCGGGGGACATTTTGAGCAATATTTATAATAATTATAAAATTTTAAAAACTTTCCATTTTTTTTTCCATCGCACACTTCATTTTTGTTTAAAAAGCGAAATTATTTCCCTACAGTATTTACAAAATCAAGTTGAAATTAAACGTCTTGGCGAAAGTTATTCGCCTATAGCGAGGAAGAGATGATTAAATGGATTCAAAAAGCTCATCGTTACCACGTCGTGTTTGGTAACAAATTAAGCGTGTTCGAGAGACCTAATCAACGATACAGACTAATGCTGGATTTCACAAACGTCACTTAACTTTAATCATCGTTTAAGAATAATCATTCCTATACCTTCAACACATGTAACCATGGCAACGTTTACTTTTAACGGATGATTAAATTTAAGTAACGTTTGTGAAATCCACCATAAGATTCATTTATGTCCGATTTCACTAAAGCGATTTGACACTACCACTCAGATTAATTCTGAGTCATTTATAAGAAAGTAATAGGGTAAACTAGGGTTAAACCGACTGCTATTCTTAATCCGCGTTGGTGAAATCGAACATTAATTTTTCCTCCTTCGATTTTTCGATTATCTGATTTTCCTCTTTGAGACCTTTAATTTAAGTACCCGCACGGTGAGTTTCACTTTTCCGAAAGTTTTTCGATTATCCCCCCCCCCAAATTTGATATTTCGAAATCGACTTTTAAATAATTGAATTCAGAAAATAAATCTCTATCAAACTGAGTAAAAAAAAATATCTGCCGCCATTTGAAAAAAAAAAGTTGACTATCGCCTGACAAA
This sequence comes from Dorcus hopei, assembly GCA_033060865.1. Taxonomy (NCBI): domain Eukaryota; kingdom Metazoa; phylum Arthropoda; class Insecta; order Coleoptera; family Lucanidae; genus Dorcus; species Dorcus hopei. The sequence continues at coordinate 3,292,082 of CM065423.1, read as the reverse complement.
AATGTCATATTAAAAAAAATCTAAAATGCTATCCTTTTGTAGTATTTTTAAACTAGTCTTATGTGCTTTTTGAATTATTGAAATCGGATCATTAATAACAGAGTTATAGTGTCGTGCGTTTTTCATAAGACAGACGGTATACACATATTCAGTTGTTTAGTTGTCATAATAAGTTCAATAAAATCTTGTTCGATATACATCTTCTTCGTGTTCGTTTTACCAGAAACTCAACAAGTGTAATAAAAGCGGGAAACAAGGTTGTTGTTTGTCAGTTGGCTGATTTGCAGTTATCGCCAAAAATCGAAATCAACAATGTCTGTGCATTGTCAGAAGTCAGTGTGCGGCCTATCTTCGGAGATGTTGACTCGGATACACAAAATCAGTGTCTCGAACTATTGCACGAATATCGAGACTGCATTTCATATTCCATGTCTGATTTAGGTAAAACAAACGCTGCCGAATTGACCATAAAATGCGTTACGGAAGAACCCATTGTGTATCGACCATACCGCATGCCGATTAAAGAAAAAGAGATTTTACGCGGTATTGTAGACAACTTGCTTGCAAATAGTATAGTGCGCGCCTCAAACTCACCCTATGCGAGTCCAGTATTTTTGTAAAGAAAAAAACTGATGATTACCGAATGTGTGTGAATTATCGGCGTTTGAATGCGGTAACTGTGAAAGACAAATATCCATTGCCTCTTATCGAGGAGCAACTCGATCGGTTAGGTGGTCACCAGTGCTTCATAACTTTGGACTTAGCTTCTGGATTTTATCAAGTCCCAGTTGCGCCAGAATCAATTGCTAAAACGGCTTTTGTGATCCCACACAACCATCTAGAATTCTTACGAATGCCATTCAGCCTTTCCAATGCGCCAGCTGTCTTATAAATAATGAGACTTATAAATAATGTCTTAGAATCTTTGAAAAACTCCATTGCATTTCCTTACATTGACGACGTGATAATACCATGCCCGAATGCGACGGAAGGACTGAAGCGTTTACATCAGGTGTTTGAAGTACTGCGTGAAAATCATCTAACGCTGAAATTAGAGAAGTGTCGCTTCTTTCAACAAGATCTTGAGCATTTAGGAAAAGAAATTACCGTCGAAGGGGTAAAACCAGGTGTTCAAAAGGTGAAAGCTGTCCTCGACATGAAAGAATCCCAGACTATAAAGGAAGTGCGGCAATTCCTGGGCTTATCAGGATATTTTCGTCGTCATGTAGAAAATAGAACGACAACGACTCAGAATTGTCGAGCCGTTGGTTGACTCGTCTTTTGCGTAAAAACACACCGTGGTGTTGGGGGCCGCAGCAGCAAGCTGCTGTTGTCACTATCAAGAGGATGCTCACGACGAGACCAGTGCTGGCGGTTTTTGATCCCGGGTTGGACACAGAACTGCACACAGATGCCACGCCAGTTCGTTAGGTTTCGGTGCGATCTTAATGCAAAGACATTCAGGAATGCTTCGTGTGGTGGCCTATTATAGTAAACAAACTACATCGGAGCAACGACATTACCATTCCTAAGAATTAGAGACAATGGCCGTAGTTTTCGCTCTAGGGCATTTCCGAGTGTATTTAGTTGGTGTCAAATTTCATGTAGGGACCGATTGCAGTGCATTGCGAACGGCTTTTTCAAAAAAGAGATGTGATACTGCGAGTGGGAAGATGGTGGCTTGAAGTACAAGACTTTGATTTTGAGATTGTGTATCGAACTGGAGCGAGTTTATCTTATGTTGACACACTGAGTAGACATCCGTTAGATGAACCGAAAATTAACCAGGCCGATATCACGGAAGCTTCTTGAATATTAGCTGCTCAGATGCAGGATGAGCAAATCGTTCGAATTCCGACTATATTAGCTAGCCAAGAAAGGACTAGCGATACAAAAAGTTACTTTGATGAGTAGGGTGGAGGCACCAGTTTTGGCCACTTTAAGCGAAGTTTTCTCTTTACCATTGTCCTTACGTCACATGTTGAAAAATATATCCAAACAAATACGTCCAAAGGGCATAGACATACATTGGGAAGATATTACCAAATTAAAAAAAATGGATTGAATTTTATTTGGTACTGCAAAATAAATAAAAAGTTGGAAATGCTAATTTCACCAGTTTTGGCCATTCTTTCACCACTTTTGGCCACACCTGTGCTCCTGTTTTGGCCACTTCATTAAAAACACATGTTAATTAAGTATTTATTATCCCAAGAAATTTATATTAAACACAAAAGAAGTACACTATTATCAACAATGATTGAACAAAATAATTTTTATTTCTGCATGGCGTTGTGTAGAAATTAGGGTTTCTGACCCGGGAATTTTCGATCTCGATTTCCCGGGAAATTTGCTAAATTTGATCCCGGAAAAAGATTGTCGAGAAATCGAGAAATTTTCGAATTCTGCGTCTTCCCTTTCCGCTCAAGACAACTATCCGCTACTCCGCAAATCTTATACTCTACGGGCGAATTTATACAGCTTGAAGACTTTCACCTTAGCTAGTACTGGTTTCATGAAAAGCAACTAAGCGCATGCGACTCGCATATGTACACCAGTGCGCAGCTTAAAGCCTAGTCTACAATTGCCCGGGAACGAGAACGAGAACGAAAACGGGAACGGGAACGTTAAAAAAGTTAAATCATTTCATAATCGTACAACTGTCCACAATGCATCGGTAAATACGGTAACGCTAATAAAGCTCCGCAACGGAAACGTAAAGCCTAGTCCACAATTGCCCGGGAACGAGAACGGGAACCGAAACGGGAACGTTAAAAAAGTTAAATCATTTCATAATCGTACAAATGTCCACAATGCATCCGTAAATACGGTAACGCTAATAAAAAGCTCCGCAACGGAAACGTAAAAGTTGATACGTTCCCGTTGCGGAGCTTTATTAGCGTTACCGTATTTACCGATGCATTGTGGACACTTGTACGATTATGAAATGATTTAACTTTTTTAACGTTCCCGTTCTCGTTCCCGGGCAATTGTGGACTAGGCTTAAGTACTTACTACAATTTTACAATTCTATGAGCCTTGTACCACAAGGTTTTAAGGGTGAGGTTTGCGTGCAGGCGGTGCATTTTAGCCCTTGGTTTCTTAACGTGTGTAGTGGAACGGGGCAAAACGTAGTGGAGATTATGTGTTACAGTAAAAACTGCAAATTTATGAATAACAATCAGTGGATTGTAATATTTTCAAAAGCAGCAAATAAATTAATTGTTGCTTGTACAGAATTTCTATTGTAATATCATTTAAGAATTTAAATCTTTCCAATGATATTAAGCAAAGATATTGTATTGTTAATATTCATCTGTGGCTTAGATGCAACTGCAATAATGTTAATGCATTTGTGTATGATGATCAGCGCCTTCCCACCTACGAGTACATTGAAGAAAACACGCCACGCACCCTATATCCATCTCTTTCAACCAATCGTATACACATGGTCTTTGTACCATTCTCGAAATAACTTTTGGCTAAAGTGAGTCTTCGAACGGTATATACAAGCTCTGTTCCAACCACGCTTTCTGACCGTTTAAGAAACCGTCATAATCAGTTGCCCACCGAAATAATGATCGATGTTGACAACTTTGTCAAGTATAAAACTTTGATGAGTGCATGCTTTTGACGGTTTCGAAACCGTCACAAAGCGTGTTTGGAACAGACCTACAGAGATCGCCAGATAAGTCGGGCCATATGGGAAATTTTTTAATTATTGATTTCTCAGAAAAATTTATTGTTAAGTCCATGCATCTTCCCAAACTCAACATACACGTATCAAAATTTGAATACCCGTTGTCATATACCGAGGAGATCAAAATATTTGAAATCGACATAAGAGTAAAGTACCTTTGTTTTTCAATTAGGTAATAATTTTCTTGATAAACAATTTTCTAATATTTGAAAAAAAAACCAAACAGAATTCGATCGATACCTATTTCATTTTGAAATTTAAATTGATATTAAATTTAAGCAAAATGTAATACATACATAGATGACTTATTAAGGTAGATTTCCGAAGCACGCGACACGCGGCAGACGGCAGCAGCAGACGACACTACTTTGCACTATTATTTTAAATGAATGTACTTCTAAGACCGGACGACATTAGTCACGCGACAGGTTATGAAGTGCATCCATTTAAAATAATAGTGCAAAATAGTGTCGCCTGCTGCCGCGACAAAAGCAGTTGCCGCCTGCTGCTGCCGTCTGCTGCGTGTCGCGTGCGTCTACCTTTAATTACACTACTTAGAAATTCTTTAAATTAAAATATGTTTTTGCTTTAGGAAAAAATTTTCAATTAAAGTCATCTCTACACTCATCTTTTAATATACAAATAGGAAATAAATTGTGCATAATTTTCTAAATTTTAGGTCTGTTCGATAGCTCTGCACTTTTCCACACTTTTTGCACCAACCACTCCTGAGAGAGTGCGATGGATATAATATAACGTAAGTAGGAGTGAGAAAAATAGAGTAAAGGTGTTATAAATGTTAGATGCGGTATATTAGTGCGTTGGTTAGAAAAGTAAGGTTGGCAACCCTAGGGGAAGGCTGAAGAAGATGGCGGCATTAAACGTGTATTAGAAATGTGGTACAAATAAAACATTTGAATAGGAGTGTGTTTTTCCCTTCACCCGACAAATACAGTGCAGTATATGCCCGCGAAGTAATACTATTGGTTAACGTTATTCGATTCTAGGGTATTTGATATGTTAGCACATTTGAAATTTTCCAATCTATCGGCGGACAGAGTATAACTGGACTTCAAACTCGTAATTCAACAGAGTCTGTCGCTATCGAGCAACCACCGGAAGAAGTACCCGGCTTAGCAACTGCAAGAATATTGTGTTGTCCTAGGAATAAAGAGGTTCCGCTAAGACTCATGAACGTTTCGCAAAAGATTGTGAACGTAAGTGCCGGTCAAATTGTGGGAATGTCATGCGATGCAGAAGTAGAACAGGAAGTTCCACAAGATTTTTTTGGAGCTGTGGAGGAGGAGAGTAATTTTATAGAAAATGCTTTTAAAACTGAGCATTTAAATGATGGGCAGAAGGGTAAGTTGGTAAGTAGTCAGTAATTATAAAGATATATTTTTTATATCACAAAATCTTTTAAGCGGACACTAAATCGCGCACTATACACTTTACGTTTCACCGTCGTTCGACAGCTTGTTTTCACTTCTGACGAAGCTGTCGAACGACGGTGAAACGTAAAGTGTATAGTGCGCGATTTAGTGTCCGCTTAAAAGATTTTGTGATACAAATTTCATCGGACAAGAACCAATTGTAAATATATTTTTTAGGAAACAAAATAAGCTAAAGGCAACGAATCTAGTAAAACACAGGATTATTGTGGACAATATTCTGCCGATCGCAAAGGCACCATATAGGATTCCCTGGACTCAGAGGGACGTCCTAAAGGAACAAATACAAGAGATGCTAGACGACGGAATCATCCGGTCTTCAACGTCACCATGGTCTGCGCCAGAAGAAGACGTCAGACCCAGGAGATTCGAAAATACGTGTTTGTATAGATTATAGAGGCCTTAATATGGTAACAAAAAGATACTTTTACCCTATACCTAACATCCAGGAGACATTAAATCAACTAGGAGGAGCCTCTTTCTTTTCTACGTTAGACTTGGCTAGTGGATATTGGCAAGTTGAGATAGAAAAGGAAGATATCGAAAAAACTGCTTTTTCAACTCCAGACGGACATTATGAATGCCTGCGGATGCCTTTTGGACTTGCAAATGCACCATCAACTTGGCAGAGGTTGATGAATGTAGTGTTGAGCGGACTTACTGGTATATCATGCTTTGTGTATCTTGACGATATAATTGTTTTCAGCTCAGGAGGTATCGAGGATCATTTACAGAAATTAGAGGAAGTTTTCCAGAGGCTTAGGGAAGCTAATCTGTCATTGAAACCAAGTAAATGTAACTTTCTGAGTAAGGAGACGAAATATCGACAAAAGGAATCAAGCCGGACCCAGATAAAACCAAGATTACAGAAAGGTATCCAATTCCAAGAACAGCCAAGGAGATTCGAAGTTTTCTAGGTTTAGTCGGGTTCTATAGGAAATTTATTAAGAATTTTTCGCATATTGCCAAGCCATTGACAGAATTGACCAAGAAAGACCATAGGTGTTTACGAAAATTAACCCGGAGGATACACCGTACTCTATCTTTCTCACTCTTACATGCACTAAGTCTCTTAATGTTCGCTCTTACACTTCTAACCCGGTTATCAACCGGGTGAATTTTCGTAAACGCCTCAAAAGTTTATTTGGAGCGGAGATTGCCAAAAATCTTTTGATATATTGCGAATGTCCTTAGTAGAAGAGCCTATTCTGAGGTACCCAAATTTTTCGAAACAATTTATTCTAACAGATGCTTCAGGTGTGGCTCTCGGAGCTATCTTGAGTCAAGAGGAGGGAGGTTTCGAATATCCTATTGCTTATGCAGGAAGAGTTTTAAACTGAAGTGAACAAAATTACAGCGCTACGGAAAGGGAGTGTCTAGGAGTAATCTGGGGCGTTAAACATTTCAGGTGTTATCTATGCGGACAGAGTTTAAAATAATTACCGACCATAAGCTACTAAAATGGCTATTATCGTTAAAGGATCCGACGTCAAAATTAGCCAGATGGGCGATTACTCTGAGTAAGCACGATTTTGAGATTGTTCATAGGGCAGGAAGAGAAGATGGCAAGGCGGATGCGTTATCCCGAATACCAATTTGTACAGCCGAAGAAGGAAAATATGAATTGGTTTGGGATAGGCAAAGGATTAAGGAGGAACAACGGGTTGATGAAGAGTTACAGCAATTCATTGAAGACCTGGACCTTAATCCAAGTAGCGATTCGTACTCAGTGGACGAAGAAGGTATACTTTATCGATCAAGGCATTTCGGAGACGAATCAGATCAGTTAGTGGTACCAAGAACTATGGTAACAAAGATTATACAAACTTTTCATGATACATCTATGGGAGGACATCTAGGATTTGAAAAGACCTTCGATAAAATCAAGAAAAGGTTTTACTGGAAAAACATGAAGACCGATATCATGAATAATTGTAAGAATTGTCAAGCTTGCCAGGAACGCAAAACATCTTCTCACAAGAAATCGGCGCCAATACAACGATTTCAAGAAGTCTCCAGGGCGTTTGAGAGAACATCCATGGATATACATTGTAAGAAGTGACCGAGGTAATAGGTATTTATTAACATTTATGGATACGCTAACATGTTACGCCGAGGCAATTCCAATTCCCGACCAATCAACAGCCACTGTCGCCAAAGCTTTTGTTACAGGTTGCTACCTACCTAATTATTTTAAAATAATTGACCTTGAATGGTTTACGAAAGTCGAGGGAGACCCTTTTGCATTGGTGAACAACCTACCTGAAATTTTACCCAGCTCAGTGGAGATGGGGGTGGGGATACACAATAGGATCGTTGGTAGCTCGTTACCTAGTTGTTAATTAAGAAAAAGGGCGCCACCTAGCGTAAAAGTTATTTCAGGTATTAGTATTACGAGTAACCGCTAGGAATACACACGTGAATGTAGCATATGGTTATCCCTCAATTATGAAATTCCGTATATACCGGCTGTTTCAAATTGGGTGTGCACTGAAGGGATCTCCTAAACCATGAGAGTTACAGATTCGGTTAAATGGAAGAAAAGTTGTACCAGTCATTGCTTAATTCGTATCCATTAACAGAATCAATTTTCTCTTAATTGTTCTTGAAGTATTGGTGAAAATGTAAAAATATCGACTTTTTTTTTTCCTCTGTAACTCCCTTATTAAAAATAATTTAGAAATTCTGTCTTAACTTTCTACAGGTACTTTTGGATTCTGCTTTAAATAGGGGCAGTAGAATTGTGGTCACACGTTTCGCCTCTCCGCGACCATCCTCAGTTTACATTTTTTAAATATAACGTATACCTTTTTATTATCGTATTTGTTGGCATTTTTTCTCCTGATTGTAATGGTATATCACACTTAATTGTTGATATTAATTTGAAGCTTAAATAATACAGATTTTTATATGAAAATTTTATTTAATACATAATTTCAAATATTTAGTTCATTTTCTTAGGTATAGTGTACATTTCAATGAATTATTTAATATCTGTCTCTTTAGTTATTGTATAATAAATTCTTTTAACGGACACTGATAGTGCACATTTGTAGTATCCGTTAAAAGAATTTGTTATACGAGATAGTTGTTGACGAGGCTAATTTTACAAACAAGGGAATATTTAATAGAAATGTACATAGATATTGGTCCAGGGAGAATCAAAAAAGATTTCAACAAGTGTGACCACAGATACAATTCAGCTTAAATGTTTGGTGTGGTATTTGGCATAATAGAATTAATGGTCCGATCATTTACGAAAATCATGCAACAGCTGAACGTTACATCGATTTTTTAAGGACAGCATTGGAAAACATTTTAGATTACATTCCTCTATATCATATTATGGAATTGTAATTTCAAAATGATGGAGCACCAGCACATAATGCTGAAATAACAACAAATTATTTGAATCAAACTTTTCCTGATAGGTACAAATGGACCTGTCGCGTGGCCTCTAAGATCACCAAATATTAGCCCTTTGATTTTTTCTTGATTGATTGATTGATTTTATTGATTTTTCCTCTTCCGACATTTGAATGTTAGTTATTAATATTTAGTAAGTAAAAAAAGTACTAAGGAATAAATTGATTTTATTGATTTTTCCTCTTCCGACATTTGAATGTTAGTTATTAATATTTAGTAAGTAAAAAAGTACTTATTATATTTACTTGTATCAAGCTTTTTTTATCATATTTTAACTTTACTTGAAAAAAGTATTAATTGTTATACATGACTGCAATCAGCAGAAAAAATGCTATCGAATAGAATAATTAAAAGATATACGTTGTATTTAAAAAATCGAAACTGAAGATGGTCGTGGAGAGACGAAAGGTTTGACTTCAATTCTGCCACCTCTATTCGAAGCAGCATAAGAAAGTGCCTGTAGAAAGTTAAATCAGAATTTCAAAATTATTTATAATACGAGAGATACAGAGGAAAAAAGAATATCGACATTTTTACATTTTGATCAATATCTCAAGAAGAAATAAGAAAAAATTTATTCTGTGAATGAATACGAATTAGGCATTGATTTGTGCAACTTTTCTTCCATTTAACCAAATTTGTATCTCTTACGGTTTAGAAGATCCCTTCAGTGCACACTATTGAGCACTATAACCTAAAATTATTTTGATACGTACAGAGTGTTACATAAAATAATGGCAGCATGCAGCAGGATTTTTTTTAATGGAACACCCTGTGTATTTTCCTGTAGAAAGATATAACACTCGATCCTCTAAACAGCAGCACATAAAATATTTATATTTATTTAACCTATTAAGAGTAAATTAATATTTTATTGAAAACGGTCTGATTTTCAACTTCTCTTAAAATACTAACTGTAAACGTATCGTTTGTCGTACGGAAATAAAAATAGGTAGTGTTATAAAGTAAAGTATAGGGAATAACCCAGATATAAATTCATTTAGTTTCATTTGTTTTTTCAAGTGTTCAAGCCTGTGTAATTGTCAGATTTTCAAATTGCCGTTATTCAATTTTTTTAAATGCACCCCCCCCTATCTCTTTTCACGAATAGATAGTGTTCATGTTCCTCTTCAATTCTGTTATAGGTTTTCTGCACCTAATCCTTACAGTTTTTTTGCTACAAGAAATTTTTTACATTTTTACTCTAAAATCAATATTAAAAAGTTATTTAACGTACCGTATTTTAATTTGTTTAAGACAGCGTCCTCTATGTCATAAAACAGATGGATAATATCAAGTTTACAATTGGTTACAAACTCTTATTACATTATAATCATCGTATTTTTATTGTAATGCAGTTCTTTCACCTTGTTGTAATTAACGTCTTAAAATTGATTCGATGTGGTTTACAACAAAAGAAAACATCAGTGTTTGCAAATAATTACCTTAATGTAAAAATTGTTGTACTTAAAAAAAATACAAATAATAAATTAATAATCTAACAAATAAATGAAAATCGGTCAATTTCTTTTGTTCAAGTATTCAGATTTTATTAAATCAAATGTTAATGAAGACAACTGAAGCTTAGGAATTACATCGAATCACTTTTAAAGCATTCTTAATTAAAACAAAGTAAAAGAATTGTATTATAACAAAAATACGATTATTATAATGTAATAAGAGTCTGTAATCAATTGTAAACTTGATATTATCCATCTGTTTTATGACGTTGTCTTAAAGAAATTAAAATACGGTACATTAAATAACTTTTTAATATTGATTTCAGAGTAAAAATGTAAAAAGTTTATTATAGCAAAAGAACTGTAAGGATTAGATACAGAACACCTATAACAAAATTGAAGAGGAACATGAACACTATCTATTCGTGAAAAGAGATAGGGGGGGTTGCATTTAAAAAAATTGAATAACGGCAGTTTGAAATTCTGACAATTACACAGGCTTGAACATTTGAAAAAATAAGTAAGACTAAAAGAATTTTTTTTAAGGTTATTCCTTACACTTTAATTTATAACACTACCGATTTTTATTGCCGTACGACAAACAATACGTTTACAGTTAGTATTTCAAGAGAAGTTGAAAATCTGACCGTGTTCAATAAAATATTAATTTACTCTTAGTTGGTTAATTAAATATAAATATTTTATGCGCTACTGTTTAGAGGATCGAGTGTTATGTCTTCCTATAAGAAAATACACAGGGTATTCCATTTAAAAAAATCCTGCTACATGCTGCCATTACTTTACGTAACACTCTGTATGTACCAAAATAATTTTAGGATATAGTGCTCAATAGGTAGAATGTCCTTGTGAAAGAAAAAAATTCTATATCGTTCTATAAATGAGCTATGGAAGAAAGGGCGCTTAATAACTCACCCTGTATATTATAGTTAACAACCACCCTGTATATATATTCTGTATAACAACCACCCTGTATATGTCAATTCTTCAATAAAGGTTTGACAATTCGATATGACATTTATTGATTGACTCGAAAAAGGTTTAAGTTCATGCAATCGTACAATAAATATTTAAAATAAATAATTAAAAATTCACAGCACGCGAGTAACACGTAGTCACCTGCAAGGATATCCTATTTGGTTTACAGTGAAGTTATACAAAGCAAATTTACAGAATCTGTCAATTAGACAGTAGGAGGCGGTTATTAATTTTAAAGATCTATGACTTCAAATAAACGGATACATAACTTTTAAATCGATGACATTTCTTTATACACTGTGTTTCCTAAAATTTGTTTCATCCCGTAGCGACGTTATTTATGATCCGATTTTAATGAATAAAAAAATAAAACAAATGGCTTTAGATGTATTTTAAAATGACTCTAATTTCGATTTTTTCTAATGTTATCTTCAATAACTATCTATAGTCAACTTTTTTTTTCAAATGGCTGCCCATATTTTTTAGCTTTAATCTAGTAGAGTATTTTTTTCTAAATCGGATAAAGTATTCAAAATTATTATTTGGTGCGCAGTTAATTGGAAAAATCAATAAAATTAGTATCAGAAAATCTTTTAAGCGGACACTAAATCGCGCACTATACACTTAACGTTTCGCAGTCGTTCGACAGCTTCGTCAGAAGTGAAAAATATGTTGTCAAAATAAAGGTTGTCAACGGAAACTGAAAAAGTAACTTGATTTCTTTTTTAATTTTTATATTTTAATCTAAAAATAATTTGAACATTATAAATGTTAAAAAATTGACAGATCTATATTCTATTTAAGGAATCGAGAAAACTACAAAATGTATCGTTTAAATTTGCAAAATCAGTACGTTTATTAATAGAATTCGACGACATTTTTATTTTACACATTTCTATAAAACGTCTTTTGAAAATATTAGACTCGTAATATAAAATATTAGTATTTTCAAAATCAAAATTATGGTCATTTTCTAATGAATGTTCTACAAGCATTGAATGATTTTGATTATTTTTTTGGATATGATATTTATGTTGGTCTAGACGTTTTTTTAAATTTTGGCTTGTTTCTCCAATATAACATGAATTACAATTTAAACATTTAATTTCATAAACTAGGTTAGGTTGTTTTAGTTTTGGTGTTTTGGTTTTTAAATTTGAGAAAATACTATTTAAATTATTTACAGTTTTGCTAGCTAAAATTAAATTGTCTTTTTTTGAATATGTGTTTAAATGTGTCATATAGTGGTTTAATGTAAGGTAATGATATGTATTTTTTGTTTGAAGTTTATTTATTGTTATTGTGGATTTTTGAATTTTGTAAATATTTAACACGATTTTTTATTACTGATTCTATAAGATTTATTGGATAAGAATTTTGAACAAGAGTCTTTTTTATTAAATTTAAATTATCATAAATGAAAAGTTTATCTGAAAGTAAAACAGCTCGATCAGTTAAAGAAATAATTGTTGCAATTTTATAGTTTTTAGAAGTATACGAATGAAAATTAATATATCTACCTGACCACGTAGGTTTATGAAACCAATTTGTTATTACGTCTGATGATATTTACATCTAGAAAACTTAGTGAATTGTTAATTTCTTTTTCTACTGTAAATTGTAATCTATTATGAAAAGAGTTAAATCTACTTAAAACAAAGTCTACTTTATCTGAAAGACAAGAACCAACTGTAAATAAAATTAGTATTAACATAATGAATGAAATCTTCAAGTCAGCCGTGGAAATTCATAACAATGCACTAAACGACAAATGTCATTCAACAGTCATTTTGAAAATATTTGTACTTTTAATTATTATTATTATTCCTTGTAAAATCTTGTCAAAATAGCGATACCAGCAGTCATGGTAGACAACAATCAACTAACTGATATGTACGAAGTATATGTCGAATGTAATAAAAATCGTAATCAAACACTGCGGCTTTACATTCAGCGTTTCCCTGATAGAGACGCTCCAGACTCTCGAAAGTTCGTAAGACTTGAGGAAAATTTGAGTATGGAGCATTTAAAATCCCAAAGCAAAAGCAGCGCAGATTTGATGAAAATGTTGAGTTAGATGTTCTTCTTCGTGTGCAAGAAAATCCGAACATCAACTCGAGAAATTGCGAGTAACATTGGCAAATCAAATCGAACTGTGCACGCAATTCTAAAAAAGCACAAATTCAAATCACATTCCTCAAAAAGTACAAGTATTAGAGGAAAATGATCGAGGTCGGAGGGAGCTGTTTTGTAACACTTATTTAAACATGCTACAACGTGATCGATTTTTATACAGAAGAATTATTTGGTCTGACGAATGCACATTTACCAAAAATGGCATTTTCAACAGAAGCATTCATCGATACTGGAGCCAACAAAATCCCAGAATCGTCCTTGAAAACAATTTTCAAAGAAGATTTAGTGTGAATGTGTGGTGCGGTATTTTAGGAGATCAATTAATTGGGCCAGTTTTCATAAATGGTACTCTTAATCAAGAAAAATATCACCAACTGTTATCGGTAGACATAGAAAATTTTTTGGACGAATTACCTTTGGTACAACTAAACAGAGTTTTTTTCCAACAAGATGGAGCCGCTCCTCATAATGCAAGAAGAATTGTCCATTGGTTAAATAACAAATTCGGTGCAAGATGGATAGGAACGGATGGGCCAATTCGATGGCCTGCCCGTTCTCCGGATCTTACACCGCTCGATTTTTGGATGTGGGATTATCTCAAAGATCGTGTGTACATAACAAGCCCGGAAAACGAGTTCATTTTAAGACAGAGGATCGTTGCTACTTGTCGCCAAATACCTCCTAATTTACTATTAAATGCGGTCCGTGGCGTGATGAGAAGGTGCCAGTTGTGTGTTGAGCAAGGTGGTGGTCAATTCGAGCAATACTTGTAAATTTTTATAATTTTGTCTGATACGTTTATTGTTTGTTGATTGTTTATTATTATTATTTTAAATCTATTAAATTGTCATCAAAAATCATGCTTATAATAATTTTATCAATTTTTCCAATTAACTGCGCACCAAATAATAATTTTGAATACTTTATCCGATTTAGAAAAAAATGCTCTACTAGATTAAAGCTAAAAAAATATGGGCAGCCATTTGAAAAAAAAAAGTTGACTATCGATAGATATTGAAGATAACATTAGAAAAAATCGAAATTAGAGCCATTTTAAAATACATCTAAAGCCATTTGTTTTATTTCTTTATTCATTAAAATCGGATCATAAATAACGTCGCTACGGGAAGGAACATTTTTCAGGAAACACCCGGTATAGTACAAAAGATGTTTAAATAAGTACGATACCGTGTTTGACGTTAAGCCGAGTCGTCTGAAGACGCAAATCACGATGTCCGCATCGAAATCTCTGAGGGAGGGTTTTGATCCTACATGGACACCTGCACCTTCGTGACGTTTGTGATTAGAAGAGCTAGGCGTCTCCCATACGACTTTTCTGTTTTCTGCCTAACACCAACTGCAATCTGATGAATCTACCCCTTACAACTTGTACGACTTGCAACTGCTCCGTACGACTTAAAATTACCCCATACGACTTGCTAAAAGAAGTAACGTGACGTTTAGTTTGACAATTAGAAGTTGAATCGAAAGACTAACCCCTTCTTTAGAAGTAAGGGCCAAATGAAACTTTCCAAACATCTTTCTTAAGTGCCTTAGATCCCTATTGACGACCAGGTGGTCGAATTCAGTATGAAGCACTCAAATCAGCTTCAACAGCAAACGAAAATGACCTGCACTCAGGAATGTCACGTACACTAAGATGGCGATTTTTTTATTAATTTTTATTTTCGAATCAACAACTAAACAAACGCCAACACGTTTCCAAGTCCGAAATTAACCAATCTACACGCACGAGAAAGGAAACAAAAAGGTAGCCCTTAGAGTTTGAATTCAGAATAGAGCGATCAGTGAAGCCAAAACAGGACTTTAGAGTTTATTATCAAATAGACCATTAAATGAATACGAAATTTAAAAATACCCTAAAATAAAATCAATAAAGCGAAACGAACCGTAACAAGGTATTATAGCACGGCACGGAGTTCCCCAGCAGCTTCTGACAGATCAAGGAGCCAACTTTTTATCTAGTGTTCAAGGAGGTTTGTTCTCTTTTAAAAATCAATAAATTGCAGACGACGCCATATCATCCTGCCTGTAACGGCATGATTGAGAGATGGCACTGAACTCTGGCTGATATTCTTTCCCAGTATGTCGATTTTGACCAAAGGAACTGGGATGAATGGGTTCCATATGCACTATTAGCGTACAGGACTTCATCTCACAGTGCCACAGAAGAGTCGCCGCACTATTTATTGTATGGAAGAGAGATGAAACTACCCTTTGACGATATTATTAATGCTAGCAGAACACGGTACGATATCGAAGATAACTACGCTGCAGAGCTTCAAGAAAGGCTATGTTCCACATGGGAGAAAACAAGAGCCAAGCTAAGAATGGCAGCCAACAGTCAGGAGAAACAACAACACCCAAAATCGGCACCACCAAAATTTCAAGTAGGAGATCAGGTATTTGTTCAAAATCCTGTTGTAGGGCTAGGGCGTACGAAGAAGTTAGCTAAGCCATGGGAAGGTCCTTACATAGTTTTGCAACAGAAAGGTCCAGTCACGTACAACGTGCAGAAAGTGGGGGGACGGCGAAAAGAGACAATTCATGCTGACAGAATGAAAATGTTTGTACATTGGGACGACGATAGGGATTACTTGGGAGATGAGCAAGATGAAGAGAACGATGAAGAAAGATTAAATGAATCAGAGGATAACAAAAGGTATAGAAGAAACATAGATTACTATGAAGAGGAAGAAGAGATAATCAAGGAACCACAAACATCGCATCGGTATGCCACCAGAAGTACGGGAACAGTTTCAAGTTTTCCTTGGATAATGGATTAGCCAAAAGGACTACAGACGGTTTGATTAATTTATATTATTATAATTGATTAATATTAGAACACAAGTTTTATTTATTTATTTTTTATATATATATTTAACAAACTTCGGCTAAATAATACGTGCAGGGACTTTCATAAAGAATAAATTTTTCTGAGAAATCAATAATAAAAAAAATTTCCATATGGCCCGACTTATCTGGCGATCACTGTACATATTTAATAACAGTATATTACATAACGAGAGTTGTAAATAGCATATTACGCAGGCATTGAAAAGTTGCGCATGAGGCACACAGTGGCAAGTGTAGTTAATTCCACAAGTACGTAATTGCTTTACATCTCGAGTTTTGTACTATACTTTCTTTACGGCCACAAAAATTACCTTATTAAGCCTTGGACACATGTAGGCGATCGCGATCACGATAGCGATAGCGATCGCGTTGGAAAGCGAACACATACATACACTGTGTCCACATTTCGATGCTCACCATTGGTATCTCGGTTATTAGAAAACATAGAGCAACGGTTAAATGGGTTTTGCAGAATTCAATGATCGCCACATATCTCATTTCAAATTTACCATAACTTTTTTAAATTTTAAGATAATTAAAGAAAACCAAAATTTGCCGATTTCAATGTTCCTCAATAACTCGATAACACCTAATGTGATCTCTTCTAAAGTTTTACAATGTTCAGACACTTTTTTAAGACAAAGCTTTTGATATAAACAGAAGCCCCCGATTGTCATTTGTTTTCAAGTTATTAGTGCTAACTTTTGTTTTTCATATGGCAGCCATATTGGATTTTTGATTAGTTAGATAGTCTTTAAAAAGAGCTTTTCAACGATGTATAACATACCCGAAAAATTTTTATTTGTAGAGGAGATATTAACAAAAACATAAATTAATTTCTAATATGAAATTAGTAGGCTATGAAATTAAACAACAATAAGGAATGAAAGCTTAAAGATATGCTAAGTAATACTGTAAAATAACGAAATGTTACTGATCTTTAATTTCATACTAACAAATACAGACTACCCAATAAAATTAGTAAGCCATGGAATTAAACATCCGCGTGAAACAAAATGACAAGCTGTCAAATTACAATTAGTGCTGCAGAGATTAGTTAATTAAAATCTTGTGTATTCTTAATTCGTAATTATTGATAAGTAATTATTTTTAAATATTAACATTAATAAGTATTGATGTAATGGCACATAAATATTCAAATGATGAAAAAGTTGATATGTTGGAAGTGTATTTCAAAGCAAATAGAAACTCTGAAAATGCTTATACGAGTTACGCTGAGTGTTTTCCGGAAAGACAACAACCTCACAGGACAATGTTTGGAAGGATAATTAGCAATTTACGGAACTTTGGAAGTTTCGAACAAAAAAGAGCTAACTACGAAGTTAGTGATGCTGTTTTACGTCGAAATAATATTTTGCAAAATGTTACGAACAATCCAAGCACATCAGTTCGCCGAGTGGCTCGTGAAACTGGAATTCCAAAATCGACTGTTCACAAAACCTTGAAGAAAAGCAAATACCACCCTTACAAACCAACAATTGTACAAGGTTTAAACGATAATGACTATCACCGAAGATTACAGTTTAGTAGGTGGTACCTACGAAAATGTGAAGATGATGCTAATTTTCCTAGGAAAATAGTCTGGACAGATGAAACACGATTTACCAATTGCGGAGTGTTCAATAGGCATAACTATCATCATTGGTCTACTGAAAATCCACATTTGGTAAATCAAAGAAGATTTCAAGTTCGATTTGGTTTTAATGTCTGGTGCGGTTTAATTGGTATGCAGTTTGTTTATATTTTGTTTTGTTTTTGAGTTTAGTTTCATTTTAGATAATCACTTAATAGGTCCTTTCATCTTTGATTACAATTTGACTGGTAACAGATATGTGGAGCTACTAACAAACGAGATAATACCTGCTTTGAGAGAAATTATTAATCCTGAGAACATGCAAAACATTTGGTTCCAGCAGGATGGTTGCCCGGCCCATAACACTCGTGACGTACAACATTTTTTGAGAGAAAACTTTAATGAGAGAGTGCTTTCAAATAATGGACCAGTGCAATGGCCTGCGAGATTACCTGATCTTACCCCGCTTGACTTTTATTTATGGGGTACCACTAAAAACGAAGTATTTAATTTTGCACCGCCAGAAACTCGAGAAATTTTAGAAGAAAGAGTGGTGGATGTACTAAGATCATTAAACGGAAACACACTTCGTAGAGTTTGTAATTCTGTTAGAATAAGGTGTCAAAAGTGTGTGGATCAGAATGGTCGTCATATTGAACAGTTTATTTAAGTAAAGCTGAGCTTTTAGTACTCTTTCTTTACTTTTTACTTTTATGACTTTTCTTATCGTTTCCTATTTCGTTTTCAGTATTACTTAGCATATCTTTAAGCTTTCATTCCTTATTGTTGTTTAATTTCGGAGCCTACTAATTAGAAATTATTAGAAATTAATTTATATTTTTGTTAATATCTCCCTTACAAATAAAAAATTTTCGGGTATGTTATACATCGTTGAAAAGCTCTTTTTAAAGTGTATCTAACTAATCAAAAATCCAATATGGCTGCCATATGAAAAACAAAAGTTAGCAGTAGTAACTTGAAAACAAATGACAATCGGGGGCTTTTATTTATATCAAAAGCTTTGTCTTAAAAAAGTGTCTGAACATTGTAAAACTTTAGAAGAGATCACATTAGGTGTTATCGAGTTATTGAGGAACATTGAAATTGGCAAATTTTGGTTTTTTAAAATTATCTTAAAATTTTAAAAAGTTATGGTGAATTTGAAATGAGATCTGTCACGAGTATTGAATTCTGCAAAACATTCCCCATTTAACCGTTGCTCTATGTCTTTTAATAACCGAGATACCAATAGTGTGCATCGAAATGTGGACACAGTGTATATGTGATAGCGACCTATAATCGCTCCGTTTTTGAAGTAGTATTTTTTATTATTTAGCAGGGGGTGGTTCGCACAAATCAAAAAATTTACTATAAATGAAAATACTTATCGTCAGTAATTCCTAATTTCATGTCCTTAGTAGTTTAGGGCCGATTTAAGAATTCCCTTTAATGTGCAAATTTAAACAAAAATATTGTTTTGAAGTTTTTTAGAGTAAATAATTTAATTTTGAAAGTAAAAACTTTGGCGGAAAGTGATACATACTGAGAAAGTATACAAATTAATAACCAAAATGTGAAAACAAGTAGAATTTCGCTTACCTGTAAAAGTATCAGAGCAGATGCAATGTGTAAATACATTTTAAGGGAAGAGAAACTTTTGTGTGTAAGTTTGAAGAGAAGGGAAACTTTTAAGCGTGTTTTAAGGGAAGGGAAACTTTTGTGTGTGTTCGAAAAGGGATGGGAAACTTTTGTGTGTAAACTTTAAGGGAAAGCAAACCCTTGTTATAATTGCAATTTTTTATTTAGCTTCTTTTCGACATTGAAATATTAAGAAAGGTAATTAAGTTTGAATATTATTATATGTCTGTTTGTAGGTTGGTTATAGAAGAAAATTGAAATGCCGAGTCTTCCTACAAATATAAATAAAAAATTTGTAGGAAGACCCGGCATTTCAATTTTTTTCTAATTAAGTTTGAGATTTAAACACCAGAATTTCATGCTAGCACTAATTATAAAATCCCAACTGCCTTTTCTCCTTAAAGCGGAGGACACATGTACGCGGTCAGAGCGGTAGCGGTAGCAGCGGTGGCGGTGGCGGTCAGATTCGACCCGTTGAAACAGATGCGTACTTGCACACTTGTCGCTACATGTCTTGCGGTACGAGCGTCTGTGCTGCGTTCGTAGTAGCGGTGGCGGTCAATAATGCTGGTTGCATTTCACCGCTGTACCGCGCGTATTGTGAAATAATAAATAAAACAAATCGACAATGGCAAGTGAAGATTTCAATTTTACGGAGAGTTTAATTGAAAATGTGAAAAAATTTCCTATTTCATACAAAAACTTTAGAATTAAAAACAAAAAGTGGGATGAAATTGCGAATATTTAGGATTGCAAAAAGCAAAGCCTCTAATTCCCATTATTGTAATAAAATACAACTTGCACACAGACCAATTTCATTCATAATATTGACATCAGCAGTCACCGCTGTGCTACCGCCACCGCGTAAGTGTGTTCTGTAGAAAAACGCCACCGCCAGCGTTACTACCGCTACCGCTCTGACCGCGTATATGTGTCCTCCGCTTAAAGCGTGGCGCTGCAGAAATTACGAGAACAGCTTCGGATTATAAATGCACGCGGCCGGGAGTAGGCGACAGTTCGGCAAGAATTCGGCATTAGACAATTTCGCATTAAAGTTCGCGTTAGATTTTCGCTCGGCTATTAAAATAAATTAGATATAAGCTTGTAAATAAATATTAGTGTTATAGTGTAAGTTTATAAATAAATTAGTTGCTTTTAAATAAATTAGTTTATTAACTAACGTGCGTTCAAGAAAATCCGTTATCGAGAAGGCTCTGAACTTGCTTCTGTTTTTTGAAGGCACGTCGTAGCTTAGTACGTACAGGGTGGATCAATTTCGATGTCTCTTATGGGCATCTCTGTAACTATAAGAGTTAGAAAAAAACTAGTGGCCAAGTCTCGATCTCTTTTTTAGAGATAAAGTCAATAGACTAAACAAAAATTGGCTATCTTCTTTTGTTTTCGAGTTATAGGCAAAAATTGACATTTTCGACTTTTCGTCAATCGCGCATATCTCGTTTATTTTTACAGATATTAAAAAGCTGTTTTGACATTATTAGGACACTTTTTTGAATACAATTCAATAGTTTAGTTGGTTTCTTGATATTTAATTAAATTTTCGAATTATAACATAAAGTTATATTTTTTTAAATGGAAATCATAGTAGGCAATGCCACCTTTAAATAGAGATTTTTTTTCTGTTTTCAAAAATATATCCTTATTCTTGGGTGTATTCTATTCTTAGTAGGCTGGTTTGAACAAAGGCCGACAATTTCTTTTTTGTTTTTATTAAATATCAACTCTTGTTCAAATATTTTGACAGTTGCAACCGCATAAAAAGAAAGAAAGATAGAACGAGGATCCTCTAAGAGTCACAAAGACTACAACAATACCGATACCATGTGGTTTGGGTGAAATTCGAAATTATGTAACTTCATTTCATATTTAAGTTTAAAACGCATTTTTTTCGATCAAATATGCATTTCATGGGATAATGAACTAAATTATACGTATAAATTAAAAACATCTTAAAAATAAGAAATTATTACAGAAAAAGTTAAAGAATATTGAAATGTAAGTAGATAATAAACACAACTCTTGATATATCACAATAAATAACTTAAAACCCAGAAAATAATATCAAAATAAATCACAATTTCAACACTGCCGCGCTAAAATACACAGCCAACTCATGTTGCAACCCAACCCAGCTCTATCGGTGCTAGCTTTCTATCTCTTATGTTTATCGCAATACCCCTCACTCTTGTGCTACCCAATCTTCAAATCTTTGTTAATATTTAATAAAAACAAAAGAAAATTGTCGGCTTTTGTTGAAACTAGCCTCCTAAGAAAAGAATGCACCCAAAAATAACAAAAAAGGCGTTTTGAATAACTGCGAGCTGTCAACAGCGTCAACTATCAAAGGCTTTGTTTGCATTTTCGAGGCACTTGTAATAAAATAAATGTTTTATTTCGTTAATTGCGTTTTGTTGTCCAATTTGTAGGAAATCGTAATTAAATAGATATAAAAAGTTAGGTTATGTTTATAATAATCGTATGGTTACGACGTGACTTTGAAAAATTTGCACTTGACACAAGCATACTTGATAAAGGTTTTATTTGAATGCACTTTATATCGTGTTTTGTTCTTAAAATAAAAATTAATACGAGCCCTAACAACTTAATGTTTGAACGAGAAATGGTCTTATAAAAATTGTTTTCTAACTCGATAAGAAAATGTTTAAAATTTTTAATATAAAAATAATAAAGAAAAAGACTGATTAACAGTAACTAATAATTTATTCAAAACAGGTTTTATTTTAATAATAAAAATACAAAGCAGATTTTTAAAGAAAAACTATAAATTATTCCGACAATTTAATGTTTGGTCGAATCTAACATTTAATAAATTAATACAGGTTACATCACTTTTGGCTTTTATTGCACCGTGTATTCTTTCTGGTATAATGTCCACTAAGGATTCATAATATTGCGGGGTGAAAAAATACCATATTTCCTCTATTTTAGCCTTTAGTCCGGAAATTGCTCGTTGGGGACTTTTTGCCAAGATCTTTTTCAAGTCATGTTGCAGGGTTTCGACAACATTTAAGTCGTGGCTATTGGAGGGTCAAGCTAACACAATTATTATTGTTCCTGAACACTTTTTTTGTAGATTTGGCCCCGTAACACGAAGCTTCTTCATCCGGTTGAAAAATGAAATTTTCTATTCCGACCTGCAAACCTTGCAATCTGCAGGTTTCTTTCTAAAATACCTTATTTTTTTCTGCGTTTATGATACCATCAATAAACTCTAATTTGCCTGAATCTTTGCTGTACGTGCATCCCCAAATCATAACTCCTTGTGGGATTTTATGGTTCGTTAAAACAGTTTTTATAGAAAGCTCCGAATTTTATTCTTATCACTCTCTTCCAACAATCACCAATACAGACATCAAACCCTGATACATCACTAAAAATTATTTGGTTTCACATTTCTTCGTCAAAGTAACTTTATATTTTGTCCAGACGTCTTTTCTTTTGTGCTTCGATAAGCAGTCGTTTTTGTTTCGGCATTTTAAAAATAAAATATATTAAAATTAAGGTTCTCAAATTTAAATGAGTATTGAGTGCTATAAATGATAATTTACTTTATAAAAACCGTAGCCGAATTTGTATAACCATTGTTGGCAACATTCTCTAGATACAATTAGACCAGTTTCTTCATTCCATTGGGACTGAATTTTGATAGTACCCTATCTTTGCCGTTTGCAAATTATTTCTGTTACAGTGTTTGGTTTTCCGGGACTTTTGCTGCGAATATCAATGTTTGCCGTGTCTCCATATTCTTTTTATTAAATCGCCAATTGTCAATTTTGGTAAGTTAAATTCATTCGCAATTTTTTTACGGTTTTATCTGTGGCATATTGTCGAATTATAATTTCACGTACTTCTTTATGAGTTGTGCTACCTACCTGAGTGATAAGTAGTAGTTTTACACTGGAGCGAAACTTTACTCCAATGTTGCCAGCCAGCTGCAGTGGGACGGGGGGGGGGGGGGGTTCTCAAACCAAAATGCGAAGGCCAATCTTTTTCTAATCGCATTTGCCGTCTTAAATTTGCACGTTTTTGCGCAACTGTTCCCTCAGTTTGTACTCCTCTTATCAATAATTCATAGTTTAATTCCTCGGAATTAAGACGATCCGGTAACAGTTTATATTCCATAATTAAGCGTAAAATATTCTAACAAGACAAATGCTCTGGACGTAATACTTTTAACCAAAACAACAAAAACGCAAAACAAATTTCGAGCCACACCCGTTTGGGCGCCAAAACTTGCTACCTACCTGAGTGATAAGTAGTAGTTTTACACTGGAGCGAAACTTTACTCCAATGTTGCCAGCCAGCTGCAGTGGGACGGGGAGGGGGGGGGGGTTCTCAAACCAAAACGCGAAGGCCAATCCAAATACAGGCGCCACTTAATTTTTTTGTGAAAGGAATCGCGTGAAAAATTAAGAAAACACGGTACGTCCAAAGCATGAAACAATTTTATTAACGCACACAAAATAAACAACAACAACGCAGGTCGAGCAATTTAAATAAACAAGTAGGCAATAAACATGATACGGTAATACCTAATTTTTGGGATCCGAAACTACTACAAAGCTAATTGAAATGACACAAAAATAATAGTCGTCTATTCTAGCGTCGCAGAAACCGAGTTGTGCGCTTGACGCGCAATAGCCGGAGAATTCCTCCGAAACGGAGTTTACTTCGCGAGCGTACGCAAACTACGTGCATGAATGCGGCTACATTTAACCCACCGAGAAACGGAATTTAAACAGACAATAAGGAAACATGACCTGCTTAAGTAGCGTCGTTACGTCCGTCTATGGGGCGTTTCCGTGGGCATCGGCTTTTCCCCGGATGGATGCGTCGATTTGTAGTCGCAAGTTGCCACGATACACCAGAGCTTGATCCTAACCAAGACCGGAAACAGGAGATTGGTCATAACCGTGACCAGAAACAGGAGCCCGTGACCAGAAACAGGAGCCTATAAACGAAGGAAGAGAAAGACGAACATAAGGGCCAGGTCGAGAGAGTAACATCACGCAAAACTTACCTAGTCGGGAGGCTAGGCTGACACAAACCGCAGAGGATATGCGGCTTTTCCGCTCCCAAATGAGCCAAAGAAATTCGGCACACAGCCGTACAACTCACTTTCACCTCCTCGATGAAGTGAACACGACACTAAATTTTCCGCGAAAGAAACATGCAGCTCACGGGGCGAACAGAGTATTACTGAAAAAAAAATGACGCTTCCCTCGATCGGTGGAAAAGAAAAAAAAGAACAAAAGAGAGAGAAATATTCGAATGTGCCAATGGCAGATTTTATGTCGTCAGCGGAAACCAATCAAGATAAAGGGTAAAGGTTACTGGCATATGCAACAGTTTCCGGCTTCAACCGTATTCCGAAAGCCCGAACTCGTTCATCCGCTAGTACACGCGTCGCAAAATAGGACCACTTAAATTGGACAATTAAATATTGCGTAAACAATCTCGACACAAAGCAAGGATGGGGTTAATGTTTATAATATGTACTTATTCGGCTGGTCTAAAACTTTTAGCGAAAATATATTAAAAAGAGAATTTTGGGTGAATTGCGTAGGCGTGGAATGGCACATTCCTACGCCTAGTGGGGAAACAGAACAAAACGGGTTAAAAATAGCTCGGAACGTTGAAATATACATTATACAGGGTGTTCTCGCACATGATCGAAAGTAAACTGTAACAGTTGGTACACTACGGGCCATATTTTTCCTAAACATTTTGTTCTTAGTATCAAAATCAACAATTAACTTGTATTGATAACGATTTATGGTTTGTTTTCAAGATTTTCTTGTTTTTAAAGCGTAAAAAAGTAGTCGTCCAAACAATTAGTTGCCAGCAAATTCATGAATCAATCAAATTAATTGTATTACGTAGACACAATATAAACAATTTAAAAATTAGTAGACGAAATATTAATTAGGAAGTATACACAGTTGGTCTAACCAAGACTAGGTATACAGTTAATTGTGAGTAAATGAAAAAATGCAAAATTTTTCAATTTTTGAACTTTTCACAAAATTTCACATATCAAAACTTAATTTTCCATTTCAAATAAGTTAAAGGAAAAAAACGTTATTTTCTGGCCTTGAGATTGTTCAATAAGCTAAAACTAATACACAGTAAAAAAAGTCTCGAAATATTGATTAATTTCCAAGAAATAACAATTTTAGGATTTTGGCAATTTCGAAAAACGCTATTTTCTAAGTAAAAATCACTCGGTTTTCAGACAAGCACAAATTATTGTCGTAAAAAGTTTTTTCGAAAAATCAGAAATAAAAATTTTTCCCATTTGATGCCGACTTTTTGGCGAACACTGTAGAAAATGCAAATTTATGGTGAAAATATGTTTGATGTATGGGATAAAATATTGCTATACGACACTCTCGATATTTTACTTTACACAATTTTCTTACCAAAATTTATAACAAATGAAAGAATAACATAATTTTTCCGTAATTTTGTTTTAAAAAAGTAGGCAACGCATGATTAAAAATACTGTTTTAAAGATACCGTTAAATTTTAACAATTTTTTAATTCTTTTGTAAAATTTGTCATTTTTTACGATTTATATACATTTTCGCAAGTCTTTAAAATTTGAAGTGTGTGAAATTTTCAAAAACATGATTTTCTTTAGAATAATGTTGCAGGTATGTATATACATTTAAAAAAAACGTTCGGATACTCTAACCATGAATAGTACTCATCAAGAGCAACAAAAAAGTCTTAGTAAGTATAGGTCCGCAAATAATTTTTTTCAAGGATAGAGTTGATTTTCCATTGAAGTTAAAAAATTGTATTATTATAAAGAAACAAACAGTAAACGTGTGATTATGTAGACAAAAAATATTTAAAGAAAATGTTCTACATGTCCACCTCCCGCTTGCACACAGGCTTCAAAGAAGCTCTTATTCTTTCGAATAGTCCTTGATTTTCTTGAATGGTTTGGCAGTCGTGTTCTGTTCGCTGCTGCAGCTCATTTACGTTATTAACGGGTCTTGAATACATCAGAGATTTTAAATATCCCCAAATGCAGAAATCAAGTGGGTTTAAATCAGGAGATCTAGGTGGCCACGGCACTGGGCCTCCTCTTCCTATCCAGTTATTGTTGTACGTTGCATTTAAGAAATTTCTTACAACGATAGCGAAATGTGGAGGAGCCCCATCATATTTTTATTTTTCTTGGAAAACGTGATTGAAGCCACCTAGATCTCCTAATTTAATCCCATTAGACTTCTATATTTGGGGATATTTAAAATCTCAGGTGTAATCAAGACCCGTTAATAACATAAATAATGATTGGCAGCAGCGAATAGAACATAACTGCTAAACCTTTCGACAAAATCAAGGATTATTCGAAAGAATGATAGCTTCTTTTCTACGAGGCGAGAGAGGTGGACATTTACTTTAATTATTTCTTGTGTCTAGATAATCACATGTTTACTGTTTGTTTCTTCATAATAATGTAATTTTTTAACTTCAATGCAAAATCAACTCTATCCTTGAAAAAAATTATTTGCGGACCTATACTTATAAGACTTTTTTGTTTCTCTTGGCGAGTACTATTCATGGTTACAGTATCCGAACGCTTTTTTTAAACACCCTGTATAAAGTTAAAGATCCTTTTGACAAACTCCAACAAATTAATTCTATTTATGAAATTCCATGTCTTGATTGTGATTCTGTTTATATTGGACAAACATCCAGAACTCTTCACTCCAGAATAATCTCACATAAAAGTGATATTAGAGTCAGACCTTCTGCTTGCTATTTATCTGAACATGCCAACGAACAGGACCATCACATTAATTTTCAAGATGCAAAAATACTGGATATTGAACCTAATTTGAATCAAAGAACTTTTATTGAAATGTGTCATATTTTTGGCAATAATAAAAGCATTCTTAATCTAAAAATAAAAAATTTATAACATCATATTACCTTGCCCCAAATAAACAACTTTACTGTCAATTCAATTTAGTGTCAAAAATAATAATAATAATAATTTGTCAACAAAAATTTTGAACCTTGAAACTTGAAATTAACTTCTTTTCTTACTCATTAAGGAGTAAGTAAAAATTTATATTATTAATTAATTGTTAATTAGTTTCATGTTTTTGTAGAAACCTTGAAAAAGGAAATAAAATTTTCCGAAAGCTCGGTTAAACTTTAAAAGAGTATTAATTACCGCCCTCTTGACTGCAGCCCTGTTGAAGAATTTAATTTTTTTTTTAATTTAAATACACCGTCTGTCTTATGAAAAACGCACGACGTTATAATTCCGTTATTAATGATCCGATTTCAATAATTCAAAAAGCACATAAGACTAGTTTAAAAATACTACAAAAGGATAGCATTTTAGATTTTTTTAAATATAACATTTTTGTCAGACGATAGTCAACTTTTTTTTTCAAATGGCAGCAGATATTTTTTTTACTCAGTTTGATAGAGATTTATTTTCGGAATTCAACGATTTATTTTAACTTGATATTTTTTGTAGAATGTTTTTGAGAAATGGAAATTGTTTTCTTAATAAAATTTTCAAGTATGCTTTGGATTCCTACCAAATTGCACAAAACAGTAACTATCTTCTACGATTTAAGTATTTATCTGTCAACTTGTTTTCATTTATTCTTGTTTGTATTATTTGTTACCGTCTTGTTATTATTTTGTTATACCATTATTATTTCATTATGGATAACAATCAATTAACTGATATGGTTCAAGTGTTTTTCGAGTACCACAAAAATTCTGGTCAAGCTGAGCGCCTTTATGCAGCTCGCTCTCCTAATAGAGAAGTTCCTAACCGTCAGAAATTTAGAAGACTTGAAAAAAATTTAAGAAATCACGAAGCTTTTAAGAAATCCAACAGCAACGTCAATTTCGTGAAAATGTAGAGTTAGATGTCTTTCTTAGTGTTCAAGAAAATCCAAGAACTTCAACTCGGGAAATTGCACATTTTCGATTATCTGATTTTCCTCTTTGAGACCTTTAATTTGAGTACCCGCACGGTGAGTTTCACTTTTCCGAAAGTTTTTCGATTATCCCCCCCCCCAAATTTGATATTTCGAAATCGACTTTTAAATAATTGAATTCAGAAAATAAATCTCTATCAAACTGAGTAAAAAAAGATATCTGCCGCCATTTGAAAAAAAAAGTTGACTATCGTCTGACAAAAACGTCATATTTAAAAAAATCTAAAATGCTATCCTTTTGTAGTATTTTTAAACTACTCTTATGTGCTTTTTGAATTATTGAAATCGGATCATTAATAACGGAGTTATAGTGTCGTGCGTTTTTCATAAGACAGACGGTATAACTACAACTTAAAATTTACAGTTGGTTCTTGTCCGATGAAATTATATCACAAAATCTTTTAAGCGGACATTAAATCGCGCACTATAACACTTTACGTTTCACCGTCGTTCGACAGCTTCGTCAGACTTCGTCAACTTAAAACTTATGTGACTTTTCTATTTTTTAATTTGACAATTAATGACAGTTCTGGATAATGCAAAAACCAATATCATACATAGAAATTTATTTTTATATACCGGGTATTTCATAACAGGTGAAAAAAAAATGAAATCTCATACGATGGTATTCGAAACATTAGTTGTGGTTATATCTCGGTTATTATGAACTTTTGATGCGACTTGATTAAAGAATCATGATCTACGTTAAAAGTCGAATAAAAAAATGCCTTTGTCATTTTTCGAGACCTTTAAAAATAAAGAAAATATGCGTTTGAAAATTCGATGAATTTTTCGTTTTTCAACTGTACCGCGAAAATGGCAAGGAACAGCAAATTTTTAAGTTGTCCATTCAAATTAGCATAAAAAGTTGACCCAATATTGCGTGCTCAGTTTCTTTCTATTTCCATTATTAACGAAGATACCTATGGAATACCATCGAAAATGGGACACCCTGTACATAATCTCATTTTAAGTTGAAATGAAAGAATAAAAAAATTCAAATTTTGCTTAGTTTCGGAGTTACCTGAACTTAAAGTTAGATAACCAGAAATAGTTATTTATGCAACTAATGTGTAAAGTAGGTCTTTTTAATCGAGTCTGAAAATTTTCCCACTTGAGGCGTTAGCCGAGTGTGCAAATAGTAGCACAAGATTTAAAAAATACGTTCACACATGCTGTAAACAATATTTTTTCTACAACCGACCAGATTTCACATTTTTTTATCAATTGCTTTATTTATGTCGTAAATAATTTCAGTTTTTTATTTTCACCCTCAAATAACATCGAAACTGAACAAAATTAAAAAATTTTTTATTCTTTCATTTTAACGTAAAATGAGATTCTGTACACGAGATTTCATTTTTTTCACCTGTTATGAAACACCCTGTATAAATTTTCATGTATTACCTACCCACTGTATTGATATTGGCTTTTGCATTATCCATAACTGTCATTAATTAATTGTCAAATTAAAAAATAGAAAACTCATATAAGTTTTAAATAAATTTTATTGTATAAATTTAAGTACTTTATTTATAATAAATTTAGCGACCGGTTTCGATTGTTACATCATCAGACCACTATCGTCAATATTGAAAATAAAAATTAAATTTGAAAAACCACGAATGTGGTTCTTCAAATTTATTGACAATATTGTCAAAATTGAAAATAAAAATTTAATTTGAAATTTATTGACGCTAGTGGTGATGTAACAATCGAAACCGGTTTTGAATTTATTATAAATAAATTAGGAAGTAGATACTTAAATTTATACCTAATAATTATGAACAACGCACATATTTAAATAAATTTTTTAATACTTACAACACACAATGTATACTTTGCAAGAAAATATTTCTATTATTCAGGCATATTTTCGATAATAAATAAATGGGGAATAACAACATTCCTTGGCGAACTGTAAGCAATAATAGTATTGTGTATAAAACATTTTTTCGTATATTCAACAGGAAGGGTGTTATTGAAGAAACCCAGTTAAATGCCACACTCTGTATATAATTTGTATCTAGTCGTATTTTAAGGGCAATTTGTAGCTTTTTTTACTACTTTTTTTTTCTGTAATAAATAAAGTACGGAAATATTTTAACATCAAGGATAAATAAAATATTTAAAATAAATACGTAAGCCGAGGAATTAAAATGTGCTTAATAATTAACTTGTAATTGGTTCTTCTTATTTTGTATTTTAATAGAAAATTTATTTAAAATTTCCGCCCCAACTTCAGCGACCGAGTCACCCTGTCTCTAGCGTCTAGCCGCTCCTATGTATTTACACGATTTACACCATGCAGAAAACCATCTTTAGGCGTTTTCGGAAAATCGCTCGGGTTATGTATTAGGTTACAGGTTCTTTTATTAAACCTGGTCGTAGTTCCGTGTTCGAAAAATAACAAAAAAGTAACCAGATTAACTAACCCGGTTATCAAATAATAACCTTGATCCGTGAGCAGGGTTGTAAAGAATTGAGGTTATGAATCTCTTTCAATGTTCACTGTTCATAAATGAATTTAATGTGATATTTCTGTAACATGAGGTAATTTTCCGCTCCCTTGAGATTCGAGTTATGGAGGTTCGACTGTACTTATAAGCGCCAAAATCTTTTTATAAGTTCAGGTAATTTAAGATATGAGCTTTCAAAAGATCTAAAATTTTAGGGCATTTTACGAGTAGGGAGTATTCTTAATATTAGCCGCAATTTCATCCCATATTTTATTTTGAATCCACATTCTCATAATCAAGGTGAGCCAGATTAAATAGTATGTCGTGCTTTTTAACATTTTCGATTAATTTTTCTGTGAAATTATCCATACTTTAACTTAAGTACTTCACGCGATCACAGCGATCAATATAGTGCGTACAGGATCTCCTGACCCGTGAGCACATCCGCGCAGACGATAAAATCCCACCTACTGGAGCCGACCCATAAGTAAAACCCTATCTGAAATATACGACTACAACAGTTTGTAATTGTATCTATGTTTTCGGGTGTTGTACTTGTGGGCTGGCTCCAGTAGGTAGGATTTTGTCGTCTGCACGGATGTGCTCGCGGGTCAGGAGATTCTGTATGCACTCTACAACCTGCAGTGTTTGAACGCAGATGCAATGTTCTCACTGTGTGATTTTGTTACGTTATCTACGGCCACTACTGTAAATGACGAATTACGTACAACACATAAATTAAGTAAGCGGGTGTTTACAAACGTCGTGTGTAAAGTAAGAAAAACGCACAGCAGGGGCATTTGCACCTACTTTCCTACTTTACGCACGCTTGTAGTTAGATCTACGTAGCCGCATCACATTCGATTGACAAGTCGTCGAAATTGCAAGTGTCATTGCTGATTTTTTTGAACTTGAATAATAAGGTAATTTTTGTGGTCGTAGATAAAGTATAGTACAACACTCGAGTTGTAAAGCAATTATGCACTTGTGAAATTACTTGCATTCGCTGCTGCGTGGCTCATGCGCAACTTTTCCACCATCAGTAATATGCTATTTAGAACTCTTGTTATGTAATATACTATTATGCACGACGTTTGTAAACACCCGCTTACTTAATTTGTGTTGTATGTAATTCATCATTTACATTAGTGGTCGTAAATAAATTATATTAACTTTTCTCTTTAACATTCCTATGTTAATATTTTACTTACGATGATAATTGTATGTTATCACTTCCACTGGCTTCTTCTAGCTGAGCATTATTTAGTTTTTCGATCAGCTGTGCTCTAAATAAATTTTTTAAAGGTATTACTTTATTTTGAGCCTCCAAAGACTTCTTAAGTTTCTCACAAGCCTCATCAAATGAATATCCATACCAATCAATCTCTTCACAAGTATACTAAATAAAATTATGATAATAAAAAATCTATGAATATTTACTTCTTGTACCAGTGATGCCAGGAGGTTGTGAACATTTTCGTTAGACCTCCCTTCAATCTAAGCTGCACATGGCACGTTGTGTAGATCATCAATTGCCGCTACTTCAATTTCAGTCGTACGGATGTCTAACGAAAATTTTTACAACACTCTGGCATCACTGTCTTGTACTTACTGAAGACAAGTATTGTTTGTAACTTTCATAAACTTCCCGTTGTTTCTCTGGCCTGTCTGCATAAGCTGAACACTTTTGTACTAAAGCTTGCAGTATTTTACGCTTTAGCGCTAGTGGTAATAAAGATTTCAAATCACAAGCCAAAGTCTATAAAAACTAACTCATTTTTTGTATTTCCATTTTCATATTTGTTAAATACCTTCAATAAATAATGGTCGAAACCATAATTCGAGTTGATCAGATCGAGAGCTCTGTCTGTTATAATTACAGATATGTGTTTATCTAGTACTTCGCTATACACAACCGAACGTTTAAGCAGGGGCACCCAAAAATGTGTCACTCTTCTATTATATCTGTCACGTTTTTGAAATCCTTGCACAATTCCTTCCCCTCCCCAAATTTGTTCATCATGTTCTTTAGGAAATTTTAAGAGGATCGGCACGTTCTGTACGGGTGTCCTGGAATTGCAGCATTGATATTTCATATAGGTATTCAACTAAAAGGTCTGTTCTTATATCACTTTTTCACGGTTTCAAAACCTTCAAAAGCATGCACTCATAAAAGTTTTACACTTGATAAAGTTGTCAAAATCGATTATTTCGGTGAACAAACTGATTCTGACGGTTTCGAAACGGTCAAAAAGTGATGTAGGAACAGACTTAAAATGAAACACTTTCTTACACCGTTCCGGTGACTTCATCTTGCTTAAATCGCCCGCTTTCAGCAATGTAATGTACGGCAGCCGGTTCTGTCAGTTTCCATTCCTTGTAGAATTTCTTGTAAGCTTCTGGAAGAGCAGCACCCAACCCCTTGTCAAATCTGGTTAGTTTCTTTACCACGCCTAAGGTTTTCACAGCCTGCAACATAAAAAATTACGTCGTGGAATGTAAAGTTTACCCGCAAAATTACTTTTAATGACATTATTTTGGATAATAAACGTATTTTTTGAAAATGTTATAACCTTAACTAAGCCCTTGTAAGTATAGATATTTTTTGTATTAGAGGTATTAGTTCGCGAACTAAGTTTAAACCACGTTTAATCGAACCAATCAATCGAATGAACTCTCAAAAGGCATTTACCCACGGGGGAAAACACTTATATCGTTTAATGAAGAAGTTTAAGGCAATGCAATGGTAAAAATTAGGGGCGCCAGCCAACGCGCATACATTTGCGCACTTTGCGCGGTGTTGCCAAATGTAGTTTTATTTACTTGAAATGTGGGAAAATTAAAAAACGATAGTAGGTATAGGCCGTATTTTAAAATTACTCGAACAAGCGTTCGAGCGTTTGATTAATATGCAATTTCCTACCTAATTGAGCACTTGATTAAGGTAAGAAATCGCATGTTAAATAAATACTCGAACGGCTGTTCGACTGTTCGAGTAATTTTAAAACACGGCCATTATGGGTGCGTTTTTAAAGTGTGCGAACAAGTGTTTGTGTACTCGAACATGTAAAAAGGCGTTTTTAAATACAAATCGAACAACCTAGCTAGCGTTTTAAAATTTCCCGAGTTGCTCGAACCTAGTGTTCGAGTTGTATTCTCTTGCACCTACTCGGCAGGAAGTGCACGAAGTACAGTGGCGGGAATTGAATAACCTAAAAATTCTGAAATACGTCGATCACACAACACGATGGATACTTCGCCTTCATCGTCAGAACATTATAAGAACGTTTATATGCCACAGAAATGAACATTTACATTCTTTACCTATTTTATGTAGACACAGAAGCAACAAAAAACAAAAATTTAAGGTTATGCACATATAAATGTGGCATATTAGCGTTTTTAAATTCTAGCGATCCAGCAAGTGTTTCGAACAATTTCCAAATTGTTCGAAACACATATTTGGTTTGAACAGTAGGTGTGATTTAAAAACGCACCCTTTATGTAGTTAATTTATAGTACCAAGCGATCATTGGTTGCGTTCAGGTAAAAAAATTGTTTCAGCGTTGCAGCACAGCGTAAAGTTGTAGCCAGTGCCGGATTAAAGAATTTGCCGCTTTACGCTAAAATTGCCGCCCCGAAATGAAAAGACTAAGGCCCGAATTCAGAAACCGCACTTGAGTGGAGTGAGCACTCCACTCACACTCAAGTGTGCAAGTTGGTATTCAAGACCGCTGGAATGTTTAAGGGACACTCATATTTGACAGCACATTTGAGTGAAAGTTGAGTAAATGTGGAGTGCAGGTCTAGGTTCCCTTAAGTGGCTATAAAAATATTTATTTTACTGTTATTATATATTTAAAGGGATTTTCAAGTAAATAACCATATATATATATATATAAAATATTTGAACTAATTCAGGCTTTCTTTTAGATAATAATGGCTATTGACAACATAAATAATTTTTATGAATTTATGCAATATGCAGAAAATGAACCGTACATTGCAGTACCGAGGTATAAATAATATATCATAATTAAAACATATATAATAAGTGATATTCTTCATATTTCAATGCTGTACTTGTTAGGTAAACAAAATTATTTATAAATAAATAATTTTATTTATTTATAAAATTATTTATTTATAAACAATTCTTTCAAAATTCGGGTTAAATGTACCTCTATATAAATCATGTTATTACATACGTTTGTGGTATCAGACAGAGAGTTAAACTGTTCGGTCAAAGTTTGCCAAATTTTTTTCTTTTATGCTAAAGTTACACAATCAGATTTTTTGTTTTCCAATACGTGTTTATGTTTATTTACTAACTCAATTAAGGCGCTTCTTTCCTGACTTGAAAACAGTATCCGCTTGCTTTCCATTATATCTCTGCAATCCACTATTTTAGGGTTAAATGATTAAAACTAGTAGAATAGTTAAGTAATTTAAATTACAAATAAATTGTTAAAGTTTAGTGATATATTTTAAAAATTTGGTCACAAAATGCACTTTGCTTGTAATGAGGTACCTTAACTTACTTTGCGCATGAATTTTCCCAGAAAGTGATGACGTATGTATGACGTATGTAACTGAGCAACCCTCGAATCTCACTTACTCGAGTGTCGAGTGTGCGTTTGTGAATCGCATGACTCGGTGTAAGATGAGGGAACGCTCCACTGAGGGAGATATGAGTGAAAGTGGAGGTTGAGTGCGCACTCCACTAAGTGGCGTTTCTGAATTTGGGCCTAATTTACCTTGTAAAAATCGTCTCCGCTGTGATTTTTTTGGATGCAAATTCATAGTATATGTCCAAAATCAACATTCACCGTTAAGTCACTTTCTATCGCTAAAACTGCTGGTTAATTTAGCCTGCCTTCTCTCATAGTAGATCATAAATATGATTTTGTTGAATTAATATCCGATTTTGCCGCCTCCAGAAATTTGCCGCTATACGCACGTGCGATATGGCGATTTCAGTAAACTGCTCTCCCTCTAGTGGTCATAACTTGAACTGCCACAGACAAGTAATGGTCAATGTTTTCTATTTATTTACGTTAGATTACAGCTGAAATCGTTTTATCTGACCAAACTCAACGCAAAGAATATAACGTGCAGAACACGCAAGGTTCATTACGAGCAGTTCTACCCCCGTATACTTAGTGCTTCCTCGAGGAGTTCCTCATTCAAGGCTTCCTCACGATGTTGCCAACCTGAGCGGCTAGAAATTCGCGTGCTAAGAGGAACAAAACGAGTTTCAGTAAAGTAATTAAGATTTATTTTGTTAACAAAAACATTATAATAAATGTTCGAAATGTCCTCCTTCACGTTTTAAACAATGTGT
The DNA here is from genome assembly GCA_033060865.1 of Dorcus hopei. Taxonomy (NCBI): domain Eukaryota; kingdom Metazoa; phylum Arthropoda; class Insecta; order Coleoptera; family Lucanidae; genus Dorcus; species Dorcus hopei. The sequence goes on along the minus strand of CM065423.1, from coordinate 3,255,981 downwards.
TAAGCAATTATCAAATGAAATATATAACCTCAAATATTTACAAAGTACTATTGCTTAGAGATGTAATTTTTCCGGAAAAATAAAAAAGATGGAAATTTTCCGATGACCTTTTCCGGTAATTTACCAGAAAATTTCCAAATCAATTATAGTAACGTATTTCTTTAAAAAAAAAAAATTTATAAACTCAGGAGCAAGCGATAGTTAAAATAGTACCAAATACTAATGTACAACGGTAATATAAAAAATGACAGATATTACAAAATAATGTGTATTCACAAATCAAACTTACGCTTTGGCGTTCGCTTATAATTCATAAATTGTACGTATAGGTATTTTTCCGCATTTTGGGCGCATAATCTTTGGAAGTTAGGTTAGGCATTACATTTTAATAAATTATTTTATGTTAAACTGCGCAAGCAGGACAAGTAATAACTTCGTTAAATTTTCGTCGGAAATTTTCCAGAAAAATTGGTTGGAAAGTTTCTGGAAAATTTCCATTTTAGAAACTTTCCAAATTGGAAAATTTCTGAACCCACATCCCTACGATTGCTATCATAAAAAACTAGGACAAGACTTTTTAAGCTGTATAAAACTGCTAAATTTAAAATTATTTGAAATGGTCACTCATTGTCAATCATACCTACAGGAGTGCGTTTAGAAAGTACGCCCTGACGCGCACCATTCGTTCGAAAAGTAGGATGTTTCTGACGTCACATCCCAGAACGTACACTCGCACCGTTCTGAAACTTCGTCCGGACAACGCACTTTTCATCCTTTTAACTGCGGCGTTTGGTGTGTGACTTGCGCATTAGACGTGTTTACGCCTAGCCAGCTACATTAACATTCACTGACGTGTATGTATGGCCGTTTCAATTCGACTTTTAAAAATTTTGACGGTACTCCACTCAGCGCCTCTTGGTGAGTTTTTAAGTAATTGCAGTTGTCATTAAGTTACTGTCAGTAGTTTTGTAGTATCTTTAATAGGGAGCGCTGAGGGGAGTACTCCACGGCATGCTTTCTCGAACCGAATTTTAGGCGAATTGAAACGGCCATACATACACGTCAGTGAATGTTAATGGAGCTGGCCATGGTTTACGTTATAATGTTCGAAATTGTAAGTTTTAACAGTGGTCTTTATTTTAACTTACAAAAGTAATGAAAATAGAAACAGTAATAGTGGCTGTCAGTGTAATACCTGCGGCGATATACCGGGTGTTCGGTAAAGAATGGGCCATACTTCAAGGGTGGCTTCTTTGGGTCAAAACAAATCGATATAGACCAATTTATCTTAGTACAATTTTGCTTCATTCAAAAGTTATGGCCTTTCAAAGATAATTTTTTTATTTCAATATTTTAGCAAAACTCGTTCATTTTTGGAGATATTTAATTGTAATTTGGTATTTAAAGGTTTCTTGTACTGCTGAATCTGAATATCTTCCTATTTTTAACGTAACATATAGGGGGCGCTCTCGAGATCCTGATATTCCTTTGTTTATTGCTGTACTTTTTTTAACGTGAATATTTTTTAAATTATATTCATTTTCTTGAAAGAACTTTTAATTTACTTTAAAAAAGGTATACTTGTTACATGTTGCTAAAGTACACCAGTTTTGAGAAAAATGGCTTTGAATATGATAATGCTGAATATTGCTGTTTTAGGTCTACGTTGAATCAGGCACATAGACCCGTATTTCAGTTACAGTTTAACTTTAATCTTCACTTTATTTCCATGGGAACAATTTTATAATTTTTACTATGGGAGTAATCTGAAGTTGAAAGTTAAACTATGAGTGAAATACGCGGCCATAGCAAACATAATAAGAATTTTTTACGTAATGTACCGTTGATTTAAATGAGGAATTGTAAAATTTTTTCAACTTTAAGTAAATTACGAAGTAGTGCAACTTTAGGTAATTGTCTTTTCATCCTGAAGTAGCGTTACTGGTGTAGTAAGTATTCAACATTTTCACATTCAAAGCCATTTTTCTCAAAACTGGTGTACTTTAGCGACATGTGACAAGTATACCTTTTTTAAAGTAAATTAAATGTCGTTTCAAGAAAACGAAACATATTTTAAAAATATTCACGTAAAAAAAAGTACGACAATAAACAAGAGAATGTCAGGGGCTCCAGAGTGCCCTCTATACGTTACCTTAAAAATAAGCAGATATTCAGATTCAGCAGTACAAAAAACCTCTAAATATCAAATTACAATTAAATCTCTCCAAAAATGAGCGAGTTTTGCTAAAATATTGATATAAAAAAATTATCTTTGAAAAGCCATAACTTTTTAATGAAGCAAAATTGTACTAAGATAAATTGATCTAAATCGATTTATTTTGATCCAAAGAAGCCACCCTTGAAGTATGGCCCATTCTTTACCGGACACCCAGTATTTACATAATTCAGCGTCTATAGTCCATATAAAATAAATGCGCATATGCGGGGTTACACACACCACAGGAGTGCGTTCAAAAATGACGCACCCCAGGGTAAGAGTGATACCTAGGCGAACCTCAAGCGTTCAAAAATGAATTAAAGGAAACTCCCCATAAACTCCCTAAGCGTTCAAATAAAGATTCGGGCGCACACTTTGAGTGCACTCCTCGTTCCTCGGTCGCGACAGGGGAAAAATTTACCGTAATGCGCAATGTGAAGCAAGCGTGCGAAAATTAGTTGGACTTGGACTTGACGTTGACAGTCTTATTTGTTGTGGATACTTTGGAACGTTAATCATCGTACCTCACGTTAATATTCAGCCCTATGATGTATCGCTCCATGTTATCTTAACATACATGTTATGGACTTTTTCATGTTATGTTAACACATCGGAAATATGTATCTTCTTGTCATGTTATATGTTATGCTATTACAACATAAATGTTATTTGGCCATGTTAAAATAATTTCTAGTGTGGAGGTCCTGTTATGCCGTTAACATGGATGTTAAAACGCGTCCTACTGAGGGATTTCGCATTAAGAAGTAATTAATTTGATTGGTGATAAAATATCACAGCTTAAATGGAACCAGTTATGTATCAACTTTAAATATGAACCAGTTATGGGTGAATTATTACATCTAAACTTATTGCAACAGCTGGAAATCTTAAATGAAAGATAAGGATTAATTAAAACAATTACTATAACTTCCCCTGCTTTCCAGGGGCCTGTTCCTCAAAAGTATGGACTTGTAAATTATTAGTCACAAGTTTCTTTTCTTTGTAAAATTGTGCTATAAAATTGTGTTCTTCAAAGAAAAAGACCTTACTAATAATTAAAATTGTTATTAGCTTCCAACAATAATTTACTAATCCATACTTTTCAGGAATAGCCTCAAAGTTTTAATGGCAATCTAAATACGTTTAGATTTCGAGAAAATATTCAAAGGTACACATATTAGGCCCGATTTTACAATCGTCGGATAAGCATTATTCTTAGAATAACGTGACGTAGGTATGGCGTAGATATGGAGGAACGTTAAAGGATATTAACCCTTCAGTAGTGACGTGCTTAGTTATAACACAAATGGTGACGTCGGTCTAGTAGACCGACGCCGTTTCTTTCTAGGGAAATTTTGAATTTAAATTAATGATTTGTATTTTAACTATTGTAATTTTATTATGTGATAAAAGTATACATTCTTAGGTCAACAATTGAGAAACAAACATTATTTCAAACTATATTTCACAGCTTTTAGAGTAATTTCGAGCAATACAACTGATCCGCTAGTATATCAATTTAAACCTGTCAAGATAATTATCCTTAATTGAAATTAACCTCCGCCCACAATAATTTTATATCCGTAGATACGTATTTCGGCAGCTAAGCTGCCATCTTCAGTACAATTTAAAAACACTACATGAAATCTAACAGCTACCTGATCATACTATCTATACTACTAATACTATCTAAAAAACCAAAATTAACACTAAAAAAGCGACTGTGGTTTAAGAAATAATTTCCGCCCACAATAATAACAAACCTACCTTGGTAGGTTTCGACTGATAATTACTATCAAATTCATAATATCGTCATCAAAAAAATGTTTCCATATTTCTAAAGCCTCTTTTATTTGGGACAAATGAGGTGCCACCGTTGATAATTTAACTCTAATAATGTTCTTTGCTCGAGTTCTTACGGCTTGCGTGGGTGCGGTTTTCTCCAAAACGTTTTCTTATCTTTGCCCACAAACACTAGCCCAGTACTTTCCTGTATATCTTCGTCGGGTTCAAGCTCTTGTTCTGTATCAGAGGTTTCTTCATGTATTTCAATATGATCATTTTCAATTTCATCACCTTCGTCGTCAAAAACCCCATCTTCTATTTCATCATTCAACACTTCATTCATAAGCTTTTGCAACTTTGCCTGTTCTTTTTCATAGTCACCCATCTTTGTACAGAAACATGCAAGTTTAGAAACAACACTAGTCACATGTATATCAATGTCTAACTTACCGGTAAAGACAAGATTTATAACTTGGTGAGCACAATTTATTTAGAACGTTTGTGGTGACGTCGGTCTGAGAGACCGTAATCACTTGTAGAAGAATATCTATAAAGTGCTAAAAACTGTAACTTCGTCCTAACGTTAATAACATACTAGCAAGAAGGTACATAAAATAACACCACATATTCTCCACTACTTAGAAATTTATTAAGCAAATCAGATTCTGTCGGTCTGTGAGACCGTGAGTCACCACTGAAGGGTTAAGCGAAGAGTTATTCCATCCTTATTCCACGATTGTAAAACTGGGCCTAAGAGATACAAATAGGTTTGAACTTTGAGAGGAAGTACTTTTTCGATACTTCAGGTTTTCAAGCCCAGTTTTTCGTGATTATGCTTTTTTTCATTTTAACTGCGCGACACATTCACAATAATAACTGAAAAACGAAATCATTAGTAATGCGAGGATGCAATATTAACATTCAGGCAGATCGTTCGCATTCCTTGTTGCACTTTTAATTTTCTCCGTAAGTCTGTCTCGTTTTAGTCTGTACCAAACCTTTTTTCTATTTTAACAGATGAAACGCAGGTTAACATAACAGAGCCTTTAACAGACCAAGCTTTATGTTTGATACATCATACGAGATTCTAAATTTTATGTTATAATTATGTGTTGTTCTCTCATGTTATTTTAACATGGAGCGATACATCATAAGGCTGAATAAGGAGATAAGTAATGGAAGAAGACGCAATTATAGTCATTGATGATACGCCTTATATTTATAAACGCCAAGGTAAGTTACCAAAAACAAAAAAAAGTGGAATGTGTGCCCTAGTGATATCAATATAAACATAAAGTTTATAAGAATTAAAATCTTGTATTCTTGGAATGTATTTGTTTTTATATTTATTTTTAAATTGCTACATACAATTTATCTGCAGATGGTCAGTTATTACTAGTGAGAATGGAACAACAGCAAAATATGTCTGCTGTTAAATTACAACTTAAAGACCAAGCACCAACACCTACAATAAGAGGATGGACACGGAATGCAATTCTGCATTTAATAGATTTAAGGCCGATTTATAACTCGATTTTAATCGCAATCGCAATTTTAGTCGTAATCGTAACCATAAGAATCGTAAAGATTTTTTTGGGGCTATTTTATAACTGATCGCAAGCGGCGTCATAAAACTGCTGTCATCTGTCTGTTAAGAAGTTAGTTTTGATATCTGACAGTGTAATATAACATTGGTGTTCTGAATTTAGGAGCTATTATTAATTTATTACACGTATACCACACTAAAATATGACCGGCTGTGATTCCGGCCAGATGGCCCGCCTAAATTACTATTTCATCGGAAGCAATCGGATTCATTCGATTATAGATGCATTTCTATTGGTCGATCATAAGGATCGGATTGTAAGAGATGAGAATTGACGACTTCTTACGATCCTTTCGATTCCGATTGCGGTTGCGTTTGGGTTATAAATTAAACACAGAAAACCGTATGTTTCAACTTTGTTGCGATTACGGCTAAAATTGCGATTGCGATTAAAATCGAGTTATAAATCGGCCTTTAGTAAAGAACCAGCAGACAAGATTAAAGTCATCTACTGTAAAAAATGATATAATTTGGCGGGAAATTTCAGAAGATATGAATAAAAATGGTTATCAATACACAGCAATACAATGCAAAGATAAATGGAAATATCTCAAAAGTAAATATACCAAAAAAAGAGACAATATGAGTGATCGTGCTACTGGTGAAGAAAATATCAAATTTGATTACTTTCAAGAATTGGATGAAATTCTTAGGGATAAACATTGTATAGAACCATTGCCAACTAGAGTACAGGCAACGCCCACTGAATAATAGGCCTGCTCAAAGCAGTGGGAGAATACCCCGAGAACTTGAGACAATGCCGCGCGCGCCGCGCCGTTACCTGGCATATTATTTATCTAAACTAATTCCAACATGTTAAAATATATACAAGGCACGTGTGTGGATTATAATTATGTAAACTCTCGAGCACGAGTTTAAAAATAATGTACTTAATTATTTTTGTTGTTTCCAGTACCTTTAAATTAAAAAAAGAAATAAATCATTTGAAACAATTGGAAATATGAACGATATAGCAGAGTTAGCTGAACTACATACAATACATAATAGTTCTAACTACTATTGTCTAGGAGTCGCAGCGAGGACTACTATGATTCTTAAAAAAGGAAATTTTTAATAATGTTAAAAAATAAGTTCTCTTAATAATTAAATACGAGATGTGATAATAATACATAATTAAAACAGATGAGTTACTTTCACACTGCGGTACTGAACATGAAGTGACCATTTTAAATTAATCAGTAAGCGCATTTACGTACGCGCTAACAGTTAGTTCAACGGCGAGACGCGTACTGACCGAGTCCCCCGAAATCTCGATGTTCCCCACTATCTAATTTCGGCCTATGTGAAGTGGGCGTTGGTACAGGCCATGTTCAGTGGGTGGGGATTCGGTGTCCGGTGTTCATGACCACGTTTGCGCTCGCTTCCTAGCACGAATTCATGCGATAGGACATCTTAACTTGACAAAATAATAACGCAATTAGGAACAGAACATTTTGCAGGCATCGTGAATAAAGCAAGGAAAAGACCCACAATTGTGTTAAATGAGAAAAAAATAAGAACAAACTCTAATTTAGCAGAACGCTCGGCACGAAGATAGACATGTTCATCATATGATATACGTTTACGGAATGAATTAAGCAGTCCCGCATCAACCCAGACTCCGAAATTCGGAGTCTCCCCGCTCACTAAGCATGGCCTGTAATCTAGTTGGCAATGATAGAATCCATAGCACTTGCATCATCTTTAGTTCAGCGTAATGGTAAGCACAGTGTAAGGGGTTGTTTACATTCAAGTAACATAGGGTAAGTTCACCAGTTTTCGACCACCATTCGTCTACTGCCAGTCGGTCGAGCACTTACATAAACAATACATGTGAGCAATATTTTAAAATAGCCAATTAAGAGGAATCCTACAAAGTTACCCCTCAGAAGTTCGCATTTTACTATCCCTACTTTGCCACGTTAAGGGGAAATATTTGTGATATTATGATTGGTTGGTTTGCAGTCGCCTTCCCACCATACTGCTAGTTTTCTATTGAAAACCACCAACATAGTTGCTTAGCGCTATCTCTGTTCAATACATATAGAGAAAGAACGATAATAACTCTCGCGCGTCGATGGCTCCGTCAGATTTAAAGCAACTTACTAGGTTGCGTTCGGTCATAATATTGGTACATTCAACGGGTTCAGAAATACACATGTACAAGTACACATATTTGTATTCATTTTTTTACGGTAAATTGTAATGAGACGCAATTATCGTTCAAAATAGACTTTATTTTTAATTACACATATGCGTGGTATGGTAGAAAAGGAACAAGTATGTATCTACATTTGTAAAAGTATTGAAGAGGATTGGAGCTGCAACACCAAAAATTTTACGCATAATCCTATTTCATGCGCAATTTTAATATTACTTACAGCTCAACTCTGTAATTTAGTACACATGTGATTAGTGTGAAATCCATTATATTGTATTAGTAAGCTGTTTTTAAATTGTAAACATGAGGAAATTAAACTCTATTAGCAAAAAGGTGACATATAAGAAAAGAAAAATCGGCGGTAATAAAAAAAACAATACTCTAAAATTTATAACGTCTTTAATTACGGAGTGTATAGGTATGTTCTTTAAAATTTAACCAAAGTTTCCCTTATTAATTATTATATGCATACTATTTTAGATCGTATAAAACCAGAATCAGACTCCAACAGTAATATTTCATTATCAACACTTGATGAAGAGCCTATCGTAAATATATCGATACCATCAACTTCTAACTATGCGGCAATATCTAACAGCGAAATTGTTAACTTTCCACCTGTACGTAATAAATTTAGATATTTATAAAATTTTCAAAAAATAATACACAAAATTATTCGATATACATGGTGTTAAAAAAGTCTGAACTATACTTATTTAACGAATAATTTTAGTTTTTTGTGTTGACGTCCATAATTAGGTATATTGTTGAATGTGAAATTGAGAAATAATAATTAACCTGCCTTCAGCCGTTACAGTTTGATTAATATTTATTTTTCTTTTCCAATAATTTTATTCATATGATGTTTATCATTATTATTTTTACTATTAACTGTCTGATGAAGACATTATATTGTCGAAACCGATAGCAAGTAAATATATAAAATAAAATTAGGAATTATTATTTCTCAACTTCACATTCAATAATTTTAGTATTTGGAGTCAACGTACTTTATGGGAAATAATGACAAAAATCTTTACATTTAAATTGAAATAACGTAAATAGTGGAGAGGAAAACAGTAAGAAACTGCAGTTTCGCCATAATTTTCAATGTTTAAGATACGAATTTCATTAAAATTTAAAAATAACAGGCGATCAATATCTTTTCTAATCAAGTGACCTATGGAAATAAAATCATGTGTCTTTGATTAGTTCATTATTTCAAAGGCCACTTGAATTACATATTTAAAAATATTTCAAATGGCATTTGAAATAATGAACCAGACATAATTTTTTCCATAGGTCATTTGATTAGAAAAGATACTGATCGCGCGTTAGATGTAATTTAAAAACGGTTAGTTTGCGAACTTATATTTATTAAACTTTTTGAATTGTTTCTCTTCTTACTTTCCGACTCTAAAATCAGTGGCGCAGCCAGAAATTTCTTCTAGGGGGGTTCTTGGGAATTTTCTTCATGGGTGCCCATATGGCAACTTCCAGGGGGGGCTGACAGGCCGTGGCTAAATAATTTGACTGATATAATAATTAAATTCCAATTAAAAAATTAAAGTAAATTTTAACTAATATGAAAGTTTATATAAAATATAATTAACAGTTTAATTATATTATTAATTAACATAATGGTGGAGGAGCGAGCATTTGGCCCCACTGTAACTATATTTTTCAAAGTCTAGGGTTGGGGTTCAATTCCCCTTCAAGGCGCCCTTGATTTACAGTATTCGAAAAGGGTGAAAAGGAAAAAGTATAAGGATTCAAATATACGTTTTTTTATTATTGTGCATTCTTGTCATTTTTAACTTATACTGTCGCCGCCAAAAAAAAGGACACTTTACTTGACGTAAATTTAACAATACTGAAACTTTTGCTGCATAGCTGTAAAATGATCTGTCATTTATGAATGACAAACAAATTAACTTTTTTAAAGATAAATTCATTTTCCATTTTTGCCTTATCTTCATGGCTAATATGAGCCAATGCTTTTCAAAATTAATTATTGTTTGTCATCCGTAAGTGTCAGTTCATAATACAGTCACCCAGCAAAATTCTTAGCATTATTAAATTAAAAGTACCATGTTTTCAAAAAAGTTAGTTGCGGAAGTTTTCTATTTTTATATGAAGAGTATGTGGAATGTTTTCCACGATAGATAATGTAAAAAAAATGAAGATGACTAAGCCTCGATTCAATTGCAAAAAAAATTATATGTATAACCCTTCTGGGGGGCAGATTTAACTCCCAACCCGCCTCGCTGCGCCACTGTCTAAAATATTGTACTTTTTCAACAGCCTGTATAGTACTATTATTTCAATTTCTAGAGTGAACTTCGCTAAAAATACCGATTCCTGACATTGTTCATTGTATTTATTATTTCAGACTAAACATGATAAATCAGCTACATCACAAACAACATCCATAATCATTGAAGGACAACGGATTATTGATATAATGTTCTTTTTTGAACAATTACAAGTATTAGCAACCATGGACCACAATTTGGTTGTTCTATAAATAATCTTAGTTTTATCGAAGAACGAAGGAAAGGACTAAATTCTACCTTTATTTTCCGTTGTAATATGTGTAATTCAAACTTTTCTCTGGCTTCTTCTAAGACTGACAACAATTTAGATGCTGTTCAGGGAGCTACTAGTGTGGGAATTGGATATTACAATTCAGAAGAATTATTCTCTGTACTTGCAATTCCATATATGTCTACTAGATTGTACAAAAAGAATCATAACATTATCTGTGATGGTTGGGAATTGACTGCTAAAGATTTAATGGCAGAAGCTGCTAAAGAAGAAGCTGAATATGCGATCAGTATTGGCAATGTCGATAAAGATGGCGTTCCTTGCATTACAGTAGTTGCCGATGGATGCTGGTCTAAAAGATCTTATCGAACAAATTATAATGCTTTATCTGGAGCAGCAGCTATTGTTGGACATCATTTTGGAAAGGTTTTATTTCTTGCAGTTAAAAATAAGTTTTGTACCATTTGCTGTAGTTCATTGAAACCACATGTTTGCTATAAAAACTATACCGGTAGTTCAACAGGCATGGAAGCCCAAAGTATAGTAGAAGGTTTTAAAAGCAGTGAAGAAATGTATGGAATACGATATACAGTATGAGCATAAATGTTTGAGGACAAGTTGAATTTCCCGCGTCTCTGTCTAGTAATTTTTACTCTTTGTGTGTGGCCGTCCTGAAAAATTAATTTTTGTTCAGTGTCGCCTGTGTAAATTTTGCAGCTGGCTCCAAGAATTTATAAGACAAAATGGGACGCGTTTGCCTAATGTACCTGTCTGTAGTTATTGCCGCTTCTTGTATTTAAAATAAACAAATTACTTGCCTATTTTTTTTGTAACCTATGCATTTGACCAACTTAAGAAAAATATTGGAAGGCGGGAAATTCAACTTGTCCTCAAACATTTATGCTCATACTGTACTACTCTAATAGCTGACGGTGATAGCAGTACATACAGGAAAATTCTGGAAGCTCGACCTTACAAAACATTAACAGTTGAAAAAATAGAATGCCGAAATCACTTACTTCGAAATTACTGCAATAAATTAAGAGGAATAGCTGTGGATACCAGATTCCCCTTAAAACATAGAAAATTAATTTCAAAAAACTTACTACGATTACGAACTGCTATTACTTGTGCTATTGAATACAGAAAGAACCATAATGATAATATACATGAGGCCGCTGTTTCTTTGAAAAAGGACATCGATAACAGTATTTTCCACATTTTTGGTTGCCATAAAAACTGTGAAAAATATTTCTGCAAGAAAGATTCCTATGATATTAATCTTATAGATGATATTAAAAAATGCCCCGAACTATTTAAAAAACTTAATAATATAGTTTCTATGATTTCTAATCAAAGTAGGAGTTTAATACATAATGTAGATAGTAATAGAGTAGAACAATTTAATTCAATCATAACAAAATTTATCGGCGGCAAAAGAATAAACTTCGCTAAAGGAAGATCGTACAGTGGTAGATACCATGCAGCTGTAGTCTCTTTAAATTCCCATTCTCCACATTGTAAATTGTATGAAACCATTCATAAAAAATGCCCAAATCAATTTATTAAAAGACTTGAAATACGTAGACAGAGAAAAGTTGAAATTAGGAAAAGGAACTTGCAGAGCCATAGAAATTTAAATAAGAGAGGAAGAGAAAATAATCCAAAAAATGCTATGGATGAAGACTATGGAGACTATTGTTTGAAATCTGATTTGGACGAAAATATATTGGAAATTGAAAAACAGAAATTTTTATCTAATTTACAACGTACTGATGAAGAAAAAATGTTTGTAGAAAGAAGCACTATATTACAAGCGGAAAGTGGTTTTTGGTTAGAGGAACGAAGGAAACTCTTAACTGCTTCAAACTTTCATTTTGTTTGTATACGTCGTGATACTACAAGTTGTGCCGCCTTAGTAAAAAAAATAGTATACAAAACATCCGATCTGAATATAAAATCATTGAATCATGGTAAAAAATATGAAAAAATTGCAATTGCAGAATTAGCATTCCAAGAAAATATAAACGTTCTTCCAAATGGTTTATTTATAGATTCTGAGTTCAATTTTTTAGCAGCAACACCTGATGGTCTTGTAGGAAACGAATTAATAGTAGAAATTAAATGTCCAATAACATCATATAACATCAATCCAGAAGAGGCAATTAGACAAGGCAAAATAAAATTTTGGACTTACGATAAAGCTCACGACGTATATAAAATAAATGTAAAACATATGTGGTATTATCAAATTCAAGGCCAGCTTCACGTAACCGGTAGACGTGCATGTATTTTTGGACTCTGGACTGGTAGCCAATTTCCCATGAAAGTGGAATATATTCTTAAGGACGATCAATTCTGGAAAACAAAAATGGAACAGAAGTTGGTTAGATTTTATTTAAATTGTATACTCCCTGAACTTGTGGATCCACGACACACCAGAAACTTACCTATACGAGACCCTAAATATATCATAGACGCACAAAAGAAGAAAGAAACTCAGTCCCGAAATACACTACTCAAAATTTGAAGTGGAACACAATAATGTTTGTATACCTGTCCTCCTAATTGAACTTTTTTCTGTTTCTTTGTAAATATGTATCTTGTTAAGAAAAGTTGATACTTAAAACTAAAAGTCTTTTAAATCCAGAATGTAAAAGTATTTCGCATCTTGCAATTTTTGATTGAAGAAAAGGCGACAATTTAAGAAAATATAAAATGTTTACTTCTTTTGAACTCTATTTAAATGTAAATTTTTATATTTGCACTATGTATTTCGCTTCTAATACACATAAGTTGAGTCAAACACAAATTTACAAAAAAAAACCTTAAGTGTCCCACTTCAAATTCTAAGGAGTGCATTTAAATTAATAATGAGAAAAAGAAGTTGATGCAAAAGTTAGTTACACAAAATAATGTTTTCGAAGTGAAATGCGTCTCAAATTTTTTTTTTTTTTAGATTTCAAGCCAGGGTGAGAAAGTTCACTAAAGAAAGTTGTAAGTCAGAATAGGTAAAACGATAATTCTATAAAAATGTAATTTTGCGAGTGATGTAATTTAGCCGGCTAAAAATACCTTTTTCTCCAACCGTGGAAAAAGCCGTACCTTTGAATACTATTTAGAGATAGTGAAGTTAATCTTTTCTTGACTAACAAGAAATGTACTTGTTGCTACACCTCAGTGTATGTATAAATAAATATTAAAATACCAAAAACGTACTGGAAAAGGCAATGCACAAACTTAAATATGTTTAAATTATCCGCCTTAGTCCTATCTGAGATCATGCGCAATAACCCCTAAAAAATCGGAACGCAAAATATATTCTCAGGCCGTGAAAAAAGATCACGTGATTGTCTATTTTGTTACCGCCCCCAACTCTTAAGGTGGGGAGAATATATTCACGCCTTACAGAAATAATTCACTAAAAACATGCAAATCGGGCGACTTCATAACTTAATTAAGGTTACATATTTTTAAAAGCTGTTTTCACTGATTTGTTAACAAAACTTCAATCTACAAAGTGACCAACGCGTTTTTTAAAAATTCGATCTGGAAGTATTTTTACTATCGCTGTAAAGTTCAACTACAATTTTTCGATGTTAATTATTTTTTTCTTAATTACCAGATAACGATAGAGAGATTTCCTATGGTCACTTTGTAGTGCTAGTTGTTAGGTATATAGGAAAAAAATGGATTAATTATATTCAGAAATAAAGTCTCTATGAATTCGCCCGTTTTAATGGTTTTCGTATACGGAGTTATTTCGTAAGATTGCTCTTAATAAACTTTACATTTTGTTTAAATCGACTATCATTTCTCCACTAACGCAATCCAAAACTTATTGATTAACTATTTTAAAATATTGTTTATGTAAGTGGACGACCTACTGATAGTGGTCTGATAGCGAAGGTACCTTATGTAGCATAATGAAATGAGAGGTTTAATATTTGCATACCGATTTACATTAAACATAACGTAACATACTTAAAGCTGCATTCGATTCACGCGTTGAATCAATTCGTTTAGAACAATTCATAATAGTGAAATTAATGTGATCCTTGATAGCGAAATGAACAAGTTTATCGGAACTGTTTTGTTTATCTGTTGTCGCCACATAACTAACAAATAACCTTATATTATCGATCTAATGATCTAAATGATTCTTTAAATAAGCAGGATCACTTTGAATTACTCACAGAAGTACGAGAAAGTCGTACAAGACAAGATGAAAATATGAAGCACCTTGTAGAATTAAAACAGAAAGCCATTGAAACATGCAGTACAAAAAATGGATGTATTAAGAGAAAAACATTCAAATAATTAAAACATTTTTTATTAGACAAAACGTTTGTCGTGTATAAACAGAGTACAAAACTAGAGTCAAAAGAATTTTCATTTTCTTTGTTTTCCAAAAATAGGTGTATTCTGTGCTGTAATACTTGCTTATTTTTCCAATGTAGTATAATTAAAGTCCCAGAGAAATAAATGGAAATGTTGGTACTATTTCTTTGAGGCTTTAATTATAAAAGAGAATTTGTTTTTGTTTTATTGTAATAGATGTAATAGAATAAGGCTGGGTTAACAGAAATGAATTCAAATGTTTAATTGCCATCTCAACCAACATTACTTACCATGGTAATGCGAAGTTAATTGCAATCGAATAGTTAATCACAATTAAACATTTGTTTTCATTTCTGTTAACTCAGCCGTTTTGTTAACATTATGACTGTGTTTATTAAAGAAAGATTTTTTTTGTTTATAGTTCCTATTAGAAGTAAGCAATTAATTTTAAATTGAAAAGTAGTTTTAATATTTTCTGAAATACCGTCTGTCTTATGAAAAACGCACGACGTTATAACTCTGTTATTAATGATCCGATTTCAATAATTCAAAAAGCACATAAGACTAGTTTAAAAATACTACAAAAGGATAGCATTTTAGATTTTTTTAAATATGACATTTTTGTCAGGCGATAGTCAACTTTTTTTTTTCAAATGGCGGCAGATATTTTTTTTTACTCAGTTTGATAGAGATTTATTTTCGGAATTCAACGATTTATTTCAACTTGATATTTTTTGTAGAATGTTTTTGAGAAATGGAAATTGTTTTTTTAATAAAATTTTCAAGTATGCTTTGGATTCCTACCAAATTGCACAAAACAGTAACTATCTTTTACGATTTAAGTATTTATCTATCAACTTGTTTTCATTTATTCTTGTTTGTATTATTTGTTACCGTCTTGTTATTATTTTATTATACCATTATTATTTCATTATGGATAACAATCAATTAACTGATATGGTGCAAGTGTTTTTCGAGTGCCACAAAAATTCTGGTCAAGCTGAGCGCCTTTACGCAGCTCGCTCTCCTAATAGAGAAGTTCCTAACCGTCAGAAATTTAGAAGACTTGAAAAAAATTTAAGAAATCACGAAGCTTTTAAGAAACCCAAGAAACAGCAACGTCAATTTCGTGAAAATGTAGAGTTAGATGTCTTTCTTAGTGTTCAAGAAAATTCAAGAACTTCAACTCGGGAAATTGCATATTTTCGATTATCTGATTTTCCTCTTTGAGACCTTTAATTTGAGTACCCGCACGGTGAGTTTTACTTTTTCGAAAGTTTTTCGATTATCCGCCCCCCCAAAAATTTGATATTTCGAAATCGACTTTTAAATAATTGAATTCAGAAAATAAATCTCTATCAAACTGAATAAAAAAAAAATATCTGCCGCCATTTGAAAAAAAAAGTTGACTATCGTCTGACAAAAATTTTATATTTAAAAAAATCTAAAATGCTATCCTTTTGTAGTATTTTTAAACTAGTCTTATGTGCTTTTTGAATTATTGAAATCGGATCATTAATAACGGAGTTATAGTGTCGTGCGTTTTTCATAAGACAGACGGTATATGGTTTATTTGCTTTATATGTGATATTATACACATCAATTTCAGTTAACTATATGGTATCAATAAATAACTTATATACATAAACTAATTGTTTGCAATATGAAATAATTCTGTACAAATTGCATCCCTCCGGTTTCTTCCATCTTGCTGATTTTGTCGATAATCAATTTCCACTGCATCATTATGATGGACTACTGGCAAACCTTCACGTATGTAGTCTTCCAGACGTATGTCATTGTGTGATAAGCATATGTTGTGCAACACACAACATGCCAGCACAGTTGTTGGTATAAATTCTGTGACATTCATATCTACGTACCGTAGTCGCCTGAAACGACCAAACAACAAACCAAATGCCCGTTCTATTGTTTGTCGTGTTTGGGCTAGTTTTGTATTAAAATTAATTTGAGCTCTTGTCAAGCGTCCCCGATCTATATAAGGTGACATGCACCACGTGAGCGTAGGATATGCCTTGTCGCCTAGAATAAATTCATCTGAAAAGTAGAGTACAAATTATTGTCTTTTTTATTATTTAGGTACTTCATGGTGTTTTTGGTAAGAAAATTCAATATTTATAATGAAATTCTCGTATGGTATTAAAATTTACAAGAATTTTAATATATAGTTTTTGCTATTTTATTAATTTTATTATACCTGTAGGGAAGAATTATCGATGATCATTGCAAATTGCACGAAATATATCAGAATTTCTGAATTTTCTGATGTCGCTCACAGATCCAGGGAACCCAACAAATATTTAAAAAGCTAGGATAGCTGCTTGCATAGAAAAGGGCGTTACAGTTAGACAAACTGCTCAGAATTTCAGCATTAGGCATTAACAAAAATACAGTTACTAACTTGAGAACAAAGTAAGATTATGGCCCGATTTATTCACCTCCAATTAAATTTATCTGGTGATTAATTCCCATAGTAACTATTGTGATCACAATTGTTACTTTGTTACTATGGGAATAAATCACCAGATAAATTTACTTGGAGGTGAATAAATCGGGCCTCAATATACTAAAATAATAGAAACACATGGCTACTGGATTTAAAAGTTGCCCTAGCCCTAGTTATTTATGATATCGATAATACATACATATATATTTCTTGTTTCGGGATTTAAATCATGACATTCCATAATTGACATTAACAGCACATGTTTTGTTGAGGCTTGGTTTGTAGAAATAAACACTGTTATGTTTGATTGACACGTAGCACTTTTGCTAATTTATATCAAATAATAAATGCTTTTTTTTATACTACTATGAAATTCATACATTTTATTGTAAACAATTTATTTGATGGGAATACATACATTTTAACAATGTCTCATAATATAAACTGTTTACGAAATTCAATGCCAACATTGTCATGAACATTTATATACATTACATTGATAACTTCTGTACCGTCTTCCACTTCTTCATCGCCCGCTACATCATCATTTACACTCCGGTCTATGTTGTGCAGAACAGCATAAGCACAAATAACTGCTTGTGATGTTTTGTATTTAATTAGCGAGATAAGCATAGAAATGTCTCTTTGTGTGCTCTGTTGTAATTTTATTTGTCATTCTGCGTTTGTGGTAATAACTCTGCCTTTAGTTCATGGGCGACATTGTCGATTTTGTTTAGTCCGTAGTTATTTTACTTTGTCTGACTAATCAGCTGAGTGGTCACAGTGGTCGTAATTTCAGATGCGACCATTAGGCAACCACAGTGAGTTCCGCCCAAGCTTGTTAAACTTTGACGGTTCGTCCATCAACTAAACGCAGGCTAAATAAGGTTGACAGAGATAGCCACTGTCTCCTGAGAGTATTCCTAACACCTGCCTCTCCTCAAATCGCACATGAACTATTTGACCAATCAAATATGAGGGTCTGGTAAAGAATATGTCCATAAACGTTCAACATTTTTTATGACATAAATAGTTAATTTACCTTACGTTGAACATATTTCTACAATAAAATTTGCGGATTATCCGTAAATTTTGAAATTATCACCTTTTAAAAGTTACGTTTTCTAGTTTATGTTTGATGTTCCATATCAATATTTTCGAATAAGTTATTCTTAAAAAGTGCTGTTAAAGGGAAGGGAAGAGAAACTTTTGTATAAATACATTTTATTATATTATGTTGCCCATCATACCCGGCAAATTATGAGACTCTATTGCAATAGCCGGTAACGCATGATAAATCTATACTAGATTAACAGATTTTATTTTACAACTTTCTATTTAGCTTTTTTTCCGAAATTGAAAGATTATGATAATGTTGCGAAGTAGAGAAATTAAGTTTGAGCCTTCGTAAAAACTCCAAAATTTCATGCCAGCACTAATCATAAAATTTCAGGCGCTATTTCTTCTTAATGGGGCAACAGTGGCACATTTGGCGATGGATGGAGTTGTATATGTTAGTTAAAGTGAGCTGGCCCGTCTGGCGTTGGTCATGAAAATGTACCTAAACATAGTTCTATAGTTATTTTTGGGCATTACACAAATAATTTTTATGGGATTGCCTTAGTGTGTTAGGTGTATTTAAATAAGGGAAACCCCTATGTGTAAATATATTTTAAGGGAAGGGAAACTTTTGTTGGTAAATTTTAAGGAAAGGGAAACTTTTATGGGTAAATTTTAAGGGAAGGGAAACTTTTGTGTGTAAGTTTTAAGGGAAGGGAAACTTTTGTGAGTAAAATGTCCATATTCATAGTGTTTCCTCAAGGCTTCCTTGAATGAGGAGCCCCTTAGAATGCGAATTGTTTTATGCAACTGCCTTACTACGAGTACAATCCCATTCTAAGGGATTCCTTACTGAAGGAAGCCTCGAGGAAGCACTATGAATAAGGACATAAGTTTTAAGGGAAGGGAAACTTTTGTATGTAAGTTTTAAGGGAAGGGAAACTTTTGTGCGTATTTTAAGGGAAGGGAAACTTTTGTGTATGTTCTAAAAGGGATAGGAAAATTTTGTGCGTAAATTTTAAGGGAAAGGAAACCCTAGTTATAAATCTACACCTAAACGCTAAATTTTTAAGGAAATGAAATTTTTGTGTGTAAATTTTACACCCAAAGTTTTCTTTATGTTTCTCTTACCTTAAAATTACACATAAAGGTTTATATTCACTGTCCACCTGAAATGACAAACTAGTACACTACCCCTGAAAGCCTATCCTACAAAAATTATTTGTGTAATGCTCGCCAACTATTAGGTGGGAACATTCATAATTTTACAACCAAAGTCTGAAAGGTTAACTGCCAGGTGACTATTTAAATGAATTAAATGAACATATTAAAAAATATTTATGTACGAAGCTTTCTCTCCCTTAAAATATACTTACTCAAAAAAAGACTTCCCTTCTCTTATCAGCACGTTTTAAGAATAACCCATTAAATTAAAAAGGCAAGGGAAACTTTTATGTATAAATATATTTTAAGGGAAGGGAAACTTTTATGTACAAATATATTTTAAGGGTGTAAATACAGGAGGGAAGGGAAACTTTTGTGCGTATTTTAAGGGAAGGGAAACTTTTGTGTGCGTTCTAAAAGGGATGAGAAACTTTTATGTGTAAATTTTAAGGGAAAGAAAACCCTTGTTATAAATTTACACTTAAATGCTAAATTTGAAACGACAAACTAGTACACTACCCTGAAAGCCTATCGCACAATAGTATATTGTAGACCGAGGCGGTAAAGTGCTTGTTTTCCAGGTCGAGAGAAGATATGGACAGGCGAGGCGAGAAGCCGAGCCTGGCCATACTTCTCGAGACCTCGAAAATTGCTTTACCGCCATGGTTTACATATTATTTTTTTTCCTACACATTATAATTAATTTTGTTAATATCACACAAACGTTCTTTTTCTCGAAGTAAAAATATTAAAATTGAGTTACTATTAAAATTATTATAGATGTTTTAAAACACAGTGTTACGTGTACTAGCATGGCCGAGTGGTCAAGCCGGTCGGTGGTTTAATAAACCAGTCTCTTCAGAGGCATGGGTTCGAATCCCACCGCTGCCGAGTTTTTTTTTTCTTGATAATTTTAATCCTTTTTAAAACCAAATACCAGTGGAATTAAATAAAAAAAACTTTGTTAATTTTTTGATGTCGATGAGAGCGCATTCCTGAAATTATTGTCGCGCCACCTAGTCGTAAAGCTTCGTAAATTATTTTCTCGGCTAGGCATTTATGTTCATTTTGCCGGGCTAGCCGTGGAAACGTTCGCTTTCTCCTCTCTGATGAGCCGGTAAAATTGAATTTTCTACTAGTGTAGGAAAAAAAAATTATTTTTGTGTTGCTCGTCAAGTAGATAGGTACTATTAAAAATATTTATGTGCAATGGTTTCTGTCCCTTGAAATACACTTACTCAAAAAAAGGCTTTCCTGGTCTTAAAAGCACGTTTTAAGAATAACCCATTCGAAAATATCTATAAAAAACGTACGAACATAACCTAAAATCGTCACTTCAAAAGGCAATAATTCCGACATTTACGGATAATCGGCAAATTTTATTATAGAAATACATTCAGTTTAAGCTAAATTAACTATTTTTGTCATAGAAAATGTTCAGCGTTTATGGACATATTCTTTACCAGAACCCAAATATGACACTGTTGTGTGAGGAACCTGGACGAAGCACAACAATGTCTAGAATTTCTAAGTTCGGATCACCCATAACGTGCAATATTGAAACTTTTCCATGATCCATGATCCCCGCTGGGATTTTCAATTTCCATTATACTTAAACTGTAATCTGTAATTATAAAACCTAACCTGTTACTTTTACATTTATCATCGCACGTATTCTATTCTACTGTTTCCACAAAATTCGCTGACTATATTAATGTCTCACTTTTTAATAACAATGTGCACTGCTTTAATTTACCCTTGCATCAACACGAATACTTTATTTTTTTTATTTACAAGAGACCAAGAACAAAACAGTCAACTTATGATTCTGAAGTACGTGCAAAGTAACCGACGCAACGTCACACACGAGGCTTCTTTTCTTTCTTTCGCTTTGCGCAGCAATGCTGCATTCATTGTCTTACGGCAATTACCATTCCAGACAATTTTCTGTGTTTGATAAAGCTGGGTCTAAGTTCACACACAGCACAAACACCCATGGCTAACGGCAGGATTCGAACCTGCGCCGCCGAGCGACACGACTTTACCACAGTCTGTTCACTTGGCGTCGGTACCTTTGATCTTTGTGTCTTCAATGCAACCACTGCGCATTCTTCCGTGCGTTGATTCTTACGTGGCGCAAACAATTTAAATTTAAAATCTTGCAGTGTTTGCAGTTACCCGAACTCTAGCCCGAACCAAGCCGGTAAACCAAACTACGAATAGAAGCAGCGAGACTACTGCGCATTCTTCCCCGAGTTTCCAAGAATTTTGTACGCGAAACTAGCGCCAGTGACAAGACTCTATGTAGACTGTGACTTTACCAAGTCGGCTAGCCTACCGCCATAGATAATACATAAATAGATGGGACACTCAATAGAAAGTTTGAGTACCTTGTAAAGCGGCCTCTACAATTAGGGGAAAAAGTAACCGTAGTTCCAAACCCAAATAAATAAATATAATCATACGTTAAAAATAAATATTTTTATGATTTTACCATGTGTAACCCTAGCAATATTTACTTTTAGTCGATGATTACATGTATTTAGTGTTGGTGAAACCCAGCAATAACTTGTAAAACCGAAAATAAAACACAGTTTCATAAAACAAATTATATTTAAGTACATTTAAAATAAGTACAGTGCATTATAATACATACAACCACTATAGAATTAACATCAGAGTAATATACGAAATTATAATTTTTATGTAGTCTACAATTGGACCGTATAATTCCAAAAGGACAAACAGACCAGTAAAATTCACAATCATCCTATTGTATGTTCTACACTAAAACTACAAACTGTGATTTCTCAAAATATGGTTCATTGGTCTGTTCGTCGTTTTGAAATAACAAGGTCGACTTAATAGTCTGCTTAGTTTTAATAAAAATAAAAAATGCTCATCAGTTCATCATCTAAATGTGAAAACGTTCAGGTTAACAATTGTGAGAGAATCAGCTGTTGGTACATCACATTTCAACATTCAAATCGATTTATGCTAATAAAAGATTCTGACCTTTGTTTTCAAATTTTCATATCAAATTATAACCTCCACAATCAAACAGCTAGTGTTCAAACAAAACAAAAAATTACTACGGACTAAACAATGTCGACAGCACTGACCATAAACTAAATGCAGGGCAACGAATCCAAAAATATTCTCACCTTCTGGAACAGGTATACTCTTACCTTCTGGAACAGGTTCATCTAATTGCTGGTTCTCTTCATTTATCGTCTCTATTTGTAGGGGCTCTAAATAACATAATTGAAATTAATAATAATGGTTATCTACCAAAATTTGAGACAGATTACTACCTGGTAAATGTTCAGTGAGAACAGCTGTATGAAGCAAAATATTATTTCTGCCGAAACAGTTTTCCATAAAATGTTTAAACGATAAAACTTTAAAAATAAACGATAACTTTAAAATAACACAAACCACAACAACGCCATGCCACAAAGAGCATAATCGCATAACGCCATCATAACGCTTGTAACTTGCATTCGATTGGTTGGACAGGTCGGTAGCGTTACGGAAGTAAGGCGCCAAATTTAAATTTATGCACTGCTGCGACCTCTACAATTAGGGGAAATACTATTACCTCATTTTGCTAGGTACCAAGTTCTGCAATATAAGTGTCCACCCCGTGGCTACCGCTAAGCCACCCGGCGACCCACACACGAGGCTTTCCTCAAGGTACGTAATAATGGTAGAAAATGGAGGCTGAGGGAGGCTCCGAGCAGACTTACCAACACAAATATCGCCTATGAAACGCGTACCGAGGCGTTCAGAAAAAAAGACGCCACAAACGCCTTAAGGAAACTTTATGAATAATATCGAATTTCTAACCGCTTAGGTTGGCAACATCGCGAGGAAGCCTTGCACGAGGAACTCCGCGAGGAAGCCTTGCACGAGGAACTCCTCGAGGAAGCACTAAGAATACGGGCACTAGTGATCAGATCAGGTAAAACACGCTAAAACTAATACGCCGTCTGTTAATTTTGTTTAAAAGTGCCTCCTAAAACAGTGCATAACACGAACTGTTGTGTTTTTAATTGCCATTCTAGAAAGAATAACGATTGCATTGCATTCTTATTTATTGTTTTCGACGAAAAATGCAGGTTCTCGCACTAACTTACAAATTTGTTTTACTTTGCTTAACTAGTGTAGAATATTATGTATCACAAAATCTTTTAAGCGGACACTAAATCGCGCACTATACACTTTATGTTTCGCAGTCGTTCGACAGCTTCGTCAGAAGTGAAAAATATGTTGTGACTTCTGACGAAGCTGTCGAACGACTGCGAAACGTAAAGTGTATAGTGCGCGATTTAGTGTCCGCTTAAAAGATTTTGTGATACAAATTTCATCGAACAAGAACCAACTGTAAAAATAGAATATTATGGTTGGTACTTACCAAATGTTTTGAAAAATATAACTTTCCAAAAAGTTTAATACGAAAAGCAGAACTCCTAAATCTGTTGATAATAAAGTATAGATGTTACAGTCTGAAGCACCGTGGTCTGCAGAATAAATTTGCGTCGCCAAAACTACAACTGAGATAGCCCAAATGGCGATTAATCGCCCAATCTGGTCACCTGTCGCTCGTAGCCAGTTGATGTTAAGGCACTAAATCAACACTCCTTACAGGTTACGCAATCCCATTCCTCTCGTGAGAGGATTGAGAAACAAAGATAACAAATACAATTGTCGCTGCGGTTACCTGAACGCGGCCATTTAAATGTATAATTAAAGTAGGCGGGATTTTTTTGTACGGTTGTGCACCTTGCCAATCGACTCGCCGCGCCGTGTAGATTAGAGGTTATGTAACGGAAAGAATAGCGTGATCCGCAGTATTCTTTAAAAATGAAAAGTTGAACCGTACTCTAAAAATGAACGTGTGTATGCAAATGAATCTATCATACTTGCTCGCAGACTTGTCTCTTCAAGCAAGCGCGAAGGCATGCGTGTGTATGGCCATTAAGTGCAAGTCGTGCGTTGCACGACGGCGCCAAAGGGCGCTGTTTGATTCCCAAAATTAAAAAAAGAAAAAGAATTAACCGAATTATTGTGAAGACTAATTTTATCACGATAGAAATACAAAAAATAATTTCTTTTTAACGTATTGAGAAGAACCGAATTTCTTTTCTAAAATACGCCAGCACTAGCAGATAGATCAAATTTTAAATTATGTACAAGTTCAAACTGAATTATTTTCGTGTTTGAACTTGTGCCAAATTGCAACTTGTTTTAATTCGTTGAAGACATGTTCAAACAGCTTAAAATAAGGACAAACTGCAAGGATAACAAAAACTTCTACATAATTATAATTTGAAGAAATTTTGGTCGATTAAATGCACTTAAAACGCATTTTTCATTCCTCAAACCTTCAACTTTGATGACCTCGCATATGAACAGGAGGGCTCGTACAAAGTTTTTGTGTTAAGATTTTCTTAGGATCATGCAAAGAACAGCGCTACGACCATCGAGTCCCCTAATTTCTGAACAGTATACTACTACCTACTGTTATTATTTATATACAGACTTTTTACGCTGTTTGGGGTAAGGTACTAAATCAACATACTTCGTATAGAGGTAACGCATTTAGTGATTTTTTATATCTATCCTTGTTGCACACAGTGGCGGTTTCAGGCACGGGCAAACCGGGCAAAAGCCCGGGGCCTCGCACTTCAAGGGCCTCGCGTTGATTTTTTTGCATAGGAAAAGCGCGGTTTTGGTAAAATTTAAATTTTTGAAAAAGGCCTCGCTCTTTAAACTTGCCCAGGGCCTCGCGCTTGCTAGAACCGCTACTGGTCGCACATTCCTCTCATCTAGGGATAAAAAAACAGTTGGAAATATTATTTGAAGTGACGTTTGTCAAAGTTACTGTCAGTGGTTAAGAAAATTGAGTTTAAATATCGCATCCCAAACTTTTATCGCATGACATTTAATGATTCCGCCTTTTTCGTAAAAGAAACATTCTGCACTTTTCAAAATAACAACGTTTTCATTGGTAAATAACTAGTTAGACATAACCTAATACACTTTGAAATTGAAACCATTGACATTGCGGTAAACAGAATTCCCTAAAACTGTTGTCTTCCTTATTGCACTTGGGACAATTATATTTGTTATCTTTGTTTCTCAATCCTCTCATGAGAGGAATGGGATTGCGTTACCTGTACGGAGTGTTGATTTAGTACCTTAGTTTGGGGCGCCAAATATAAAATTGCACAAGGGTGCCAAAAGTGGTTGGCGCGGGCCTTACTGTCGATAAGCAATACGCAACATTATTTTGACTTTATCTCACATTGAAGCAACAGTATTGCCAGAAATCTCTAGCTATCATGTCATCCGACGACTCCGATGATACGATTTTTTTAATGTGGTGGCATTTAAGAAAAGAAAGACGAAAGAAGTTTTACTTCAGCCTCAATTGCTTTCCATGCCTTTTCAATAACATCCCTTCTGCTGTGGTCTTTTCGAGTAAAATCGAAAATATAGGGATATTTTTCCACTATTTCTACAAACTTTGTATTAAAAACTGGAGCGTCCGACATTTTTCAAAAAGTAAAAAACCTGTATATTCACATTCCTTGCTACTACTCGCAAATATTGATAATACGATGCAATATTTGTCGCTTTTCAACATGCACTGCGTATCGCCAGAAATAAATGTTGCCGCAACCAGCAACATTTTTCGTTCGACCGATGTCGAGTTGCTCTAATGTGACACCTAATTTAATTCAATGTAAAATAGTTGTTACCGATAATATTGCGCGTTGCCTATTCCCAGTTGCTTATTGCTTGTTGCCTTAGTGTGAGAGCGGCCTAAATGAAAAGCGAGTTCAGCGTTGCCAACCCTTTACAATAATTTATCGTACCAATTTAAGAAAAATTATCATATTTTCGACAAAATTATCGTATGGTAGCAGACAATAGAGAGTTTTAGCCATTTTTACGGTAGGGATAATGTTTACGCTAAATGCTGTAAAAAGAGTAACGCGCTTGCTCATATATTTTGAGCACGCGCATTAATAGTTTTATAGCATTTAGCGTAAACGTTATCCATACCGTAAAAATGGCTAAAAGTCTCTATTAATAAAATCTGGGCACATTTTTTAATAACAAGTTTATTTTGCTAATTATTAAGTTTGATATTTCAGATTATTTTTCGTTTTACCAGCGATATAACCGTCTCAATACAAGTTTGCTTTATCAAATTTGTTTTTATATGCATGATGACACATCATGGCAAATTGACATTTCTGTGACGGTAAAGTTAATGTTCGATAGATGGCATTACACGTAATAGACAAGGCACTCTATAGACAAGTATAGACAAGCAGGTAGGTGTCTAAGAAATTCTTAAATAGTAAAAAAATATGGGAGGCAACTATTATATCTTACAAAATAAATAATGTTTAGAATGTAGAAAAAATAACTAGTAGATCAAACGAGAAATTATCGTATTATTCAATACGATAATGACTTTAGTATCGTATATCGTATATCGATGCAAATTATCGTGCCAATACGATAATTACCGTATGGTTGGCAAGGCTGAGCGAGTTCTATCTGGCCTGCGCAAAAGTGAGGCTACAGTAAAAACACCTCACATTCTTAAATGCGCATGTGCCTGAAGATATTCGCGCTGAATTCAAATATTGAGGTGGCCCCGCGATGGCGCGGCGCGCGGCTGACAACTTAGGCTCGATGCACACGTGCGGTTTTTGGCCATGCGGCACCGCAGCGACGCCGGAGCGGTAAAATGCCGCACGTGTGTATTAATCAATAAATACGTATGTACCCAAGTACCGCAAAAGTCATAAAATTCACGTACAGCACAGCAGCGGTGCCGCAGCAGCGCCGCACATGCGTTCTACGTAACTTTAGGTCAATTGAAGCAATGCACACGCAACTTCGGCGACGATGCGATGCCGCACGTCCATCCTACGTACATTTTGTGCCGCAATTCCCTACGGGAACGCAACGGCGCCACACATAATAGATAGGGGGATTTTCCCGTATTTTTGAGGGGATTTGTTTTTCATTGGGGTAGAAAATGGGGAAACAAATTTTATGAATGTTTTTTCGGGAGGGCGGCCGGAATTGTAATTTTCAATGTTTAAATTTTTTTACGAATAACTTTTATAATATAAACAAATGAATAAAAAATTGTTTATTCGTTTGTTTACAAACTCCGAAAGGTAGCATACATTTAGAAGAATATTTTTTAACGTTTATAGAAAAATACTTTACTTTGGCAAAAGAAGAACAAAGTAGAAAAATAAAATGATGGAGAAATTCGGTAAAAGGATAAAATAATAGCAGTTCAAAGTTCAGAAGGAAGTCGACATTTGAACATACTATACAGTGCGTGTCAAACAGTTTTGACCGAATAGGAATTTTTTATTTGTTTTTGAAAAAAACTATATTTTACCAAATATGACACCTATTTAGTACGCGATTGTTAGTGTGGCAGAAAATGGTTCCTTTGTAAAACAAAATAAAGAAAAAAATAATAATTTTTTTTTTATCTGTGGTGGTTGCCTAAGTGGGGTCCTAAGTCAAGGACTTGTCAGGACCTCAGGAGCGGGAGTGTATTTGAGTGTGTGTAAAGTGTTCCATGGCTTTGTTATTTCCAAACCTTCTCGCCGTTTAAGGGGAAGCAGTGTCGAATTTTATCCCCAACACTGAAGGGTGCCTGAAGTCGATACCGACCACCCCCGAGAAAAATCACGAGCGCGGTTCGAACCAATGCGACGACCATGCGATTGCAAGGCAGGTCCCTTACCACTTGGACCGTTCAAGAATATTTATTTGTTTGGAATCGAATTAGTTGGATGAGATTTTATAGTTGACAAAAATATGACAAACAATGTCAAAATTAATGTAACAACTAAAATTATTGAAAATGGAAGTGCCTAATTTACTCCGTTATTAGTTTTTCATGATAACGATGGTGCATATTTCGAAAATGATATGAAGTTTAAATACATCAAAACTCCTAAACTCCGAACTTAAAACACTAGTCAAAGGCATGGGTCAAAGGTTCATACTTCAAACGCACTAAGTTTAACAAAAAACGAATGCGTTAACGAATTCACTCGAAATATCCCAGATGCCATTTTCAAATGCTAAGGGGTTTCAACACAAGGGGGCGTGAGAATAAAATGAAAATATTAACTACTATGTGTTTTTTTAAAAATGCCATAAGGGGTGGCTGTGGAAAAGAAAATTCATGCCTTAGCTCCATCCATTTATTTTAAATTTTCAGATTTGGCATGTGTTACATGCCAAGCTACGACATGAGTTTTAATTTTCATGGCCAACCTTTATGGCAATTTTAAAAAAACACATGTTACTTGACATATTTTTCGAATAGTTTTTGAGATATATAGCTTTCACATTTTGACTGAAGTTTTAAAGGTTATTTCAGCATTCAAGTAGGCCATGGATGAAGATAACTAAATATTTTTAAAGATTCACTGTGAAAAACTATTGCTCTATTATTAATAAATATAACACAATTATAACGAGTAAAGGCTAATTTAATCGAAATTGCACAAAAATTACATAGTTTTCAAATTATCGGCAGTTTTGTTCTAAAAACATAAACGTCACCATTTTGTTTCACCAATTCAAGGGCAGATAGTGGCAATTGGTTAATTTGTCTCAACTTGCGTGAGTTATTTTCGATTTCTTCCAATTCCCAAAATTATGACGTCCTCTACTTCTTTATTTCTGTTTTGAGATTCATAATTTTTGGGTTTTGACAATTTAAAGTTGGGTTGCATAAAAATTTAAACCAGGATTAAATTTAAGTCTACGTTAGAATATGACACACAATATGCTATACGTCATGAGAGTGTCACATTTTAACTTAGACTTAAATTTAATCCTAACTTAAATCTTTTATGCAATCCACCCTTAATGACTTAAAATTTATTAGATTGTTATTATTAAATTGTTTTTTTTTTTTTTTAAGAAAATATCTTGAAAGGATAGTCCTCTTTTCAGGATACCACTCATGGTAAAAATTAATTGCTGCTTCTGCGTTTTCACCAACTTCTATAAAACATTTTAACATCTAATTTTAGTAAGAAGACAGTGGTTTAGAAATAATAAATTAAAAAAGTTTATATCCGTAAATATTCAAATTAGTTTATATCCATAGATACGTATATCGGCAGTTACGTTGCCATCTTCAGTACACCTATACATACACTCACAAGTTACAAACACTTCATGAAATGTTTGGTTGGTATAAATATTATAACATAATCGCATTTCTCGTAGTTTTCATACATTTTTAATTATCTCCCTCTAGCGTATCTTAGAGAGACACTAAAATTCAAGAGAAATGTAACCGCTGGCTGTGCAAATTTTGACAGCGGTCTACCAAGATGTTACAAACTTATATGTCAATTCTGCTCATATCTGTAGCAACTGTAAGATCTGTCAACCTGTAACTCAATTATTAAAATAAGGAATTTTGAAGTTCTGTGGGAGATATATTTTCTTCTAGGTCTCTAGGATTACTCGGAAGTCTCTGTGGTATTATCTTATAGGTTTACAAGAAATCGTATCATACTGAGAACTTCAAAATTCCACCTTTTAATAATTGACTTACAGGTTTACAGAGATCTTACGGTTGCTACAGATATGAGCAGAGTCGACCCATTAAATTGTTTAGTTATCGTCATCCATAGCCTAGTTGAATTTTAATTAAAACTTGAAAGCTCTATATCTCAAAAACTTTTGAGTATCAAGTATTTTATATTTTTGTATATATTTTTTATACTCTTTTGAAAAATGAAAAAAATATATAGGCTGTTTCATATTAAAAATCAAAGTTCTAGTTTACTATTGAGCACTCTAGAAAAAAATTAATTAGAGCAATGAATTCTGCATGAAAAAAGTGCCTTAAAGAAGTTTTTAGAGAAATCAAAAATTTTCATAAACAAAAAAGTTATAGAGGCTTTTAGAAATTGTAGAATTTGGAAGAACACCCTGTAGCTCCTAGGCGGTACAAGATATCGAAATGTGGTCTTCACCATTAATTTTGTCTTAAAAATCGAGCTCCAGACACCTAGGTCATTTTTTGTCTAACTCTTCTAAAAGCATGTGTTTCCTATAAAAAGTGTCAAATTTGGCCCACCTGTACAGTACCCATCTAACTGACTACTGCACACATCCCGCGTTTTTGACAAAATGACAATTAGAATAGAATGACAATAAAATTTGTATGGTGTTATTTGATCTCTTGTAATTTATTACTTATCACGGCGACGAACGTATGCATCAGAGAATCGCATTTTCGGCACCGCTGCGGTGCCGCACGTCCAAAATCTAGACGTGCGCATCGAACCGAACCGCTGCAAAAAAAATAAACGCACGGTATCGCAGCATGCGTGTGCAGTGCCTCATTTGATCTATGGTTTCACAGACCGCAACTCCGGCGCCGCTGCGGTGCCGCACGGCCAAAAACCGCACGTGTGCATCGAGCCTTAACACGTTGACCGCGTTACATATCCCCGGAGCCCTGTATGCTTTCTTTACGCTATAACGGGAATGAAATTCACCAAACTTTCGTTCTGTGCGGAAGCCATAATTCGCCTATAATGATAACAGCATATAATGCTTTACCCACCGAACTGAAATGTATCGATAATACTAAGCACTTTGCAAAGAAACTGAAGTCGTACCTTTTACAGCACTGTTTTTATACTTTCCAAGAATATATCGCGCATCATCGAAATATGTAGTTAGTATTTTGTTGTCTAGTCTTTTTTTTTATTTATTTTATTTGTAAAATTATATATATATATATATTTCTTTTGTACAATATTGTGTGCTTCCTAGAAATGTGTCTGATATTAGATTAAATTTTGTAAGGCATTTACCTATTTACGTAAGGGATTTACCTTTTTCTAACTTTAAATGTCCAATTAAAAATTTCTTGCTTGCAAACGCATCTTACTCGTGGAATGAGTTCTTGAGCGCTCCGTTTGTTGTGACATAGAATAGGATACTGTATGTTCTTTTTCACTGCTGTTTTTTTTAATTTACTTTAATTTACTTATTTCTTAACCGATTTTGACTTCAAAGGTATCATTATAATTGTTGTATTCTGCATAACTTAATTACTTACGTCTTTTTATACATATCGCCGGAGATATGTAACGCACGCTAATAATATTAAATTAGCCCTGCCATGTTTTAATAAAAATATCCCACATAATTCGGTGGTATTTTCCTCGATTTTTCTCTGTGAACTAACAAAACTTTTATTTTGGATTTTTTTCAAAGCAAATAAGAATTATATCAGTAACAATTGAACTGAATTATAGTCAGTAATCTGATTTTAATAATAAAGTCTAAAGTGCAAGATATTTTTTTATAAAATTGTTTTTTTTTAATTTAAACTGTGGTCGATTAAGGTCCGGTTTAGAAAATATGTAAATAGTAAAATTACCTTACAGATTTCTCAGTCTAGAAAGTCTAACATTTATCTGACAATGAACTAAATGGCACCTTGTTGAATACTTACCTACATATCCCTTGCGATGTGTATAGCACAAAAATAATTGTGTACTACAGTACCCCGGTGGTATGTACCGCAGTTAACAATAAGGTATAAGGTTTGCATCTCCCGAAGTCAATGTGTTAAAATATTCCCATCACCAAAAGTATTCGCTTGAATATTTAAAATTAAATAATTAAGAATGGTTTAATATTTGCTTTATTATGTAACAAAATAGTTCTGAAGTATACATATACTGTTGTTTATTAGGAAAATATTACAAATTTACATTGAAGGTATATGCTTAATAAATATAATTACTTTTCAACTAAATTATTTTTCATTTAAATACATGCACCAAATTAAAAAATATATAAAGCAGATTATACAGAGTGGCCCAACGAAAACAGTCAAATTGAATATCTCCCAAAAAAATATTTGTTTGAAAAAACGCAAAAACAGGTCGATTTATAATCCAAGGGGGACACTTTTCTATCCTATACCCAACTGTCATACGTCATCCCCCTCCCTTCCAGCTCTCTAACCAATAGAATTTAAATAGGGAATGTACCATGAGTGGCATATCATTGAAAAGGTAATTTTATAGAGAATCCAGTAATGTGAATATGAATATCAGAAAATTTGATTTTAGCGTCTTCTTTCGGGGAAAAAATTGTTACATAATCCAAACTGTGACAACTCATATGAGAGCTAATTTTAATAGTAACTCAATGCGCGAATTGAAATTATGTAAAGATATTGAAAACTGACTAAAATAACTAAAAATAAGGATACCAAATCTGTTACGAACCCTATTTTTAGTTATTTTAATCAGTTTTCAATATCCTTACGTAATTTCAATTCGCGCGTTGAGTTACTATTAAAATTAGCTTTCATATGAGTTGTCACTTTGGATTATGTAACAATTTTTTCCCGAAAGAGGACGCTAAAATCAAATTTTCTGATATTCATATTCACATTACTGGATTCTCTATAAAATTACCTTTTCAATGATATGCCACTCATGGTACATTCCCTATTTAAATTCTATTGGTTAGAGAGCTGGAAGGGAGGGGGATGACGTATGACAGTTGGATATAGGATAGAAAAGTGTCCCCCTTGGATTATAAATCGACCTGTTTTTGCGATTTTTCAAACAAAAATTTTCTTGGAAGATATTCAGTCTGACGTTGGGCCACTCTGTATATCTATTAGCAGCTGCAAACAATCTAAAACAAAAATGAACATTTTTAAGAGTATCAATTATTAATGTATACTAATAATAATTATGTAAAACTGTGCAAAATTCGACCTTACCTACGTTGCATTAGTGCCAAGCAAATTTTCAATCTTTTAAAAGTCTGCGATAGTACTGTGGCTATAGGTATTTCATAACCATATCTAAAAAAACAAATTTATTATTTTGGGTTTTTTGTTGATGGAAAATATTCTTATTTATCCATTCTTCTCTTTTTTGATATAATTTCAAATTCCTGTTTCAGATTTTGATATTTTCCTATCTAGTTTTTCCAGTGATTCTGCATCTAAATTATTAATAAAATTTGAAGTCTTCACCTAGCATTCTTCTACGAGTTTCAAGGTCAACTTTTTGAATGAGTTGCTTTTTTTCTTCCATAGACTGCAATATCTCTTCTTTATGATGAGTTCTAATTTTTGAGCTATTTTTTGAAACCTAAGTTACCACTTTGTTTAAAACAGAATTATTTTCCATAATGGTATGATTCTTCCTTGTGTCTTCTACAGTCACCTCATGAATGGTTTTCATATTGTGTCTTCTTCGTATATACCTAACTGTTAGAGAATTTGACACGCTTTGGAATCCAAGTTGAAAATAAATAATCCAAGGGCAACACAATTTTATTATTTTAGAACAAGTTGTCAACTGGTATAACTGTGGAATATTCAATGAAAATTAAATAAAAATATGTGTAAAACTCGTAACCATAACCCTACTCGAACCACGATATAATTGGCGGTAAAATTGCATTTGTTTTTCTTTATATAAAACAGATTAGGGTAAAGGCACCAGTGAATGAACGGTCACCAGTGAATGAACACTTTTGTGTATTTCAGCTAATTTTAATAAATAGGTTAAACTAGAAACGGTAGCTCTTATGGCGATTGATTATATGATTATTTTCCTTTGCTGTGCTGTGATTGGCTTATTTTATTCACGTGACCATCAGTTTCAAATATAGTCAACATTTAACATGTGCGTCAACTGTGTACAACGCAGCTAAAGCTAATAAGGTATGTATTCATGACAGTTAAGCCATTACTGTTAAATGATAATTACTCTATACATACTAGGTTATATGGATGTATATAAGTGTAGATATTGACTATAAATCATAAAAGAGTCTTCAAATTTAATATTTCTATAAAATTTAGCTTTGTCTATTCACTAGTCCATGATTGTTACTCATGGCCCAGTGAATGGACACTGTGTTCATTCACTAGATTTTGTGGCCGATTCTTATATGTTATTCGTTGATGCACTAACAGATGCGTAATTATCTTTAGAAATTATATTTAACATCAAACTAGTCATTTAAGGTGCCTATCCAGTGAATGAACGGGAGGTTTCTGTCATGTTCATTCACTGGATTCTCCCTCGAATCCTAGGATTACCAGTTAATGAACACAGTGCTAAATAGTGTAATAATGTTTATTGTTTGTATTTATAATTCAGATTAGTGATAAAGATATTTTTTTTATTAAATTAGATGACCAATAAAAAGCAATATGTAAGATTTCGTTATGAAGAAGACTTGCTACCAATGGCCATTAACGAAATTAGAAGCGGTAAAATATCCCAGAATGCTGCATCGAAGAAATATGGTATTTCAAAATCAACAATCAACACTAAAATCAGAAATATTGTACCTATGGAACGAAGAATGGGACCTCCACCCATATTATCAGAATCTGAAGAAAAAAGATTGGATAATTGCGAAAGCGAAGTTAGGTTTCCCTATGCACCATGATGAAGTTCAGCTGGCAGTGCAAAATATCCTTAAAGCAAGTGGTCATGAAAATCCATTCCATGATGATAAACCGGGTAAGAAATGGTTAAAGCTGTTTTTAAAGAGGAGACCATCCATAGTGAAAAGAAACACGGAAATCATTTCAAAAGCTCGTGCAGCGGTTACTGAAGACACAATTAGGGACTGGTTTAACAATTTGACGGAATATCTACGAATGGAAAATCTCGAAGACATGGCTTCTGACTCCACTAGAATATACAATGCCGATGAGACTGGTATGCAGTTCTGTCCCAATACTGGCAAGCTATTAGGACCGAAAAATTATAAAGATTTTTACGTAATAAGCAGTGGACCAGAAAAGGAAAGTATGACAGTCTTGTGCAATTTTGCAGCATCTGGTCTAATAGTGCCACCAATGATAATTGTGCCATATAAAAGAGTTCCCCGTGATGTGGCTTTTTCAATACCCGACTCATATTTTCTTGGAAGATCGGATTCAGGGTGGATGGTATCCGAAACGTTCTATGAATATATAACAAACTGTTTTTACCCTTGGTTATTAGAAAACAAAATACAATTGCCAGTACTTTTGTTTTTGGACGGCCATAAGTCTCATATTAATGTAGAGTTATTTGAATTTTGTGTTCAAAAATCAATACTACTTTATTGTTTACCGCCAAACGCAACTCACATAGTTCAACCATGTGATGTTTCGATCTTCAAACCTCTCAAGACGGCGTGGAAGCAAGTAGTTCAAAAACACAAACAAATGACTAACATATACATAACGCAAGCCACTTTTACTCCTCTGTTTAAGAAAGCTTTCGATCAAGCAATCAATGAAGAAATAATCAAAAATTGCTTCAGATGTTGCGGATTATTTCCATTAGATCCGGATGCAGTAAATTACCAAAAAACACTTTCATTTAGACGAAATGAAATATTTACAGATCAGCATAATCGACATGAAAAACCTACACCACATGATCTACAAGCAACCATAAAAGTTTTAGATTATTGTTTCAGTGATCAAACTCGTGATATAAATTCCGAAATTTATACAGTTTATCAAAAATGCAAAGATGAAAGTCCAGCTGTAATGAATAACAATAATGATCACTATATAGATGCTATGCCATTAACGGAGTCAATTATAGATGAAATGCCATTGCAATTCGATGATATAACCTTACTTACTGAACATACAGATCACCTCGGCAACCTTTCATTGGACATCAGAAATTTAGATATAGAAAATATTAATGAAGAAGTTTTGATTCAACAAAACAATTACTTCGGCGGTGAAAACAGTATTCCTACAATCTCCACAGGTATTGCTATATGTGAATCACAAGCAAACAACTTCGAAAATTTAGAAGAAAACAAACCTTCAGATAGAATTCCCACTGGAATAGTAGACATCATCAATCCCCCATCTAAAACAATAGATTTAAGTGAAGGAGATTTAAATAAAGAAGCAAATTATTCGGTAGAGGAAAAATGTCCTCCTGCTAGATCTGATGATTGTGATAATTTATTTAATCTCTTAAGATTAATTGACCGTGGTGAAAAGTCATCTGAAGATAAGTCCTTAGAAACTGACTGTGATATTGTTGCAGCTAATTGTGATATTAAAGAAAGCCACACTAGTGTTAGTAGTTTAGTCCTTGATAAAAATGATAGTACTTTACAAGATTCCATAGTAAACAATATTAACTTTCAAGACACAAAAGGGAAAATAACTATTTTGTCAGATATCAAATTAGCACCTAGTCCAACCAATCACCTTTCCATGGATAATATTTGGAAAAAACAACTACATTGGCCAAAAATTGAAGAGAAAGTGAGTAATAAAAAAGTAAAAGACATAATGCCCTTTGCTTTGACATCGAAGGAATGGAAAGAACATTACGACGAAAAAGAGCGGAATAAAGCTGAAGCGATTGCATTAAAAGAAAGAAGAAAACAAGAAAAGCAGAAGAAAAAAAGCACAACCGAAAAAGAGACAGAAAAACATTAATTCAAAAAACAATCGTAATACTTCTATCCCTAAAGAAACTTATTCTAAAAAATCTAATAGTAACGAGGATAATGAAGTTGACAAAGAAAACGATTTTGAAAAATATTATAGTGAGGATAACGAAATTCAAGATGTAGAAAATGAAACTGCATATAAATTAAATGATTTTGTTATTGTTAGATATGACAAAAAATATTTTCCTGGTAAAGTACTAGATGAAGAAGACAAAGAATATGAAGTTAGCACAATGGTAGAGAGTGCAACAGGAAAGATGTGGAAATGGCCAGAGCCTCCAGATACAGTTTGGTACAAGGAAGCAGATGTCATGACAAAAATTACAGAGCCAAAGAAAATAAATTGTAGGGGCTTTTTTACAGTTAAAGAGATTAATAAATTTAAAAATGTTATTTAATAGTTTAGTCCATTCACAGGACCTAAGTGTTTATTCACTGCAATTTAATGTTCATTTACTGGAGTTTCTTTATATTTTGTTATTAAAAGTTGAATTACAAATAAATAGTCGTTTTTATCAAGTTTATATTCCTATATTTAAAAAAATCAAAGGATTAGAAGCAATCTACCATATAGGACTATCCTGTTATCTTCATAGTTTAATTATAACTAAAATAATTTTCAACCTAATGCACTAAATGTTCATTCACTGGTGCATTCACCCTAGCCATTATGCAACTAGTTAGTAACTAAATTTATATCGGCGGTAATAATCGCACATGCGCATTTAAAATTGTGAGGTGTTTTTACTGTCGCCTGCAAAAGTGCAGTTCAGGCGTGATCCGCCAAGCACTGCTTACAAGGCGCTTTCTTAACCTAAAATCTTGGCAGTTCTGTCACATGTGAATGGTGGATGAGTTCGTGTAAAATTAATTAACGTTATTGTTGTAAAAATTTGAGCATACTGGATATTATTTACGTTGGAATAAGGTGTAGTATTTATATCCAATTTCGACAACTTAATTTAGCATTAAACTATTACGGTTTTAGATTAAAATCTTACCTACATATTAGTGGTGAGACGGGTAGTAACTATTCGTTACTCGTTAATACCCGAAGTACCGATTACTCGTTGTTAGAAGTATTCGTTCCTGGGTTTCTGTAGGTATTCATGGATTGCAGCGTTTAATAGTTTCGTAAAATATCTTTTAGTAGAAAACTGTTAAGTAAGTAGCTGTAACCGTGATAACTAGTAATAACAATTATCTAATCAAATCTCTAAACGCTATTCCCCTTTCTGTATATGTTTAATTACTTTTATTTTTACTCATTGTAGGAAAATAAGCAGGGGAAGTGATTTTCCCTTTTTTCAACAAAATAATTTCAGGCCTCTCCTAACTAAAAACACGCAGTTGGTGCATAACGGGTACCCGTTACTTTCGTTTTGCTTTCGATATTTACCGACACCGAGTCCGACTACTTCGAACCCGTGATCCAAGGACCGGCATCCATCCTAGCGTATGAAATCGGTACTAGAAACGAATATTTAGTAACGAGTACTTTTGGAAAAGTACCTAATAGTTACAGATCCCGGAAAGTAACGAAACTTCCCACCACTACAGCATATACTCAAAATTTCTGTGGTAAGTTACAATATGTATAATAAAGCTTCTTTTCTCATTGTGCGTAATTATCAACGCCCTTTTTAACACGTTTTACATGATCAAAAGTCGAAACTCTTTTATGTAACTTGTAATTATTCATAACACGAAAGCTTTTTAAAGTACCAGTCTTACTTTATTGCGCAAGCGTACTTCACTCCGACGAGATCAAATGATTTGTGCATGAATCTATAAAGTTTATACCACATAAATTATGTTGTATTACGGTAATTACAATATTAATTAATTTTGCGTGAATTCACTTTGATTGACAGTAATGACAGTGCACTTCACTCATTGCCAATTTTGACAAAATGAAAGTTAAGTTGGCAGCTCAAGTGCTTAGCCATACCGTAGCAAGTGCTATGAACACCTACCTTTCTCTAGGAGCACTACCTGCAGATTCCACGACAACCATAGAAGTAATTGAAAAATTTAATACACTTTTTGACATCCTCAATTCCTCCGGTAAAGATGTACAAAATAAATTTAAAAATTTCTTTGAAGGTGCACCCTATCAACTAAATTTTTTAAATGACATGGTGCAATTTTTAAGAGATTTAAAAATTGTAAATAAGTCTGGAGTGGATGTAACACAAAAATGTAAATTTAATACAAATTGGATAGTTACCATTAATGGTATTAAGTTGTTATGGGAAAAATTACATTCACAAAATTTCAAATATCTTAAGACTAGACGTTTAAATCAAGATTGTCTTGAGCACTTCTTTGGAAGCATCCGTCAACAAGGAGGAAATTCCGTAAACCCTACACCAATTCAATTTGAGCGTGCATTTAAGAAGCTGTTTTGCCAAAGTTTTTTACATACAACAGGAATGAATTGTGAAAGTGACTTTGATGAACTTTTGACAAAATTAAATACCTCAAACTTTACTTTTCATGCAGAAGAAACCAATACAGAACAATCGCAAGCAATAGCACTTAATAATTACGATTACAGACATGAAGTTCTACCAGTGCAAAATGCCTTTACTTATGTATGTGGATACTTAATCAAAAAAGCGCTACAAATACATAGTTGTGAAATATGTCTCACATTTTCAAAGAGTGCAGAAATTTTAGATACCAACAAGTTGCTTTTGCACTTTAAAGCTTTTGATACTGATAAAAGTATTTATGGTGGTTTGAGATCACCAAACGAAGAATTTATTAACTTTGTCTATACTTTAGAAAAAATCTTTGTTTCAAAATATGAAAAATTCTGCATGACCTCAGGCTTTTCAAAATATTATTTCGAAGAAATGAGGCACATAACATTTTGTCATCCATGTGTGCAATTTCCAAGTGACTATCTTATAAAGCTCTTCATACGAATGAGAATTTTTTACTCATTAAAATATGCGAATAGGGAGCTAAAAAACAAAAATGTTAAAAAACGAGACCGAAAAATAAGAATTTTAACTCATTTGTAATATTTGTAGATAGTTTAATTAATTAATTAGTTATTAGGTATTTGTAGATAGCAGAGAGTTTATAGATAACCTTATTTCTTTGTACTAATTTTTCTTACAAGTTGTTTGTGAAGTTTTTATTATTAAATTTTTGATTAAATGAATGCCCGTTATTTATTATATAAGAAATATATTGTCTACATTCGTTTTACAAATATATAACTTAAATTTTACTTAATATTAATTGTTAAATTGCATTAGAATGCTAAACGCATATAGACAAATATTTAAAATTCCCGCTTGCGATACAACCTATTAAATGGCGTCAAGGTTACAGAAAATAGGCCGTTAAAGATCAAAGTGCCGCCGCCAGCCTTCGCATCTGTGTAGTTACTTTAATCTGTGCATGCGCACTAAAATTCTATCCACTCAAAAAGCTCAAGCCTTCGCATCTGTGTAGTTACTTTAATCTGTGGCCAAAGTGTCGACTTTTAGCGTTTTCTCGAGCAGAAAAATTCAATGTAAGTTTTTCAAAACGCCCAGGCCAGTTAGAACTCGCTTTTGATTTAGAAGGCCATGTTACGACCTTAAAGGTATGATACATATAATCTATTCACTCTTTTTCCTCGTCCCAGTAGGCGAGTTAGGGTGACATTTTTGTTGGTATCACAATGAAACATAGACGTCAGATGAGACGGTTATGTTTATTTTTAATTTCATGGTTATAATTTCAATCCACTGACGGAGACTTTGTTGCCAGCTCGATGTAGTGCATATTTCACGG
Organism: Dorcus hopei; assembly: GCA_033060865.1. Classification (NCBI taxonomy): domain Eukaryota; kingdom Metazoa; phylum Arthropoda; class Insecta; order Coleoptera; family Lucanidae; genus Dorcus; species Dorcus hopei. The sequence continues at coordinate 3,215,267 of CM065423.1, read as the reverse complement.
TGCCATAGTCGGTGCTCCTTCGTATAATATTTGGCAACATAGTCAGATTAGTCAGATTAGTGGTATGGAACTGTCATTAATATTTTTCATGTCAGATTCTGGCATCTATCAAACTTCGGGACAGCAACTTAACGAAACGAGAACTCGGCCTACTGAGACGAGGATAAAGAGTGAATAGAAACCATGGCCACCTCCATTAACATTCACTGACGTGTATGTATGGCCGTTTCAATTCGCCTAAAATTCGGTTCCAAGAAAGCATGCCATGGAGTACTCCCCTCAGCGCTCCCTATTAAAGGTACTACAAAACTACTAACGGTAACTTAATGACAACTGCAATTACTTAAAATCTCACAAGAGGCGCTGAGGGGAGTACTGTCAAAATTTTTAAAAGTCAAATTGAAACGGCCATACATACACGTCAGTGAATGTTAATGTAGCTGGCCATGATAGGAACAGACGAGTTTACGTTTCGTTTGCGCATAGCGTCACTGAGTGACAAAAATCGAACTTTGTGTGCTATAATTGAAAGAAACAAAATTAATAAATGTCCATTTATGATGCTTTTATATACTTTATATCGTCAACTTAATACTCTAGTTAGGTCTCCGATTTCAGTAAATGTGCGAATTTTTTTTTTATTTTCTCATTTTAAGACGAATTCGCAGCGCTTTTGTCACAGGATGACGTAGTCGATGCGCAAGAGCATACCTTTAAGCTTCGTAGTATCATGAGGCCGGCGCTAGTGATGGGTAAAAGAAGTAACAGGTATGAACCGTTACTGTACCGACACAAAACCTGTTACAAATACCCGTTCCAAAATAACAAAATAATAATAATAATACCTGTTCCAGAAATAACATGTGTTCATGAAAATACCTGTTCCAAAAATAACAGATACTTCTAATACCTGTTCCAAAATAACAGGTATTTTTAATAGCTGTTCTAGAAATAACAGGTTTGATTTTGAGCGCGTGATCACCACCGCGACTACTCAAGGCAAGCTGTTCTCCAGCAACGAATGCATTCCATTCATTCGATCTCTGCGTAGTTAATAATTGAAGGGTCCAGGGGCAAAACGATAAGGGTTCATTTTTACTCTTACATGGTGTTTTTTCATTCATTGCCTGGTCCAAAATTAATCTATAATGGTTTTATTTGCATCTAAAGCTACGGTTTGTTAGGACAGTGCGCGGCGCACGACGCAAACGTAGAGCAGACGCGCCAAGCAGAGCGCATTTGAGTTTTACGCCAGCATGTTTTGTTAGAAAAGTCGAAAAGGTAAAGCAGACACGCTAAGCAGAACGCATTTGCATTTGAAGAGTATAGATAATGACAATCTGTCGTGAGTCGAGCTCGACGTTTGCGTCGAAATCTGTTGCACTCAGGTATCGACGCAAACTCACAGCGCGTGAGTTCAGCAAAACGTTTGCGCTCAACTGAACTTACTCTAACAAGCCACTTTTATTTAAATCAAAGCCCTAAGTTTCAGCGCACGTATGTCGCGCTCGACTTACTGTAAGTTTTGCGCCGCGCACTGTTCTAACAAACCGTAGCTTTAATTGTTTATAATGTAGTCTGTCACGGGAAAACACAAACACAAAGCGCCTGATTGTGTATGAACGGATTTAATAATACTTTAAATAATGAATTTACATACAAACATAAGTAATTCACTTCACATTACACCTACTACTCCTCTTGACCCCCTTGACTCCTTCTCTCTCTCTACTCTTGCAGTTCTGCCAACTGTCGCTTACACTCGGCCATTTCTGCAATTTGAGCGCCCTCGCTCAATTTTTCTTACTCCGGGGAAAATTGGTAGGCAATAGTACTTCAACTTGGATGGCGGTCGGATCACTCTTCTACTCTTTTTGTGATGCTCTTCTCGCTTCTTACTTTGGAGTTTCTGATAGACTGCCTCCTGTTCAACCTCTTCTTCACTCAGTTGCGGTTCTGTATCTCCTAACTTCATTTTCCCTTCTTTCCTCAGCTTCCTTATCTCCGTCTTCTTCGACTTCTAACTACTAACTGTGAGATGTGTGCTATAGTATTGTACCTTCTTTCATTTTCGTCCAAATTCTCAACTCTGTAGGTATCAGCTGGTAGATAGATAGATAGATAGATTTATTGGTCCCAGAAATACGTATATAAAGGACACGTCAATTACAAAAAAAAGTAATAATAACATTATGTAAACAACAAAAATACAAAAATAAATAATAAATAAATTTTTAAAACAAACAGAAATGAACTGTGTGAAACTGAAAAAACTGTGTGTGAAACTGAATAATAACACAGAAATGGTACAAAGCAAAATTATAAAATAATATTTTGTATCACAAGTAGGAGGGAAAAAATAATATTAAATATGTATATATATTACAGTGATGCCATTAATTGTTTATATTCTTCGATGGAATAAACACAATTTTGAACAAGTAATTTTTTTAATTCAGATTTAAAAGTATTGTACTTAGTCAAGTGTTTCAAATGCGAAGGAAGCAAATTGAACAGTTTAGGGCCAGAAGTTGTCGGACTTCTATAAGTGAAGTTGGTACGACTAGCAGGAATTCTGTAATCATCTCGAAGTCGTGTGTCATATGAATGAAAATCTGAATTTTTGCAAACATTGCTTGATTTATATAAACATATGATGCTAATTCAAGTATATACAAAGCAGGCAGAGGTAAAATATTATAGGCAATAAAATATGGTCTGCAAGATTCATTAGATTTAATGTTAAAAATACAACGTATAATTCTTTTCTGTGCCAAGAATACATCTTTAGAAAGAACTGAATTGCCCCAAAAGCAAATTCCATATGACAATCTTGAGTGCACCTGAGAAAAATAATATGAAAATATATAATTTAACCTAATTACAGATTTGAGGCTACGAATTTGAAAACATAATGAATTTAGTTTTTATTAGGTTATAGCAATGCTGTTTCCAATCCAGTCTTTCATCTATGTAAAGACCAAGAAATTTGATAACAGATTCCTGTTTCAAAATGGTACCGTTTAGTTGAATATCCAAGTGTGGAGACTGAGGATAAGCTGAACGGAAAACAATTAAGTTTGTTTTACTAGAGTTTAGGAAAAGTTTATTTATATTAAACCATTGGCTTAATTCTTGCAGTAACAGAGTTCCTTTAATTACCAAATCTCTAAAATCTGTGCCATCAAAAACCGCTGATGTATCATCAGCATACATTATTAACATGTAATTTACAAATAAAACAATATCATTTACAAAAAGTAGGAATAAAATCGGTCCTAAAATCGAACCTTGCGGCACCCCAATGTTTATTGGGAGCACACAAGAATTTGCTGTCAATAATTCATTCAGCTTGGTAAATTTAATTTGTACATATTGGCTACGATTTTTAAGTATGAAGAAAACCAGTCACGAACTACCCCACGAATACCGTACATTTCCAATTTAGACAAAAGTAGATTATGGTCGACGCAATCAAATGCTTTACTCAAGTCGCATAATATAGCCGCTGATTTTACTCCTCTGTTCATAGACAAAGTTATTTCGTTAATGAAAGAATGTATCGCTGTTATTGTTGAAAACCCTTTACGAAAACCATGCTGCTTATTAGTAATTATATTGTGCTTATTTAAGTGTTCTAATAATCTGTCGAGCATCGCGTACTCAAAGATTTTTGATAGCGCTGAAGTTAAAGAAACCGGTCTGTAATTATTTATCTCCTGCACTGAATTTTTCTTATAAATTGGGATCACGGTTGCTTTTTTTAAGGCTTGCGGAAATTCTCCTTTAATAAATGACAAATTTACCAATTGAGTCATGGGAGTTAAGATAAATGAATAATTGTCGCGTAAAATTGAACAAGGAATATCGTCTGGTCCAGACGAAGCTTTGTATTTTAGTTGCTTAAATACTGATGCTAGTTCATTTTCTGTAAACGGAAAAACAAACATATTGGAATCAACGCAAACACTGTTTTTGATATGCTTCACGATATTGTTTGACTTTGAAATATTTTTTATGATTTCGTGGGGAGCGTTTTGAAAAAAGTTGTTAAAAGCATTGGCAATTTCTGAAGGATTTTCTTCTAAGTGGCCATTTATATTAAGCGATATATTCTTATTTATGCGCTGAACGTTTGTAAGTTCGGATATAATTGTCCAGGCAGTTCGGATTTTGTTATTGGAAGATGCTATTTTGTTTTCATAGTACGATTTCTTTGTTTCGTTAACTAATGAATTATGTTTACGCTTCATGTCAATGTATATTGATTTAAGTTCTGGAAACTTCTGTTGCATTCGATACCAATCCCTAAGTGTAATACTTGATCTTTTAATTTCATCAGTTATCCAACCTTTATTTTTGAGTTATTGTTTACTCTTAACCGTTTTAGGGGAAAAATTTCATTAAAATAACTTACGAACGCGTCATAAAAATAATCAAAAGCAGCATTAAAATTATCAAATTTATTGAAATCTGGCCAAACAGCACTAGCGAGTGTTGTTTGAAATAAGTGAACTGAATTTTTGTCGTAACGGCGAGCTGATGTATAACTCACTATATTGCTTACTTGCTTATCTTTCAATTTGCATACCACATAATCATGATCAGAAACAGAACAGCATAATACATCACAATAAAAAAGTTCTATGCTAGAAAAAATATTGTCAAGAATTGCAGCCTGCCTAGTTGGTTTAAATATATATTCATAAATGCCGTATGTTTGACACAAATGTCTTAAGCGGTCAGTATTTTCATCACATTCTTTATGAAAATGTACGTTAAAATCTCCCAGAACAATTATATGAACCTGTTCTCTGAAAACATGACTTAACATATCTGACATATTATCTATAAAATTTTGAAAATTACCGGCCGTAGATCTGTAACAATTGATGATTACATACATCTCACCTTTTAGTTTTAGTTTGGCTCCGCATACTTCAATATCAAATTCCACACAAAATTGACTTAAATCAAAATTTTCAATCTCCAGATCCTCCACTGCCCAAATCGCAACTCCACCGCATTTGTGAACCGTTCTACAAAATTTACTAACTAATTTAAAATTAGAAAAGTGTAAAGCATCAATGGCATCACTGGAAGCCCAAATCTCAGATAAACATAAAATTTTAACATTTTTATTAAAAAAATCAATTTCAATTTGTGCAATTTTAGATACATTTAAACACTGAATGTTGACAGACACAATATCAAGAAAATCTAAGTCAGATTCGACGAGTTGACTTTTAACGAATTAGAAGAAGAGAAGTTTCCATGCAAAGTTATAGGGAATCCCGGTAAATTTGTATCATTTTCAACTGTTGTCGAATCCAAAGTAGTATTCGTCTTCAATGGAAATATCGTTTCATCCAGATGAATTACTTTCAGGGTCTTGTTTCGCGAAAAGGCCTTAACTTGATCAGCAACTGCACCAAATAATTTAATTTTTGCCGCCATTTTTAAATGTGGACCGTACTTATTATAGTCAGTTTCTCTTAAATTAATGTTGGGATCAATGTAACACACGTTTTCACTATTTCTAGCGATATTAAAAAGTTTACAGTTTAACTCGTAGATAATTTTATTTAATACGTCTCGTTTAGGCCAATATGGCACTCCGACTAATATTAAATTGGTAGTTTTTGAAGTATTTTTCAACTTGCTTAAGAAGTTTGAATCAAATTTATTTCCCTTTAAGGCATTATTGGTTCCACCTAATATAACAATATAATCGTTTTTACAGTAACCTTTTGCTAGATTGGTTACATCTTCAAGCACATACTCCATTAAAGCGTTGGGTTTAAATACGGATGAAATTTCAAATGCTTCCGGGAGTTGGTTTCGAAGTATCTCAGCACCTCGCCGTCCATGACTGTCAGCCAATAGTAGGATTTTATTTTTGTTTTTAGGACGTAGACAATTTGGTTTAATTGCAGTAACCTCAACACATCCCGAAGATGTTCCTGAATTAGTGGTAGGTATCACAGACGGAGACAATTTTTTATTTGGTAATTGATTTGCCTTTTCAACATTATTTTTATGAAGTCGTTTGGTAGTTCGTTGTCTCAGTTTAGTAACTGACACTTTTAAAAAATTAATCTGATCTTCAAGTTGCTGAATTTTATTTATTAAATTCCAGTAGCTGTTTCTTTTCTTCTTTGATGTTGGGCGTTGCATTTCAACAACAGTTTCTATGCTGTCATTACTGGAAAACGAATCATCACTTCCCTCATTTACGTAACTAGAGTCCAGGATTAATTGAAGCCTTTTAATTAATTGTTCCTTTTTCCGGTGGTAATTTGTTTATGTTTTTTAAGTTCTTCTCTTAAATCAGCCAGTTTCAAGTCTTTTATTTTTATGCGATGCATTTTTGTTCACAATGTTTTGTTGAACTGATAAGATGTTTACACTATACCACGTAAAGTTTTACACATGAAATATCTTTTTCAGACGACGTGAATCGAAATTATTATGACTGGATATCTTTTAGTAAGATTAAACGTTAAAATTTATCAAATATATTTATAGCTGATATTAAACTTTAACTTTAAAATGTTGTAAGGCTTTTTGGTTACTTGATTCGAAAGTTCTTATAAAAGATGATCAATTTAAACAATGTTTTTACTGTTAAACTTGCTTCTCGGACGCACAACCACACAACACGTGCACTCACGGTCAAGCGTTCTCTTCTATGGTAATACTTGTGTCACCACCAATGGTCCACGATACTTTGGTTGCATTTTTGTTGGTTCTCCGGTTGCAATTGCAGCTCTTCGCATTACTACAATATCTCCAACCTCATAGTTTTCTCCTTCGAACCTTTTCTTGTCGTACTGTCTCTTATATCGATCTTGCGCCTTTTGAGTATTTCTGATTACAGTTTCCCATAGTTCTTCATGTGGCGTCCACACGTTGACGTCTTCACAAACTCGACTTAATTTGCCATCTACGAATATAGGTAAGTATCCATACAGTGCCTCGAAAGGTGTCTTTCCTGTTGATTTGCTTTCCGCCAAATTCAAGTTCCGTTCTATTTCTCTCATATTCTTGTCCCAGTCGTATTCGTTTTCCATCGCCGCTAACACCATAGGTATGAGAGTCCGGTTTACCCTCTGTTTAGGTAGAAATTAGAAATTAAAGTTTTATTCTTTTGACATATACGTATATTACACAATGATTACATACATAAAAATTCTTTTTTTTTTTTGGTTGCTAAGAACGGTTCGCACGAAATTACATTATATTCATTGCAACATATTGATCTTCAACATCCCGCCCCCCTTGAAATAACAATTTCAATATTTAAATAATAATAACAATAAGTAAATGACTGTAGCTAATAAACTGTCTCTGAATAACACAGGTAGCTACCTCGAAGCATCTTGAGTGACTCTAACATTTAATCCACTGAGTTAAGTCTCAATTTAACACTTCTTGTAAAAATTCCTTCACCTCTGCTACTTGTACGACATTATCACTTCCTGGAAATAAACTGACGATGCGTCCCAAAATCCACTGCAGAGGAAGCTGATTGTCCTCAATCAGCAAAACCAAATCGCCAATTTTCAAATTAGAGTCGCCTTTGGTCCACTTTGTGCGAGTTTGAAGGTGATGAAGATATTCGGTCTTCCATCTTTTCCAAAAATCTTGTTTGACCTTTTGGAGATGTTCCCATCGAGACAAAAAGATATTCGAAACATTTAATAATGGTCTTGATACTGGCTCTAGTGGTGAACTTCCTAACAAAAAATGGGAAGGGGTTAAACAAGTAAAGTCTGTTGGATCGGAACACAAAGGCATCAATGGACGGGAATTTAATACTGATTCTATTTCTATTAATAAAGTATTATACTCTTCAAAAGTATACAGCAATCCCTTTGTCACCGTGTACAAATGCTTTTTCACAGATTTTACTGCAGCCTCCCAAAGGCCTCCGAAGTGTGGAGACTTAGGTGGTATAAATTTCCAATTTATTTGTTGTTCCGATATTCTGTCTTTAATTTCATTTTTATTTTCAATCAAAAAATTGTAAATCTTTTGAATCTCACGTGACGCTCCAACGAAATTTGTAGCGTTGTCTGAATATACCGGCTGTTTCAAATTGGGTGTGCACTGAAGGAATCTCCTAAACCATGAGAGTTACAGATTCGGTTAAATGGAAGAAAAGTTGCACCAGTCATTGCTTAATTCGTATCCATTAACAGAATCAATTTTCTCTTAGTTGTTCTTGAAATATTGGTGAAAATGTAAAAATATCGATTTTCCTTTTTCTTCTGTAACTCCCTTATTAAAAATAATTTAGAAATTCTGTCTTAACTTTCTACAGGTACTTTTGGATTCTACTTCAAATAGGGGCAGTAGAATTGTGGTCACACGTTTCGTCTCTCCGCGACCATCCTCGGTTTACATTTTTTAAATATAACGTATACCTTTTTATTATCGCATTTGTTGCCATTTTTTCTCCTGATTGTAATGGTATATCACACTTAATTGTTGATATTAATTTGAGGCTTAAATACTACAGATTTTTATACGAAAATTTTATTTAATACATAATTTCAAATATTTAGTTCATTTTCTTAGGTATAGTGTAAATTTCAATGAATTATTTAATATCTGTCTCTTTAGTTATTGTATAATAAATTCTTTTAACGGACACTGATAGTGCACATTTGTAGTATCCGTTAAAAGAATTTGTTATACGAGATAGTTGTTGACGAGGCTAATTTTACAAACAAGGGAATATTTAATAGAAATGTACATAGATATTGGTTCAGGGAGAATCAAAAAAGATTTCAACAAGTGTGACCACAGATACAATTCAGCTTAAATGTTTGGTGTGGTATTTGGCATAATAGAATTAATGGTCTGATCATTTACGAAAATCATGTAACAGCTGAATGTTACATCGATTTTTTAAGAACAGCATTGGAAAACATTTTAGATTACATTCCTCTAAATCATATTAGGGAATTGTAATTTCAAAATAATGGAGCACCTGCACATAATGCTGAAATAACAACAAATTATTTGAATCAAACATTTTCTGATAGGTACAAATAGACCTGTCGCGTGGCCTCTAAGATCACCATTATATATTAGCCAATACTAGCCCTTTGATTTTTTATTGATTGATTGATTGATTTTATTGATTTTTCCTCTTCCGACATTTGAATGTTAGTTATTAATATTTAGTAAGTAAAAAAAGTACTTATTATATTTACTTATTAAATAAATCATGACGAAACTGTATCAAGCTTTTTTTATCATATTTTAACTTTACTTGAAAAAAGTATTAATTGTTATACATCACTGCAATCAACAGAAAAAATGCTATCGAATAGAATAATTAAAAGATATACGTTGTATTTAAAAAATCGAAACTGAAGATGGTCGTGGAGAGACGAAAGGTTTGACTTCAATTCTGCCACCTCTATTCGAAGCAGAATAAGAAAGTGCCTGTAGAAAGTTAAATCAGAATTTCAAAATTATTTATAATACGAGAGATACAGAGGAAAAAAAAATCGGCATTTTTACATTTTGATCAATATCTCAAGAAGAAATAAGAAAAAATTTATTCTGTGAATGAATACGAATTAGGCATTGATTTGTGCAACTTTTCTTCCATTTAACTAAATTTGTATCTCTTACGGTTTGGAAGATCCCTTCAGTGCACACTCAATTTGAAACAGCCGGTATAGTTCGACACAATCCTCTTCTAGCTACGAATCTTCTGAGAGCTGCAAGAAACGCTTCAGATGTAAGATCACTGACCAGCTCCAGATGCATGGCTTTCGTAGCAAAGCAAATAAACACAGAGATGTATGCTTTTGTAATGTGCATTCGTCCTCTTCTTTTACTTTCTCTTACTCTAAGTGGTCCAGCAAAATCGATTCCGCAAATTTCAAACGGTCTTGAAAACTGCCCAACTCTTGAATGTGGAAGATCTGCCATAATATAGTCAGGAACTTTGGGTCTGTAACGGAAACAAGGTATACAATTACTGGTCACCTTCCGAGCTTCTCGGGAACCCGATAAAGGCCAATATTTACAACGTATCGAAGATAAAAGGTGATTCGGTCCACAATGCTTAAGACGAATATGTTCTTGTTGTAAAATTAATTTAGTAATTGGATGTCTTGCAGGCAGTACGACTGGATGCTTATGATCTTCCGAAATTTCTGCATTATTTAGGCGTCCGCCAACTCTTATCAAATTATTCTGATCTAAAAAGGGTTTAAGATGGATCAAGGGACTCTTGTTGTCAATGCATTTCCCTGCTTGTAATTTTTGGATGTCATCAGGAAATGCTTCCTTTTGAGTTAACTGAACTATTTTAACTTTAGCATTTTCCAATTCTTCTATTGTTAAAGCTTCTGTTTGTTTCACACCTTTCAAATTATTGTAGAATCTGTAACAGTATGCTACTACTCTCTGTAGTGTCCAGAACTTCGAATACCTTCTCAACAACTCAAAATCAGTTGTGCTCGAAACCACATTAACAGAAATTTTAAACTCATTTTAATTTTCCTTTGGTATTTGAAAATTTTGAGTCGGCCATTCTTTAACAAAGGGCAACCACTTTGGTCCATGCCACCAAATATTTGAAGTTAATAATTGTGTTATCAAAGCACTTCGTGAAAGAAGATCTGCAGGCTTAGCTCTTGAGGGTATGTGATGCCATTCACAATCGTGAGTTAATTCTTGTATCACTGCTACTCGATTTGCTACGAAAGTTTGTAAATTGTTCGGGAAGTGTTGATCCAATATAAAGTAATAGTGGAATCACTCCATAAATGAACTTCTGCTATTCTGGTTTCTAATGCTTTTCTAACTATCGTAACAAGTTTGCCAACAGAAGTGCAGCATTCAGTTCCAACCGAGGTATTGTTACGGTTTTTAATGGTGCAACCTTAGACTTCGAGCATATAAGATTGACTTGAGGTTGATTCTCCTGATTATAACTAAGAACGTAAATGCATGCTCCGAATCCCTTTTCAGAAGCATCCGAGAAACCGTGAATGATGATTTTCCGGGAAACATTTCCAGAGTTTACGTTTCTTAACATTGTAAATGACTCCAACTGCTGTAAAGATTGCCGAAATAAATTCCATACTTGTTTGAGTTTCTCTGGTATTTCGTCATCCCAGTCACTCCATATTTTCCATAATTCTTGCATGATAAGTTTTGCAAACATAATCACTGGACCAATCATGCCTAAGGGATCATAGATCTGTGCAATAGTGGATAAAATAGTTCGCTTTGTCACTATTTGGAAGTTGAATTGCATATTGAAGCGTATCCTTTGAGCTATTCCATAATAATCCTAATGTTTTAATCGAGTCTCCGCTGTGCAACACCAATAAATCATCTGATCTTCCTGGATGTTCCAAATTATCTAATACTATCGCACAGTTTGATCTCCACTTTCTTAGATGAAACTGACCCTTTTTTAATAAATCATTCAATTGTGTTTGCAAAGCTTTTGCTTCTTTGATTGTATCTGCTCCACTTAAGAGGTCGTCCATGTAAAAATCACGCTCTAACACCTTAGCTGCTATCGAAAACTCTCCTTTCTCTTGAAAAGCTAGCTCTCTCAGACACCTCATGGCCAAATATGGTGCACAAGAGGTTCCGTACGTTACTGTATTCAATGTGTATGTTTTAACCGGGTCTTCTGAGTTCTTTCTCCACAAGATCTGCTGTAAACATCTGTGTTTTTCTGCTACCGAAACATTTGAGCAACATCCGCTGTTATAACATACTCATGGCAACGAAAACGTAACAGAATCTCCAACTGGTCATTTTGAAGATTTGGACCAGGCATTAACTTATCATTCAGTGATACTCCATTCGTTGTCTTTGCTGAAGCATCGAACACCACACGCAGTTTCGTTGTCAGACTTTCACTTCGAATTACGGGCTGATGTGGCATATAAAAATGTTCCTTTTCGTTCTGCATTTCACTATGGTTTTCCGACATATGACCTGCTGCCTCGTAATCTTCCAAAAAATCAACATATTGTTTTTTCAAATCAGAGTTCTTCTGAAATTTTTTCTCAGTGTATTTTAATCTCTTTAATGCAATATCAAACGATTTTCCTAGAATAATATTCGTTTTTTGTGGCAATTCAACTATGAATCTTCCGTCTTTGTTTCGGCGGTAAGTATTTTTAAAGTGTTCTTCACAAATTTCATCTTCTTGACTTTTAATTCGTTTATTTTCTACTTCTTCTGTTATCCAGTGGCGGCTCGTCGGGGTGGGCAGGGTGGGCACTGCCCACCCTGTTAAAGTTTATCAATACATAATTAAAGCAGGTTCTTGTCCGATGAAAATTGTATCACAAAATCTTATAAACGGTGCGTATAATTAGTGTCCATTTATAAGATTTTACAATACAATTTAAACTTTAAAATAATTTTGAAATATTTTGTAAATTTCTTTTTCATCTGTTTGTGTTCTTTAAATTTATAAATCCAGAACATTATTGTAATGCGTAATTAAAAATGTGCATGTGATCTAGATTCTAGAACTTTGTATAATTCCGCACGCTCGGTAATACGTTAAATTGCGATGCGGTGCAGCTCCTTGCCACTATGCATGAGTAGGGTGGGCTCGCCCCCTGCATGATTGTAAGTGCAGATATACGCTGTCCTTTCATTTAATGTGATAGACAGAAAGGAACGCTACACCTAGGTTGTTACGTTACCCTCTCTTACGTTCACCCGTTGGGCAGGCCCACGGCCACGTGACAACTCGAGATCGGAGTGCTGTCTAAAGAGTGGGATAATTTGCCAAATTTTGTATTTTATTTTGAATCTTCTGTCATTTCTGTTTGATTAATACCTAATAAATGTTACATAATATTCAATATTCGTCTGAAAGATTTATATTATACATTGTAACGCATATAACTAAAAACAAAAAGAATAATAGCTGGTCTGAAGTTATATTAAAGACAGATCGCGGGAGGGCAAGCCCGTCCTACAATTCGTCTGTGTTCGGTTGTTCACGAGGATCATCCGAGTTAAAAACGTTAACGTCAACGCTTTATTATTAATTTAACTAAGGTGACAGATTTCGATATTAATGTTTTAAAATGGCAGATGTATCATTTAAAAATTTATATTAGTTCTTATTTTCAGAATTTATTTTAGTTACTGTTTTGCATTTTATTTAATTATTCTGAGAATTTATTTAAGTTATTGTTTTAAATTTTATTTAGTTATTATTTTGAGAATTTATTTCAGTTACTGTTTAGCTACAGTTTTAAATTTTATCATTTCAGAATTTGTTTTAGTAATTCTTAGAATATATTTTGTTTTCTTTTTTTAATGTGTGGAAAATTGGAGACATACGGAGATAATGACATATCATATCATAACGATAATACTTGTTCATCAACTTGTTAAAATAACTTCTAACAAAGAACATTTAAAAAATATCAATCAGAGGAATGTCTTTATAAAAGGTTCTTTAGTTTTTCAAATGTTGCCCACCCTCTGCATATCTTGAAGAGCCGCCACTGCTGTTATCCAAAATTTTTCAAGCTGTTGCTCTAACAATTTGTTTGTCGTTAGCAAATGAATCGCTCTGTCTTTCAATTTACAATCAGCTGCTGTAAGTTCTCCTCCAAAAATCCATTCTAGATATGTGTTCTGTAAAATAGGTTGATTTTTTCTCACAAATGTTTCTCCATGTCTCAAAAGCCTCCAATACAATCCAGCACCAATAAGAAGATCAATCGAACCGGGAGTATCAAATTCTGGGTCTGCCAGCTCAACATCTTCAGGGACATTAATTCTTGTTTTATCTAATTGAGTCTGAGGTAGTTTATCCGTTATAACCGGTAGAATTAAACAATTTTCTTGAGATGTGAATCTTGAAGTGGTGGAGATGATTTTAATTGTGACCGACTTTCTAATTTTGTTTTGGACTGGTTAATTGCACTTACTGGGACCTCCATTTGATTGAACGGAATTTTTAATTTTTCAGCAAATTCTTCTGTAATCAGATTGACCTGTGCTCCAGAGTCCAATAAAGCTCGTCCTCTATGTAATATTCCGTCTCTATCGCTTACATACACCTGAGCTGTTGAAAGAACGACACAGTTGATTTTTTGAGGCGAGAAATGACTCACCACTGCTTCAATTGGCCGCTCCGATCCGGTGTTATCTTTTCTGCCTTCTATTGGATTCTGCAAGTTTTGGTTTGCCGAAATATAATCATTTTTTGTTTTTTCTTCTTGGTAAACTCGATGACCACCATGCAATATTGTATTGTGTTTGAAATTACACATATTACAGTTGGCCAATTTACAGTCTTTACTGATGTGACCTACTTTAAGACAGTTTATGCATAATTTTAGCTTGAACGCTTCTGACAACCTATCAGACGGATTTAACTTCAAAAATTTATCACATTTGTAGATGACATGTGATTTTTGACAGTAAGCACAACACAACTTTGTAGTCATTAGGAGCACCTTTTTCTCTGCTGAAACTTTCCTCGCTAAAGAATTATAAGCTAAATGTGAGTCTGTTTTGAACTTTGCTTTTTCTGTCATTTCAAGTGTTGCACAACGTTTACCCAAAAATGTCAAAAATTCGTCAAGTGTAACATAATTTTCATCATTTTTTGTACTTACGTACTTTTCCCAATCCTCTCTCGTGTTTTGGTCTACTTTATCAGCTACTAGATATATTATCATCGTATCCCAATGTTCTACAAGATGTTTTAAGGATTGTAATGACTGAACATGACTTCTTACTTCATCCACTATATTTCTCAGACTATAACAGTTTGGTTTATTGAGAGATTGCAAATCAAATAATCCTTTTAAATGCTTACTAGTTAGCAAACGTGTATTCTCATACCTTTTGTTTATTAGCTCCCACGTCTGACAGTAATTGTCGTCAGATGCTTCTAACGCAGAAATAACTCTTAGTGCATTGCCACGTAACAATCCTCTTAGTAACTGAAATTTTTGGATACCTGGTATATCCTTGTTATGTACTCCTTGTGAAAATGCATCCTTAAATGCTAACCATTTATCATAATCCCCTTGGAATGGTTCAATAGTTAACTTTGGTAGCTTCACTTGAAGTTGACCGTCTTGATTCTGTCCTAAAACTTGAAGTTGCGATTGTATTTCCGCTACCGATTCACTACTTCCCGTCTTCCTCAACTTCTCATTGCACAATGCCATTGCTGAGTAATAGAGTTTTTCATATTTTTCTCCGTTTGCAATATGATTGTCGTACGCCGACCTGTCTGATTGTTCTTGTAAGAGACACACAATCTCCAGTTGCAATTCTTCAAATTTATTCCAAATTTCAGGAGCTCTGTTATATCTTTCTTGTAGTTCAGCCAATTCATCCACACACTTTTCAGAAAAGTCGTAGAAAGCTGTCAACTGACGTTTTATAGCACATAATTTATAGCACATTATTTTTTCAGATTATTGGTTTTACCTGTTGTTAATAGTTTCTTGATTTATTTCATGACCGCCTTTGACCAGAATAATAATTGTTGTCTCAGTACTTTTGTTAAATAACTCATCCTGCAACCGCAAAAGCTTGTTAATTGCAATTAAGTAATACTCCAATTGAATTTAAAAATTAAAAGTTAATTATTTAGTTCTTTTTGGTCATCTACAAACCATTAAGTTGTTCTAAAAACATAAATCTGTTATTTTTACAATTTATGTAATTTGCAGATATTTAAACTATATCTAGTTAGAAATTTATGATTTACTTTGTGTATTTATTACCCCTGAGTAAAAACAAAATATAAACTTCAGTATTTTTGCAATTTATACATTTACTTCAGTCATTAAAATTACACTTCATTAGAAATTTACATTTCATTTTCTTTTTTTTTTTGTTGTTCAATGTTTCTTAATAAGAGTGCTATATAGATTTACAAATTATTATTATTATTTTTTTTGTTTTTTCTTTTAATTTGTAAAATGCGCAACTCTTGTTTTGCTGCTCCGTAGCGGTGCTAGCGAAACTATTTCATTAAAATGTCAAATAAATTTATTAAATTAGCACACTTAAATGTGCGTTCATTACAGGCTAATTTTGATTCTGTAAGGCAAGTGGTACTAGATAACAACTACGATATTTTGGGTATGTCTGAAACATGGCTTTCTAATATTCTACCAGATGAAAATTTTCACATAGATGGTTATAAGCTTTTACGGAGGGACAGAGGTTCTAGAGGAGGTGGTGCAGCATTTTATTTAAGGGATTTTTTCAAATATGAAATTATTCACTTCTCGTCACAAACTGAACAATTGTGGATTGTTGTTTCTTTGAACAGTGAGTGGTACACATTTTGTGTTTGCTACAAGCCGCCTGCTGTTAATTATAATGTATTTTTAAAAGATTTTGAGGACAGCTTATACAACCTGTTACCTCGTTCTGATTACATATTTTGTGTGGGTGATTTTAACATTGATTTATTAAATAATCAGAGCTTAGCTACTACTATGTTGAATTCTTTGTTGGATGCTATTGGTCTTGTACAACTTGTAGACGTGCCAACTCGAGTCACTAGTAATAGTGAATCTCTTATAGATCTATTAATTACTTCTCAGGAAGATATAGTTTCAGATGTAGTAGTTCAAAATTTTCATATTTCTGATCATGAATTGATCTCATGTTGTATTGCTACAAAGAAATTAATAAATCCAGTAAAAGTTTGCACACATAGACTCTTCAAATATATAGATTTCGACTTATTTTACAGTGATCTCTACCTTTGCCATTGCACAGATTATTTTATATTCAAGATATAGACGAAAAAATAAATTTTTTCAATCAACAATTGATTCACTTGTTCAATATTCATGCGCCCTATAAAACTAGTCGTTTATCGAAAAAACCTGCACCTTGGTTGACCGAGAATATTAAGTACATGATGAAGTTAAGAGATGATGCTTTAAAAAATTTTAAAAAATCAAAGAATATCGATCATTGGAACTACTATAAGTCTCTCAGAAACTTAACGACTAATTCAATTAGGCGCGAAAAGAAGGCATATTTTGAATATAAAATAAGAATTGGAAATACAAACAATTTATGGAAAGAACTTCAAAAACTTAATATCGGAAATAAACCAGATATTCCATTTCCTGAAACACTACAAGATCCAGATGCATTTAATGATTATTATTTCATAAATTGTGTGCCGATGATTAATGCCAATGATACTGATACGATTGAATTTTACTCTCGAAACCGAAAAACTAAAGATAATGACTTATTTAGTCTGCAGTTAATTGACGCAAGTTTAGTGGTTGAAATATTATCAGATGTCAAAACAAATGCTACTGGTGTCGACGGTGTTAATGCTTATATGTTGAAACTTTGTTGTCCTCATATAATTCCTTTTATTACACATATCATTAATTCTTGTTTATTAAATAACTATTTTCCAGTTTGTTGGCGGCGATCTATAATTTTGCCGGTAAATAAAATAAATAATCCTACTTCTTTATCACATTACCGTCCGATAAGTATATTACCAACGATATCAAAAATCTTAGAAAAATAGTTTCTATGCAACTACGTAAATATATGGATACAGCAAACATTCTCCCTCAAAATCAATCTGGATTCAGACCATATCACAGTTGTGAAACTGTTATGCTTCAAGTAACGGATGAAATATTCAAAGCAGCTGACAGTGGTAAAGATAGCATTCTTGTTATGTTAGACTTTAGTAAAGCATTTGACACGCTTAATCATCAATTGCTATTATCAATTCTGCACTATATCGGATTATCGGAGAATGCTATAAACTTTTTTCGTTCATACTTACAAGGCCGTGTTCAAAAAGTGGTAATCAAAGGAAAAGAATCACAGCCGTCACAAATATCTCGAGGTGTCCCGCAAGGATCCGTATTAGGGCCTCTTCTATATACTATTTACACATGTAACTTTTGTTCATACATACATTTTGCACGTGCCATATGTATGCTGATGATACGCAATTGCTGTACTCGTTTTATTCTGATAACCATAAAATGTCAAATGATCTAATTAATTTAGACTTGTCTTCCTTGGCAGCTGCTTCACTTAAACATTCTTTAGTTATTAACCCTGAGAAGTCATCAGCTATATTGTTCAGTAAGAAACTAGAGCATAATTCATTTGATTTAAAAATAAATAGTGTGTCTATCGAATTTGTCGCAGAGGCTAAAAATCTTGGTTTAACTTTAGATACAGAATTACGTTTCAAATCGCACATATCTAAATGTATTCGTTCTGCATATGCAGCATTAAAAATCATATACAGCAATAGAAATTATTTATCGCGAGATATTATACAAATGTTATGTAATTCCCTAGTGCTTTCAAAATTTAATTTCTGCGATGTAGTTTACGGACCTTGTATCGATGTTCTAACGCAAAGAAGAATACAAATTTTACAAAATTCTTGTCTACGATTGATCCATGGAATTAGGAAATTTGATAGAATTTCTTATACACTAAAACTAAGTAACTGGATCAATATGAGTGATAGAAGATTTCTTCATGCTTGTTGCTTATTTCATAAAATCATCACATATAAAAGTCCCACGTATCTGTTTAAAAAAATAACATTTCGTTCTGATGTTCATCATCTGAAAATAAGGAATAAGGGGTTACTATCGCCACCTGCTCATAGAACGAGTTTTTTCGAAAGAAGTTTTTCTTATAATATTGTTAAAGTGTATAACCTTATGCCATCAGAATTTAAAAACTTGCCTGTTCATTTATTTAAAAATGCTGACTGTAGAGCCCTATCTCACATAACTGAAGATCATGTTTATCCAGAAGGCCAGAAAAAGATGCGGGTTTACTTGGCTGCACAAGTTCTTGGACAGCGAGTTGGTGCTGTGATGAAATTACTAATACACAATGCGAATAATGCTTGTGAATTTGAGGAAAGTGCAGTAAATATAGCCATTCTAGTACTTTTCGTAGATAAACTGTTCGATAGCTTAAATAGTAATGTGATTAGAGATAAATCTCCCGGAAAGATCCTACGTAGAGCAGTAACTCCAAAATCAGATCATAACAGGTTTTGGGGAGAAGCTACCGTAAGTGTACCGGTTGCTGACAGTGGCCCAATAGCTGACAGTATTTTTGTATTTATAAGAAAAATAAGATAATTATTGAAGTGAAATCAAGTTAATTTAAATCTACGAACATTTTTATTCTTTGGGCTACTGTTGGTATTCCTATTTTCGTGGTAAAACTAACATAGTTTTGGTGGGAATGTCGCAAATATGACGTCAAGTGTGTTGTCAGTTAAGCCAAAAATCTTATCAGATATACATGGATGCTTTAATTAAGCAATATAAATCATCTATTTAACTTTTTAAATGTTTTATCAATTATGCCCGGTTGCACCAACTTTTTAAGCAGAACTTAAATTTAAGCTATGTTTAGAATGTGACATTTACGTATGGTCAGTATAATCTCAAATACATTCTTATTGACATTTAAACTTCAACTTAAGTATCAATTAGAATGTGACTAACATTTTGTTAAATCTATAAATAATGTAATAGTCTAAACAACACTTAAATTTAAGATCTGCTTAAAAAGTTGGTGCAACCGGGCGTTAGTATCACAAAATCTTTGAAAAATATTTGAAAAATATTTTTCACTTCTGACGAAGCTGTCGAACGACTGCGAAACGTTAAGTGTATAGTGCGCGATTTAGTGTCCGCTTAAAAGATTTTGTGATACAAATTTCATCGGACGAGAACCAACTGTACATGTTTTATCAATTGTCATGCTTTTAAATTAATTTAAATTTTACTAAAAACACCGCTTAACAAATAAATGTTAAGTGAATAAATGCTTTTTATAATACTCAGGGTTTATGGAACTTTATTTTTATCCTTCAAAATAATAACTAACTAAACACGTTACTACAACTACGCATTCGGGGAATGACCAGGATGCCAAATCTAGGGCGGCCGTTACATTCTCCCCCTCTATCGTCGAGGTCGTCCCGACCCGAGGACAGAAACTTTTCGTGGCCGACCTCTTTTCTTGAGACCAACAACAGGAGTTGATTACTTCCCTCGATGTGGTGTTATATCGGAAGTATGTCTGGTTCCGTAGGACGTAGTTCCATCGCCTATTTCATATGATATAAAATTCTTGGATTGTATGACTTCGCGAACGTCATGTTGGATGTCATCTGGTGTTCTAAATTCTCGTGCAAATGTAAGAAAAGCAGCGCTATGACCAGTTGTTTCGCTTTTACACGAATTCATTGCAAATCTTGCTGTTGCTAATTTCGTATCCCAACATGTGTGGTCATTGCTAACCATGACAGCCAATCGCGGCTTGAGATCGCGATTCTTACGTTCAACCATGTTCGCTTCTGGGTGAGACACGAGAATCAGTGATTGATTAATATTAAAGTAAAAACGAACTTGCTGCATAATGGAAATAATAAACTGAGTTCCGTTGTCACTAATTAACTTACGCGGAAGTCCATAACGTAGGAATACTTCATTCACTAAAGTCGTAGCACATTCTTCAGTTGTTGCGATTCTTAGAGCAAACAGTTCTATCCATTTACTTGAGGTGTCTTCTACAATAAGTACCCACTTATTACCTCGGGATGTCTCTGGTAAGGGACCGAAAAGATCAACGCTCAGCACTTCGAAGCGTTGATTATATACTGGTGTCTGTACTAGTCCAGCAGGTTTCTGGTTAGCAGTTTTATAATGTTGACACTCGGAACAATTGCGGACATAGTTGGTGATGTACTTTCTCATACCTGCGAAATAGTATTTTCTTGCAACACGTAAGTATGTCCTCTCTGTACCATAATGGGCAGCTGTGGGAACGTCATGCAATTTTTGCATAATTGTTTTCCTTTCGTGAGTAGGTACGACAAGTTGAGCTTCTTCGTTATCTTCTTCGTCTGTGTACTTGTACAATATACCACTGGTCATGAGATAACCACGATCAGTCCATTTTGCATAATCCTGGGATTGTTTGTTTTCGAAAGCGTCGATAATTTTCTTAACTTCAGGGTCAGCTAACTGTGATTGACGAATCTCAGTAGAACAAACTTCATGAGCGTCTTCACATGGTGGTCTACATAACCAGCCGGCTATCACGTTCCGTTTGCCAGGTAAATATTCGATTTGTACGTTGAAACTTTGGATGAGCATCGCCTACCGCGCGAGTCTTCCTACAGGAGATTTTAAAGTAAGCAGCCATTTCAGTTGTTGATGGTCTGTAGTAATAGTCACGGACTGTCCATCAATGTAACCTCTAAACTTATTCAAAGCAAATCTACTGCAAGGGTTTTTCTCTCAGTAGTTGTATAGTTTCTTTCAGCTGGAAGGAGTAATCTACTTGCAAACTCAACGGGATGTTCTTTAGGTCCATTGCCTTGGAGCAGGACGGCACCAATAGCGTAACCACTGGCGTCAGTTCTGATGGCGTATGGTTTTGTTTCATCAGACTGTTGGAGCACAGGACCAGAGACTAGTCTTCTTTTAATGTGTTGTACGCGTTGTTCTCGTCTTCATTCCATTTCCATTCTGCGTTTTTCTTAGTCAGATTGGTCAACGGTCGAGCAACAGTGGCAAAATTGTCTATAAAACGTCTGTAATAGGAGCACATCTGAACAAATGAAAAAACTGCCTTTACGTTCGGTATTTAACGTCAAATTTGAGAAAAAAATTTGGGGCGAGAATTATTAACCTTTCACTGAAATTAAAAATGTAAAAAGAAGAAAAGATTCCATCTTGAAGAGGAGGAACTTGAAAAAAGGAGAAGAGAAGAAAAAAGAGAATCTTTAGAAACTTTGAAGAAAAAAATTTACGCAAAAAATGTAGTTAAATAGCTATTTTTGTATTAAGGGCGTGAAGGAGGCGATCTTGGCCCGCGGCCCGAAGGGCCTAGGGATTATAAGACGCAAAGGGCCAAAATCGTCGTTCACACCCGAAATGCTGACAAGATGTCTTGTAAAATCGTTTAAATCCACCTTAAAGACCGATTTCCACTAGGTGCTTAAGTCACAGTACGCTCACGGTCCGCTCACATTCAAGATTTTTGGACAGTATTCACACATTTTTCTGTAGGTCGCGAAGTTGTATAGAGTGATTATTTGAGATGTTTAAAAAATTTTCGAATATTGAATTAGCTGCCGTTGCAATATGTTTGGACGAAGAAGAGTATCAAAATAAAAAATTTCACTCCATATTTTATTATTATGATGTATATTAAAATAAAGCTTATGTTCTTGGTTATAGAACCCTTCATTGTTACGCACTTCCTCTATCATTTGTTCGTCCATTTTGTACTTTTTAAAGACATACTACACTGGAAGGAAAGCACACACATAGAACAGAATTTGACCGTCACCTGATCGCACTATGTTCACACTAGCCGACGGTCATCCGACAGTCCGCTCTCGGTACGTTCAAAATATTGTTGCGGAGAAATCCCGCGGTCAAAGAGCGTGAGCGGATCGCCAAGTGTGGATGCTCCCATTTAAGTACACGGAATAATACCTTCACCGTCTTTGAGTAGAGCGTGACCTGAACTATAGTGGAAATCCACCTTTAAGCTTTGAAAAAATAAATGGCACGATTCGTTCTCAAAAATCAAGTTACGTTGTTGGTTGCTAATGTGATGCAAATAAACATGTTGGTTTCTTAGGTTTTAGGGCGCGAAAGGCACTATTTACGCCCGCATATTATTGTATAAATGACTTCATTTTGATAGGATTTTACAAAAAATATATTTTTTCAAATACATATTTATGTACTTACCTTATCATCATCATCATTATTGTTCCTACAGTGTAAGTATTGAGTATTTAGGTAATCATACCTTACTTATCTAAATATTTTCTTTGTCAGCTACTGGGACATAGGAAATCCACTATTGGGTCAAGATCTGTCAGCTTCTGGTACATCTACACTTTTTTCATTTAAAATTCAATTTAAATTTGATCGATATATGTTCTTAACTGTTTAAAAAGTTTATCATAATTAGCTTTTCATAAGGTTTTAATATAAGCAAGGAATAACTTAAGTGTTTTAAATAAGACAATGATAGAATAGAGTATCTGGGATATCACCTTGAGACCTCAGCTACTGGTACATTTACGGTAAACAAGTACTTCATTCCATGGAATTTATATCCAGAAGTATGAGACAAAGAATTCGACTTCCTTCTTTAAAGAATTTTATTTTTACGATTAATAAATTACAAGAAATTTGGAAACGTTTGCATGCAGTAGGTTTCAAGTTTTTACTGACGAGATCGTTTAATCAAGATCCGTTAGAAAACATGTTTTCAAGTATGAGAACAGTTAATCTAAGAAATAGTAATCCATCTGCAAATTTATTTCCATCTACATTTAAATCAATTTTAATTTCAAATTTCTTGGGCATCCATGCAAACTGTCAGGAAGATGATACAGTTGGTGCTTTAGACTCGCTTCGAAACCTGTTAGTGGTTGAAGAATCAAATAAGCCTCTAAAACAGTGGTAGTCAACTTGGTCCCTACCGCCCAATAGCGGAGCAACCAAACGGCGCTGCTTTCTGAATTTTATAAACTTACTTTATAAATCACCATTACTGTGGAACCGGTGGGCGGTTAGAAAATTTTACTACTAACAGAGATACAAAAGTGGGCGATAGGTATAAAAAGGTTGACTACCCCTGCTTCAAAACGTCAAACTGTTATAAGTGACAATAAGTTGCAAGAAGTGCGAAAGAAAGTAAGAGGTGAAACGAATTATATAACCACTTGATTTTATACGTACAGGCTGAGTCCAAGAAAACGCCTACGGGAATAGCATCGGTGTTTATTGTCGTATTTGAGCGGTCAAAAAATCAAATGAAATGGCAGCTGTCAACTTTTGTTTTTTAAATGCAATGGTATAATTGCTGTCATAAATTTCCAAAGAACTTTTTTTTCTGCGTTCAACGATGTGCTGTCATGCAGCTGTCTTAAATGTATTAAAGACGCAAGATATGGTATTTTGTAGTTTTTTCTGCCATTTCATTTGATTTTTGGTCACTCAAATACAAGAATAAACACCGACGCTATTCGCGAAGGCGTTTTTTGAACTCAGCCTGTACCGGGTGTCCCAACGGTGTGTATTTCTTCTGTGGTGCCTATACGAATAACAAGTAGAGAAAAAAAGATTAAGAAAGTTGTACCAGACATCGCGCGGCACATTTTAAAATTATTTTCAACTATACAGGTGTTCCAGAAAGTGTTGGTGCATACAAAGCGATTTTTTTTAATGGAACACCCTGTATATTCTTATAAATTTGGATGTCCCGCGGAGAGATGATTACAATAATATAAAGGTATATTAATTTCGCTGAGCTATTCTCGTAAGAAAAAATTTCTTCTTCGAAAATTCCTTAAAAATTTACCAATTTTGAACTTATGTTGCTGACTATGGAGATGACATAGACTTACGAAAATATAACAAAATATTCTTAGGACTTTGGGCTTTTTGAAAATATGAAAAAAGTTAAAATATTTGTTAGCATTATACAGGGCAAACAGTACTTGCGAAGCACTCAGTATCTCATTTTCGTTTAATGGAACGACCTATTTTTTATTTCAAAAAAGGGTAGTTCTTAAACTTAGCTTTCCACTGATACCAGGTTATATACCTATATTTCTAGCATTTCTTTCTTTAGAAACTTGTTTTTACTACTATTTGAACAATTTAGCCTTCCATTTATAATTTTTGTATAGTAAATGAGCAAAAAGTAAATCCCAGAGTGTGTTTATATCACACCTGATGAAACGTCCAGGTCTACATACGTTTTACAATATTCACATTGATACGAGAAAAACAGGTAAATATGTGAAAAAAAAATTTTCATCGTAGTCAGCCATGATCTCATATTTGAGATCTTATAATAATTCTGAATAACTTTTTCAAATAATATTTCCGCGTATCTTGAAAAATAATGGTACTTTACTCTTATGTCCACTTCAAATATTTTTATTTCCTGGGTATGTGACCAGTGGTATTCGAACTTTGTTGTCTGCATTTTGAGTTTGGGAAGCTCTAGGAACTTTCAAATTTATGGTTATAATTTATTTCCAAAAATAAAAGGTTAAAACAATAAAAATTCTAATGGTAGTAAAAACATTTCTAGTTAAGCAAATGTTAGAAATAAAGGTATATAGCCTGATATCAGTAAAAAGCTAAGCTTAAGTACTATCTATTTCGTAAATAAAAAATAGGTCATTCCATTAAAAAAAAAGAGATACTGAGTGCTTCGCAAGTACTGTTTTGCCCTGTGTAATGCTAAAAGATATTTTAACTTTTTTCATATTTTCTTAAAGTCCAAAGTCTTAAGAATATTTTGTTATATTTTCGTAAGTCTATGTCATCTCCATAGTCAGAAACATAAGTTCAAAATGTGTAAATTTTTAAGGAATTTTCGAAGAAAAATTATTTTTTTACGAAAATAACTGAGTGAAATCTATATATATTTATATTGTTGTAATCACCTCTCCACGGAACATCTAAATTTGTAAAAGTATATGGGGTATTCCATTTAAAAAAATTCTCTCTTTATACACCACCATTTTTTGGAAGACCTTGTATAGTTAAAAATAATTTTAAAATGTGCCGCGTGATGTCTAGTATAACTTTCTTAATCTCTTTTTTTCTACTTGTTATTTCTATAGGCTCCACAGAAGAAATACACACCGTTGGGACACCCGGTATACACTATGTCCACATTTCGATGCTCACCATTGGTATCTCGGTTATTAGAAAACATAGAGCAACGATTAAATGGGGAATGTTTTGCAGAATTCAATGCTCGTGAAAAATCTCATTTCAAATTCACCATAACTTTTTAAAATTTTAAGATAATTGAAAAAACAAAATTTGCCGATTTCAATGTTCCTCAATAACTCGATAATACCTAACGTGACCTCTTCTAAAGTTTTACAATGTTCAGACACATTTTTAAGACAAAGTTTTTGATATAAACAGAAACCTCCGATTGTCATTTGTTGTCAAGTTACCAGTGCTAACTTTTGTTTTTTATATGGCAGCCGTATTGAATTTTTTGTTAGTTAGACAGTCTTTAAAAAGAGCTTTTCAACGATGTATAACATTCCCGAAAATTTTTTATTTGTAGGGCATATGTTAACAAAAACAGATGTTAATATAAAATTAGTAGGCCATGAAATTAAAAATGAAGTATTTAATTTTACACCGCCAGAATTTCGGGAAATTTTAGAACAAAGAGTGCTGGATGTACTAAGAACATTAAACGAAAACACACTTCGTGGAGTTCTGTAACTGGGGATCTACACGTTGGCCTATATATTTGCCGAAACATTTGTACGAACATTTGCCCTATTATATGCTATCCACACGGTGGTCAATAATTTGTTGCCAAAATATTTGACGAAGACAAAGTAGGTTTGGTCGAACATTCTAGGCAAATTCGTTGTATGGGAATCGTACACGTATTTTATTATTTATCTCTAGCAACTGCCACTAGTAATAATAAAAACAAAAAATCCCATATCGTTGGTTCACTCTGTTACTAGGAACATGAACGTAATTTCGTTATTCAGGTTGTCATTATTTACCTACTTCTTCTATTTAGATTTCTACATATAACCTCTAGTAAGCAACAGTTTGTGCACTGTACCGAGTTGAGTAGTTATTTTAAGGCCTTCTCAAACCGGCGCGGTATGCGGTAGCGGTACTGCGGTGTGCACTTATATAGCGGTAAATGTAAACGTTCAAACCGAGAGCGGTATACCACACACTTGCTGCGGTACTGCAGCGATACATTTTTGTATCGCGGCAGACACAATTTTGATAGAAATGGTAAAACCACATGAAATTTTATATGGTATGAGCGACCCCAACTAATATTAGAAAGAAGGACAAAATATGCATTTTATTATTTTAAATAAGAACTAAAGTACAATGTTTGTAATAAAATGTTTTGTCTATTAAAAAATTATAATATTAAATTTAAGCAAGTAGACTTGTTTCTTCAAAATTCTAACAAAAATCTTTCTTAATATAGGTATGTCCTGTAACCATCAGAAGTTCCGTGATAAAGAATTCTCAGGGAATTCCCTCAGGTTGTACAGCTGCGGAATCAAAAAGCGGGACAGTGTAATGTCGTTAGTTTAATTGTTACTTCTTAATTCTGGTAACTATATACATAGTAACATAGCAAACTTCGTAGTTTATAATATACAATCACTCTGTTTGTATTTAAAATTCATATCGTATAAGTTAAAAAAAAATTAAACAGTGAAACAAAATTAGTTGAATGCCATAAGACTTGTGCCGTTTTATGATTCCTCATTTTCCATTAACGCTACCAATAGTAATTCATCTTCGTCGGAAGAGCACATTTTGCAAGGCATGCAAAACACCTTTTTTTAAATTTTTAATACTGATTTACCGCGTTAATACCACTGTTCGGTTTGATTCAACCAGCGGTATCCCGTTACCGCTACCACTACCGCATATCGCGCTGGTTTGAGAAGGCCTTTATGCGACAAAAACGCGCAAACGTGTGGACGGCACAAGTACACAACAACGCTCGAATCCCTTTGATTTGTCGCTTTTTACCGACACCCAGGCGAACGCAGGCAAAATTGGCCCAGTCGAAGCCAATTAAGACAAAGTTAACAACTACACGTTCGCGTTGGCTAAGGTTTGCCAGACTTCGCCCAGCGTGTGGATCCGGCAGAACAGTATGGTCGTCATATTGAACAGTTTCTTTAAGTAAATCTGAAATTTTAGTACTCTTCCTTTACTTTTTACTTTTATGACTTTTGTTATCGTTTCGTTACTTTACAGTATTACATAGCATATCTTGAAGCTTTCATTTCTAACAAAATTAGTTCGTGAATATTAAATAAAACATTAAAAATTTAAAAAACAAATACGTTTTGAATTACATTATTAATTTTACGTGTTAATCTGTTTTACTGTAAACTTTTTTCTTCCCATCATAATATTATAAAATTAATCTTCTATTATATCTACAGTGATTTATTCTGTTTTATTTTTATGTTAGAAGGTAGTATCACAAACTCTTTTGCGTCATTTAGTGTCCGTTTAAAAGAGTTTGTGATACGATTTTCATCGGACAAGAACCAGCTTTAATTAGTTAGAAAGTAGATTAATTAGATTTTTATTTGATGATTTGATGAAGATTTTTTCTTTCATCAATATAATTTTGTTCTAAAATGAATCATTTTTAAAGAAATTTGCTTTTTATATTTGTATCTATAAATTTCTTAGTTTTAAATAAAATTTAAATCTTTCAAATGCGTATTCATGTATTATGAAACTTTAAATTACATATTTCTGGAAAATTACGCCTAATTTAAAACTCCCGCGTTTATTCGGCCCAAAAGTTAGGTGGAGCCACTTTTGCGAACTAAACTTTCTTCTACTTCTATATTAATGGCCGCGTTCAGGTAACTGCAGCAGCTGAGTTGCTTACTAAGCAATCGTTTGTGATTGGCTATTACTTTAATTTGAACCAATCACAAACGATTGCTTAGTCAGCAACTCAGCTGCTGCAGTTACCTGAACGCGGCCATTAACTGTCACATCCTTGCACACGATTCAAATGTGCATTTTGGCGGGAATTTAATAAATTCAAATTTCTTTTATTAATTGCAACCTTAATATTCACTTATAAAAATAAATATTTACCTAGATTATCGTATATTCAATGCTTTTAAATTAAATTTTTTTTTAATGTTCAGGTTGCCTATTATGTTCAGAACGTAATGGTCAATTGTTCAAACATCTTCCGTAAATAATCTAGTATTTTATTTCATTACGTAATTATTTGTAGTTTGTTACTAATTAAATTTTTTATTTCTTGTGTAGGACCTTCTCAATAATTCTTTCAGTCATGTGTTAGGAAATTTGTTTATTTTTACAGTAAACAAAGCTTACGTCGGCATAGAAAATATTTTTAAAAATTTTCTTCGTAAATCTGTCAAAATTAATATATATTACATGTTTTATATCATTGTGAAGAGGAAAAAAGAGCGCATTAAATTATTCCAAAGCCTACTCGACGGTCCATAAGAAAAACTGAAGTTGGGGATGAAACCTCGAAAACGGAAAGAGAAAACAAAAATCTAAGAGCACATTTGAATTCTGCATAAAAGTGCTTTAAGAAAATACAAATAACAAAAACATATCGATTACAATAAAGATGTTATTACAAAAAGACGAAATTTGAAAATTTTTGTTTTTTGGTTATAACTTATAACTCCAGAACCACCTAGAATTTCTTCACTTTCAAAATAGTTTATGACTACCCTAATACTTAGAAGTAATTCATCCCATTTAATCGAATTTGTATCTCTTATAATAAGCGAGAACCCCTTGCTGGAAAAGTTATCTGGGACATACTGTATGCCGATCGATCGATCGATAAGTCAAAGAAGTCTTATGTAGCTGTCTCCTTTTAATTTTCATGAAACAGCTTTGCCGCTTTTATCATGTCACGTCATTTCGTCGTATATTTTTTAACTCAGATTTATATGATCGGCATGTAGTAAAAAAATGATCTGTACAGAAATGACATCAATATATAGTAAAAAAATGATCTGTACAGATCTGTTTAGTAAAAATGATCCGTACAGATCATTTTTTAGTATATGCCGATCGTATAAATCTTAGTTAAGAAAATATACGACGAAATGACGTGACATGATAAAAGCGATAAGGCTGTTTCACGAAAGTTAGAAGGAGATAGCTACAGAAAAGTTTATTGACTTATCGATCGATCGTTCGGCACATAGTAAAAATCAATTGTATTTATATTGTTATAGGTGACATTTGTTCAACAAGGATTAAATTTCATTTTTTTGATTTACCTAAATATTATTTATAGAATACAATAATCTTAAAAGCACATAATGGAATAGTTATTAATACATATAATTGGCTACTGATGTTGATGCTGCTCCCAGGAATGTATTCAGTCCTTTCCATCATCCAACTGTAAGCTTCTTCGTTGCCCGGTTTCTGTAATTCATCGCTAAGCAACTTCCGAATTTTCTGATTATAATTGTTTAGCCAACGTATCTGCAAAAATATTTCTACCATTATCAACATATGTATTTTCGATTTTTACACATACGTGATAGACACTTAGGAGGCTGGCATTAATCATTTTTGGTTCATAAGGTACAAGTGTGATGTCCTCAAACCCCAAAAAAGAGTTTCCAAAAAGGCCTCTCAGGTGGGGCATATTTACTACTTCCATAACATTTTCAAGTCTTATTCCAAAGTCATTTTCATTGTAATATCCAGGTTCTAAAACAGAGAAAATACAAATTTTTTAAGTGACAAAAGTTGCAAATTTACCGCTGCAAAGAAAGTGTCCAGGTCGAAAATGTTGACCCGGTATTTTATAATCTATCACAATTGGCGCTGAAAGAAGAGGATGGTTAAACATTATCAAAGCAAAATTTTATTCAATGAATTACATTCGTGAACTCCTAAAAATGAACCGATGCCATGTGCAGTTGCATGCATATAATCCAATCCAGTCTCCCATAAAGGGGCTCTAGCTAATACATCTGCTACAGATGATTTCATATTACTTGGAAATACTAACGAGGAAAGCTGAATATGTCCGATCAATACTCTTGTGTAGGCGTCTATATGTTGTCGAGTTGGAGTACCTAAATGTATGGTTCGTGTAACGTCCGTTGTGCCATCTAAGGTATACAATTTTAGAAATAAAAAAGAATATTAATTCAAGAACGTTACCGTAATATTGACCACCTGAGTCTATTACCACCGTACTATTGTTAAAAATTATACTATTTGTGCTCAAGCTAGGCTCATAATGAGGTTGAGCACCGTTTGGCCCATACCCTACAATTGTTGGAAAACTGGTACCCAAAGACAGCTCCATTTCATATCTGTGCTCATTCAAACTTTTGACTACATCCAATTCACTCCAAACATCTCCTTCGTTTACCTAAGATTTGAGGAACATTAGTATTTGTAAAAAGAGTTTCTTAGGCTCTCTAGAAATGATTTACCCGTGATTCCAAATATGATAAAAACTTGCACATCACGATTCCATCTCTAATATGCGCCCGTTTCATACCTTCTATTTCAGTAGGATTTTTTTGTGCTTTCAAATGGATTATGGGAGATGGTCTAGGTAATCGCTTGCGTTCTGGTATCAAAGAATATATTTTTTGACTTGCTCCGGGACTAAATACGGAGCGCCAAGGGAGCAAAACATATTTCCAAGCCTGTGCTGCTGTTGGAAGATCTGCCCAAATTTTCTCATAATCCCTTACCCTAAAATTATTAATGATGCCATGAATAACAAAAATTTAAACTAAGTAGGATGAAATACGTATCAAGCGTTCAATTGAAAAGTTCATCAAGCAGCCTTTGAATTTTCATAACATTGCGAAGCAAGTCTTGAAGTAGGTAAACGCGAAATGTCATTTTAATAATAATAATAATAATCATTTATTAGTGATAAATACAAAAGTTACTTTTACAAGTCATATACAGGATGTGGCATTTAACCACGTTTCTTCATTAACGCCGTTCCTATTGAAAATATGAAAAAATGTTTTATACAAAAGTATCATCCTTTCAAGCTCCGCATAATTTAAAATTATTTTGAATATACAGGATGTTCCAGTTTGGCTGTACGATGCACTACTTCGTTATTTTAAATGGAACACCCTATATTTTATAACGAATTTGAGCTTGTCAGGTTATTTTAGGGTAAGTTTGATAAGGGTTTCCTGTACCTAAGTCCTATGGTTTTTAAGATATTAGGCTTTGATTTTGGTTTTTGGAAGATACGGATGTAACTTTTATAAATTTTTGTGCAAATCGGTTTTGACAGCAAGCATGGCCGCCTTGCTTGGGATGACTTATTATGTAGCGAACTGGCTTCAATTTGTCAATCCTACTGCAATGTCAGGTCAAAAAGCGATCGAAAGATGTCGCTACTTAAAATGTTCATAACTTTTATAATTAATATCTCATTAATGAAGAAAGTTAGAAAGCAGATATTGTGGTGCTGTTACAAGCTAAGTGGAAGGTATCTATCGCAGTAACAAAATTTACTTTTCATTAAACAGGGATCTAGTAAAACTATTCCCATTTCGACAACAATTGAAGGGCATTAATTTCTTTTTTTTTAGTGGGACGGTGTTATTTTTATATCGTCGTTAGATGCTCCATAAAAATATCTTTCAATTAGCTATACACTTCCATATACCAATTACTGACGATTCAGGAGATATTTAATATTGTGGCGACTATGACTTTATTATATATTATAAAGAGTCTAGTAGGTGGAGAAAACAAGTTTAGTTTTGGTTGACACTTTAAAATAAAAATGTAGTTTAATGTTTAATAAAAGTTCATATACAAATATAACTACAAATGGTGACCCCTGGTGAACGCGCACAGACTGCACCACCAGCAAATGACACAGCAGCAACTTTAGCTGCTCTGCAACAACAAGTAGCCGCTCTAACTGCAATGGTAGAGAAACTGGCGAATGACCGAGGACGTAATTGGCAACGTTCACGCTCGAGAAGCAAGAGTCAAGCACGCGAGAGAAGCAACCTTTGTTTCTATCATCAAAGATACAAAGAAAAAGCAAAGAAGTGCTTGTCACCATGCACTTTCTCCAGCAAATCGGAAAACTGAGAGCACCGCCGGCGCAGGAGGCAGCGTGCGACGGTCCATTTACTGCTCAACATCGCCTCTTTATCACAGACCCACGATCTGGTATTCGGTATCTCATTGATACAGGAGCTGAGATATCAGTTCTGCCCAAAAGTTACGTACACAACTCCTCCATTCACCCAGGAAAACAACATTATTCGCAGCTAATGGTACTGCCATACAAACTTATGGCGAAAAACTTCTTTGCCTTGATCTCAGATTGAGAAAACAATTCAAGTGGTTCTTCTTAGTAGCCGATGTTTCTCGACCAATCATAGGAGCCGATTTCATTAGCAGGTATCATTTATTAGTCGACCTTGCTAATAGAAAGCTTATCGACAGGCAGACCAACCTTACCACAATAGCATCAATGGAAGCATGCGACACGTTAGGTATCACCACCATTCTTCGGACGACAAGATACCACGACCTTCTGGCCAAGTACGCTGACATAACACGTCCAGCACTTCTAGCCAAATCATCTGGGACCACTGTACACTACATACAGACAACAGGACCTCCAGTATCGCAGAATTGTCGACGACTCCCTCCTGAGAAATTAAAAATCGCCAAGGCTGAATTCCAGTATATGCTAGAACAGGAATTTGCAGACCGTCGAAGAGTCCATGGGCAAGTCCTTTGCATCTCGTACCCAAAAGACTCCTGGTGAGTGGCGTCCGTGCGGCGATTATCGTAAGCTAAACAGTGTAACAATACCCGATCGATACCCAATTCCGCACATCCAAGACTTTTCATTAAGGTTGCAGGGGAAAAGTGTATTCGGGACAATAGACCTTGTGCGTGCATACCATCAAATCCCCATAGCCGAGGAAGACATTCCCAAGACCGCGATCATTACTCCTTTCGGACTTTTTGAGTTTAATGTGATGACGTTCGGCCTTCGAAATGCCGCCCAAACTTTTCAAAGACACTTGAATTCCGTGCTTTCAGGTCTGGACTTTTGTTTTTGTTATATAGACGATATTCTTATCGCATCTACTTTCCCAGAGGAACATTTAGAACACCTTGAACTGGTTTTCGAACGGTTGCGCGAGTTTGGAATCGTTGTGAATCCGGCAAAGTGTGTTTTCGGCGCCCCTCAAGTAGACTATCTTGGACACCAAATTTCAGCAGAAGGTATAAAGCCGTTACCCAACAAAGTAGCTGTAATCACTGATTTTCCTAAGCCTACGACAATAAAACAGTTGCGACGTTTTCTCGGAATGTTAAATTTTTATCGTAGGTTTGTTAAAAACTCAGCTGAGTTCCAAACACCGTTGAATGATTTTTTAAAAAATAGCAAAAAGAATGACAAAATAGTTTGGACTCCTGAGACAGACGCAGCATTTGCCCGGTGTAAAGAAAAATTAGCTAACTCAACCCTTTTGGCCCATCCCTATGACAACGCGCCACTACTTCTGACGACTGATGCTTCAGAGGTAGCCGTAGGTGCAGTGTTAGAACAAAAAGTTGACGGAATTTGGGAACCGTTAGCATTTTTCTCCAAGAAGTTGAACACCGCTCAAGCTAAATACAGCACGTATGACCGAGAGCTGCTAGCTATTTACGAGGCTATCAAGTACTTCCGCTACATGGTTGAGGGCAGGAATTTCAGCGTACGAACGGATCACAAGCCACTGACATACGCTTTCCTGCAGAAGACGGATAAAGCGTCACCTCGACAACTGCGTTACTTAGACTTCATAGGACAATTCACTACGACCGTCGTATTTGTACCCGGCGAAAGCAACGTTGTCGCCGACGCTTTGTCACGAATTGAAGAGATTTCGAATCCCACAGCGATTGAACCGGAGGAACTAGCAAAGGAACAGAAGAACGATCCCGAACTGAAGGAACTTCTGCAATCCATAAATACTTCTTTAATCCTCAGAAAGTTCACTCCAAACAATTCTGCAGTCACTATTGTGTGTGAAACCTCAACTGACACCATCCGTCCTTACGTCCCGAAAAGTCTGCGCCGAAGAATTTTCCTACTGTTCCATCAGTTATCACATCCTAGTGGTCGAGCAACCAGCCGAGCTATCAAACAAAAATTTGTTTGGCCATGCATGAGCAGGGACATCATTGAATGGTGTCGCAAGTGTATACCCTGCCAGAGATCAAAAATTTCTCGTCATACTCACAGTCCTCTAAAGAATTTTAACATGACTGATTGCAGGTTTGAACATGTGCACATAGATATTATTGGCCCATTACCGCCCTCCCAGGGTAATCGGTATTGTTTGACGATGATAGACCGTTTCACTAGGTGGCCAGAGGTAACGCCGATGGTGGACATGACGGCTGACACCGTAGCTAGAGCTTTTACGCTACTTGGGTTTCTCGTTTTGGTTGCCCACATCGCCTCACCACCGACCAAGGAAGACAATTTGAAGCCTCTCTTACAACTGCCCTAACGAACCTCTTAGGGATCAAGCGATGTCGCACCACAGCATACAGACCGCAAGCGAATGGCCTCATCGAACGTTGTCATCGGACCATTAAGGTAGCTATTATGTGCCACGAAGACAAAGAATGGACAAATCTTTAGCCCACAGTTCTTTTAGGGCTGCGCACCAGCTACAAGGAGGATCTCCAATGTTCAGCAGCAGAGCTCACGTATGGTACGCAACTGCGTATCCCTGGAGAATTTTTCTTCAATGGCGCGGTTCCCCCAGATGCTGCAACATTCGCAAGAGAACTGTGTCAACAGATGCGTGAGATTCGAGCAACACCTGCAGCTCGTCATGGTAACAAGCCTGTTTTCGTTCATCCTGCCTTGGAAACATGCACACATGTTTTCTTACGAGACGATGCAGTCCGACGACCATTACAACAACCTTATACTGGACCACATAAAGTTACTAAACGGGACGCCAAGACAATCACCATTTTCTTCAATGGAAGACAGTTAACCGTTTCTTCTCGAAATCCATGTTGGGAATTTGAAATTAAGTTATACTTGAGTAGATAGCTCATTATCCGCTGATGGACAATTTTTTCAATAATTTTTGAAAAAACACTGAGTACCGATATGGGACGATAATTATCAACTACGTTTCGGCTTCCCTTTTTATGTACCGGTACTACTTTTGCAACTTTAAGTACAGCTGGAAAAATTCCCTTGACGAGCGATAGATTAATTAAAAATAAAAATACTGCAGCTATTTCCTTAAAAACATGCTTCAACACTTTAACGGATACTCCGTCTTCACCTGCGGAGGTATTGATCTTCAGGTTTTCCACTGTAGAAGTTAGTTCATCCATAGTAACAGAATGGAAAAACAAACTATTTGCAACCATGGGACATGTTGTACAAGTGCCAGCATTAACAGAAAATTTTTTCATAATTTCATCTTCCGCTACTGATGAGAAGTATTTCGCAAAACAATTCGCAATTTCATTTGGGTCTTGTAAACAATTTTCTTCCACAGTTAAACTTGATGGCATGCTTTTGTTCTTATTTTCGTCACTTCTTACAATTTTCCATAATTCGCGAATACTGTTACTACTCTTAGTTATTAAAGTATTATAGTAGTCAGCTTTAGCTTCCTTAATACAAGTTCTATACGATTTTTTCATTTGATTATAGGAAATTACAGATTCAGATGTTCCTTGGAGGCTCATAATGTTGAATTGCAATTTTAGGTTTTTCTTCATAGTTAAGATATCAGCATTTATCCAGGGTGCGGATTTTTTTGCTGTATTAGAGGAACACTTTTTGTATAGTACCGGACAAGATACATTGAAATTCCATAAAAAAGTTTCAACAAATTCATTAAATGATTCATTCACATCATCACAATAGAGAACATCATTCCAGTCGGTATTTTGCAATCTATATTTTAAACTGTTTAAGTTTTGTAAAGAGAGACACCTCGTTCTTGTAATTGTTGGTGATGGTTTTTTCCGATGCCCTTGGTCCAGGTATAAAGTGATTTCGTTAGCCCAGTGGTCAGATAAGTTGAGATTAATAGTGCTATACTCGAAAGCTTCTGAGGGAAAACTGGCTACCATGTAATCAATAGTCGATTGCGATAGAACACCATTTTTATTTACAAGCATTCTTGTTGGTGAAGTGTTTTTATTAATCAAGTTAAAAGATTCAAAAATGTCGCAGAGAATTAGCGCATTTATTGTTTTGAATGACTGGTTAATATTAAAATCGCCACATAAAACAATAAAGTCACTCATTTTGTTTGCCAAGCACAATGCCTTCTCTATATTTCGAAAAAATAATTCCATATCACCAGTTGGGGGTCTATAAACCGAAATAACACACACTTTAACATTGTTTATTATCAGTCGTGCTGATGCAATTTCAATATGGAGTTCTACACTTAGGTCAGTTATTTGAGGACAATTGTCACTATCAATTTCATTTTTTATGTAGATCATCGTACCACCATGAATATGGTTCACTCTGCTATACGAAGATCCTATTTTAAATCGGTCAAAATTTATCATATTTTCAGCGTCTGTATTAATCCACGTTTCAGTTACGCAGAAAACGGCTGGATTATGGATTGAGAGAATTATTTCGATTTCTGACACTTTGTTTATCAGCGATTGAGCATTTACATGAAAGAATTTTAAGGGATTCCCCTTGCTTTTCCCTGCATTGCTATTAGAAATTTTATAAGTATTTTGCATAGTATCAGCAGAAATCAATTGATTAGATAATCCATTCTGCTCGTTAATTATCGGGGTCTTTTTGTCGAAAAAACTTCTTCAAATAAATACCTTTTGGCCAAAGTTGAGGATTAGTAGTTGCTTTATAATTACATTCATCAATCGTTATTTTAAAAGATGCGTAATTTTCCGGATATTTCGAGACAAGTTTTTCACATTCCACTTCGGGTGCATAAGCTTTAACTAATTCTACTAAATCTTCCGTAGAAGTACTTGGAATCAGTCTAGATACAAAAATGGAACTTTTCTTCGGAACAATTTTAATTTTAGATTTTACAGCTTCTCCAGTAAACGTATTTTGCTTACGATTAGTATTACTCTTTCCTTTACGTACAACGGAACTCCAAGTTTTATCCTGGGATTTCTTATTTTTTGATGTATTATCCACTGTGTGTATTAAACTCGATGAAGCGGTCAAGTTTAATGAACTTGCTGAAGTTCTTGCTTCGACAATATCAATTTGTTTTTGAGATGCACGGTCCGGTGTTTTATTCACGTTATTTACAGAGTCTTGGCCAAGGTCTTCCACGCTACGAGAAATTACTTGCTCGTTATAATTCGTTTTCTTTATTATCGTAATTTGATCTGTTAACGATGTAATAACAACTTGCTGGTTTTTAATAATAGCGTCTTTATGACTTAGAAGTTCTTTTAAGTAGTGTATTTCTAATTCAAGCTTAGTTAAATGCGGGTAAGAGACCGAATCGGAGTCCTTAATTTTTCCAACACTTTCTACATCAAAACAACAGTCTATTAGCTTATCATCGATTCTTTTAACATTTTTCAATAAGTCAACGCAACTAGTATGCGACACTGTCCCACACTTCACACATTTTAGTCCGGTATAAGCCGTATTTTTACACCTTTTACAGGATTTTGTCGGAGGTTCTGAACTCGTGTTCGCAATACCGCCCGCCATACTTCCAAACACCTTTTGGTCGTTTTCGTTTTTTAAGAATGCCTTACGGTATAAAAACAGCCCCGGAAATATTTCACAGAGTTTACAAGCAAATTTTTGAAGGAATATCAAATTTAGAAATTTATATAGATGATACGATAATTTGGGCGAAAGATGAAAAAGAGCATGAAAGAATTTTAAGCCAAATTTTTGAAAAAGCAAAAAACTCGGGTGTGAAATTTAACATCAATAAATGTCAAATAGCAAAAACTAAAGTTAAATTTATGGGACATAATTTTTCTGCTGATGGCATACAAATCGATTCGAAAAAATTAGAAGCAATTTTAAATATGAAAACACCAAAAGATGCAGCTGGAGTGAGCAGAATATTAGGCATGATAGCATACGTTTCAAGATTTGTACCTAACATTTCTGAAATAACGGAACCACTGCGTAATTTAATTAAAAAAAATGTTGTGTTCAACTGGAATAAAACTCACGATGAAACACTTGATAAAATCAAAATTTTGTTAACTAAAAATCCGGTCTTGCAATATTATAATCCAAATATAGACTGTGTTTTAAGTGTTGACGCTAGCGGTACCGGAGTAGGAGCAGTCCTTCTGCAGAATAATCTACCTGTGGCTTATGCTTCGAAAGCTCTCACTACTTGTCAGAAAGCTTGAGCACAGATAGAAAAAGAGATGTACGCCATTGTATTTGGATGTGAACGCTTCCATCGATACATTGCCGGAAAACCAATTAAAATCGAAAGTGATCATAAACCGTTAGCTTCGATTCTTAAAAAATCAATAAACGATGTACTTATTAGGTTACAGAAAATGCGACTACAATGATTTGATATTGACGTAACTTACAAATCAGGAAAAGAATTGTTCATTGCAGATACACTCTCACGCGCTCATTTAGACCATAGTAACGATGACAATGATATCAATACTCGCATTTTAGAAATAACAATGTCGGAATATATGAGTGATAAAAGAAAATTACAATTCATAATTGATTCGAAAAACGATGAAGAATTACAAATTATGATTAAATTGATAAAAACCAAATGGCCAACAGAAATAAAAGATTTACCTGAACTTGCACGTCCGTATCATAGTTATAGTCATTCTCTTTTTGAAAGCGACGGATTATTATATAAAGATAACAAAATTGTTGTTCCTCGTACATTAGGTAATGATATTTTAAGTAAACTACATTATTGTCATTTGGGACTTGATAAAACGAAATACCGAGCTCGTGAAATGATCTTTTGGCCAGGTATGAACGTACAAATAACAGATTACATAGGAAAGTGTAAAACGTGCTTATATTATAGCAAAAGTCAGCAAAATGAAAAATTAATATCGAGTGATCTACCAAATTCGGTTTGGGAGAAAGTTGGTGTTGATATATTTTATATCGATAACCGCGCTTATTTAATAGCTGTAGATTATTTGTCAAAATATGCTGACATAGGTCAATTGCAAACAGAAACATCAGAATCTGTTATTGCTTTACTTAAGTCAATCTTCTCAAGATATGGAATTCCTAAAATAGTTAGATCAGACAATGGACCACAATTTAGTTGCAAACAATTTAAAGCTTTCACAAAAAGTTGGGAATTTCAACACAACTTCCAGTCCTCGATATCCGAGAAGTAATGGCTTGGTAGAAAGGCATATTCAAACCATTAAAAGAATAATTTATAAAGCTCGTCACGATAAAAAAGATCCCATGTTAGCAATATTAGAGTATAGA
Organism: Dorcus hopei; assembly: GCA_033060865.1. Taxonomy (NCBI): domain Eukaryota; kingdom Metazoa; phylum Arthropoda; class Insecta; order Coleoptera; family Lucanidae; genus Dorcus; species Dorcus hopei. Next base: position 3,175,145 of record CM065423.1, on the reverse strand, counting down.
AACACTCCAATAGCAGTAGATATAGATTCTCCGAATAAATTAATGTTTGGTAGAAATGTTAGAGGTATTATGCCAGAATTTCTTGAAATTATACGAAAATCTAATAACGAGTTGAAAGACCAACAAACTAAAAAACTGAATATACAAAAACGTTATCATGATCGTCATACTAGGAATCTTACAGATTTGAAACAAGGCCAATACGTAAGAATGCAAAATCAAAAAGGTTTTTGGGAACCAGGAAAAATTAAAAATGTTGATGACAGGCCTAGAACTCATGAAGTTCAAACGAAATCTGGAAGAATCCTAACATAAGATATTTAAAATCAGATCCTAGTCATAGTTTTAAAATTAAGACGGAAGTAGATTACGACGATGTCCTTGAAGATGTAACCGATAACGGTAATACACCAAGAGTAGAAAATCATGACCCTGTATCTGATCGTTCGAACATTCCTACTACTACGGTACAAGACAATTCAGTCAGTTCAACCGTTCAGACAAAAAGAGGTCGAATCGTAAGACCACCGTCTTATTTTAAAGATTACATTGTAAATTAAAATTATTATAAGTTTCAATTTATTGTAACTTAATGTTTTGTCATTACTCTTGTTTATTTTTATATATTTTGAAAAAGGGAGATGTCATAAGTATAGTTTAAATGTTCCCGCTACTATATCTATATTGTGGTGTACGCCACCTACGACACGGATACCCTCATGAACATGCGCACATAGTACATACGAACCTACCGTACAAGATACACGTTGTATGATGTAATGCTTGTGTGATGTGTTACCTGTTAATAATAAACTAATTAAAGCAACATACAAGACCTTCATTTATCACAGTTGGTTCTTTAATGTACCTAGCTTCAGGAACCAAACCAGATATAGCACATGCTATTACTTGGCTTAGTTGTTTCAACGACTGTTACAAGTTACAGCACTGGGTGGCAGCAAAACGTGTGCTCCGCTATTTGAAGGGGACTTTAGAACTCGGCATCAGATATCAATCAACCAATACTCCTATTACAGGGTACGTCGATGCCGATTGGGGAAATTGTGTAAAGGGTAGAAGATCATACACAGGATTTGCCTTTATACTATCAAAGGGAGTCATATTTTGGGAGTCGCGAAAACAACGAACAGTTGCACTTTCATATACAGAAGCGGAATATATGGGTATCACAGAAGTCATGAAAGAAGCAATATATCTGCGGAAATTCTTACTTGAACTTGGTTTCGAGTACTTGGCCGATGTAAGAATATTTTGTGATAACATGGGTGCTCATAGACTCACCACGAACCCTGTATTTCATAATCGCACGAAACATAGACGTGAGGCATCATTTTGTTCGGGAAGCGGTGAGAAATTACGGTATCAAGATGCAGTATCTATCTACAGAGGAGATGGCCGCAGATGTACTCATAAAAAGTGTACCGGGACCTAAACTTGTTTAACTTGTTTTGGCATGCAGAGATGAGTACACAACGAGGGGGAGTGTTACATATCCTGATATCGCGTACGTTGTGCATTGATGTGATTGTGTGTTTATTAGTGTGCTATGTACGTTGTTATGAATAACATACGATATGTTTAGTTGTTAAAATATAAATAAAGAAGTTAATTTTACAGAAGTCTTTTCCATGCGTTTTCCACTTTAATTCATACTTCCTACGGACCTATCTCCTAATATCTCCAAATTGATACCCAGACTTCTGCCATGGCTGTCCGCGAGTATTAGGAGTTTTGGTTTTATATGTTCAGTTTTAGTTACACGTGGATTCTTGTCAAAAATCAGTTTGTTCGTATTCGATGAGGAATTAACATTTTTGTTTTTATTTGTAACATTCTTAGGTTCACTATTAGCATTTTTTACATGTGTTTGTGTATCACAAGTACGGGTACAAATATAATTTCTACCGGTTTGCGTTTCGCTATCTTTTAAGGTTTTTTTATTCGTAATTATGTTTCGCGAGAGAGTATCTATTGCCACATTTAATTCGTTTATTAGATTTAGGAATGATTGATTATCTATCCGCAATTTATCTATTTCACTCTTGTATACGTTAATTTTGTCTTCCAGTTCAACATTTGCACTAAGGGCAGCCGCAAATTTATTTCTGAGTTTATCAACTACATATGTCAGTTAATTGACTTTTACCTTTAGTTTCAACGTCTTCACAATTTATTGTTTTGTAGCTGTTGTTACCGTTCCCTTTAGTTTTTAAGTCACCTATTTTTATTGCTTGTTCGGTTGTAGCCGATTTAACCCGTAACAGGTGACGTGGAGTCTACCAGATTCCGTCGAAAATTGCAAGTAGTACCATTTGCACAGTTTGCATTCTAACGCCACCTCATGGCATGTACCTTCATTTGCTGATACGGTAAACATGCAGTCCGCATTTCAGTGAGATATGGGTCAGTACTATGTTATTTGCGTGTAAAAATCAAGAGGAGTCTCACAGACTCCCCGCCACTGTAAGCGTAACGTTTTCATAATTTTATTTTTGTTATGATATTTATTGTTTAGGGTTTTGCGGTAAGGTTTTTTTCTTTTATATTTAAATAGTGAAGTAAATTAACCAAATTTATATGGTGTTTATCAAATTTATTTGAAATAAGCAAGAAATAAATTGTTTTCGAAAAGAGTCTGGCCGACTCCCGGTCACCAACAGTGTAACTTTTTTTCACGTCACCTGTTACGGGTTAAGTTTCTTCTGATGCGTTTCAACACTATTTGACATTTTTCAGTATTTATATATTATACTCGTAACATGTAATAGTTATTAAAAATAAAAATGTTAAGGGGCGATGTACTTTCACACAAATTTATTTTGAGCAGTGTTTTATTATTGTTTTTCTTTACGGCAAAAGAAAGCCGGAGTTTTTATTTCCCACTTTCACATCAAGGCGAAGATTTAAGGCGTACCATCTTTCCATAAAACAGCAGATATCTATATTTATATTTACGTGCTTTTTACAGTGCCTTCGTTTTCTGTGCTAATGTCAGAGATGTTCATATATTAGCTAGATACCTAATTGCTATACACATTCTCACCGCAAGAGTGAAGCCTGAAGATCGCCCGGCAGCCATTTGTCGGTCGGGTTAAGTTTGAATTTAACACTCATAATACTCACGTGGAGTCTCTCAATTAATTTATTTTAATCCTTTACGAAGTTTATTTATAGGAAAATAAGTTATGTATTTTGTTTTATTGTTCCCTCCATGGAATATGCAAGTAAGTCAATATAAACATAGGTCCTTACCTAAAACCTAAATAATTATTTTAGAGCATATTCGATGTTAAACACTTATTTGAATTAAACAGTATTACACTATAAAAGATGTTTGACAAAAATCTTCTATAAAAGATATTTAAAAAAATATGTGACAGTGTAATATGTAGACGTGTAATAATCATAAAATATTTCTTCTATAAAAGATCTTTTACAAAAAGTAACAACAGGTGATTACACTTCATAGGTAAAAGATTTGATACTTTTAAACCAATGTAGCGGAAAGTAAATTTCTCTACGAAATTATTAATTATATTACATAAATATATACAGGGTGAGTTTTTTTTTCGATGTTTAGCATTGGAATCTCGAAAACTAGCAGAGCTAAAGAGACGGTTAAATGGGGAAAGATTTGTAGTTTTAGGAGCCCAGTTTAATGCAGCTTATGTTTTTTCTTAATGGCTGGCTAGATATTTTGAAGAAACTGATTTTTTATAAATTCGTTAAATGCATATAGCTCGGTTATTCTTGATTTTAGAGAAAAGTTGCAAAGACAAAAGTTGTATAGAATTATGTTCTTAATTAAACAGTCGAACCAAATTTTCCATATACCGGGTGCCCGGATTTCGTAGGGACAACATGGGTAACTTTTGTATTTGAAGAGATAGAGAGATGGTTAAATTAGCAAAAAGGTACAGGTTCGATAGCTCATTAAGAATCCATTTTCAAATTGTACTTGTTATGGCCATCTTGGTTAAAATTAAAAAAAAAAACAAAATCTCATAATTTCTTTTATTTGCTGTAACCTTTTCTTTAACTAAAAATATTTAGATGCGGTTTGAACTAATTTGCAGTACTTGAGGCATTTAACAGTATTAATGGCAATACTATCCGTAAAGTCACTAATAGTGTTCAGAAACGGTGCCAACTTTGCATTGCAAACAATGGTGGCTTATTTTAATGATTTAATATTTTTGATTATTATTTTTGTAATTGAGTTTGCTTTTGTAGTGCCAATAAAATTATTTAAATTACCATACAAATTAATGCAAACAGCATCTAAATACAAAGTAGTCAAGAATCACTGTTTGAGTTGGTAGTGCTAAATTTTATTTTTAAATGGTACAACTGGAGTAACTTCCGGTTGTTGACGACTTGACACTGACAGCCGTCACTTTACAAGCGTCATTTGACATTTCAAATTCAAATTAAAACGCTAATTTTTATTCACATAACCTACAATCTTGTCGCTGTTCAGGTTACGTCAAATAAACCAACAAAAATATATCCGGTTGCAGTGTTGCAAATAGCCGAATAAAAAAATGCTCTTAATTGTATTGCCAACTCAAACAGTTATTCTTGATCACTTTGTATCTTAAGTAATAAAAAATTTACGGCAAATAAAAGAAATTATGAAATCTTGCTTTTTCTTTATTTTAACCAAGTTGGCCATGACAAGTAAAATTTGAAAATGTATTCTCAATGAGCTCTTGAATCCGCACCTTTTTACTAATTTAACCATTTCTCTATCTCTTCGAATAAAAAAGTTACCCATGTTGTCCCTACGAAATCTGGGCACCCAGTATGTAAGCTCTTATTTTTCAGTTATGATATAAACATCAGTTTTTTTTAAATGGAAATCATAGTAGGCCATGAATGAAAAAAAGGCCTTTTTTTAGCTTTTCAACGATGTAACATTCGATATAGTTATTTAGAAAACCACGGAGATACGGCAGTTTTTATCTTATCTATTGTACAAATTGAGACACCCTATATTTAAAAATGATTTTAAATTATGGGAACCTTGAAAAGATGACAGTTTTGTATAAAACATTTTTCCATATATTCAATAGGAACAGTGTTATTGAATAGACCTGGTTAAATATTACACCCTGTACATATGTTCATATGAACTTTTTTGACGCAAATTACTCGCAGAATAAGCTCTTAAAGTTTTTCGCACATATTAAGAATCATCCTGTATATAATATAAAAATTTAAAGAAAAGCTTATTCATGAGTAAAGAGAACAAATTTATTTAGCTGTTGTCTTTTACTTACATTAAGGCAAAAAATATTCTTCGCAAATGTGCAAACTCACGTCCTAGATAAGATTACTTTTCAAATAAACGTCAAAATAATTTTACCTATGTATATTAATGTCAAGAAATCACAATAAATATTCGAAATGTTGTCCTTCACTTGCAAAACATAATTGCATCCGTCTTATTAAATTTAAACTTTCTAATATAAACGATTTTTGTTCATTGGAAAGCATTCTGGTCACAATTTAAAAAAAAATATTTTAACATTTATTTCTTTATTTATTTGGATATTAATTTTGAAAAGTAAATTTATTTAAGACATAACTAAAAATACTTGGTAACAATTAATGTTTGTGCGTTTTATATTTCAGATCACCGGAAGTGAGTGATAAAGTCATAGAAACATGCTTCTTAAAAACACAATAAATAAAATAGTTCGAGAAATCAGAAATCGGAATTTTATTTAAAAATATAAGAAATGAAACGCGCGCGACCGCAGGAATCTCACTCAATATAAAAAAATAAAACTACTAGATACAAAATACAGAATGGACCCTGCAATACTATTAAATAATTTATTTTTTTTACGTACGAGAAGTAATGTTTCTCGTGAGCGTTGTCCCGAGCGACAAATGGCTGCCGGAGGCTTCACTCCGAGCCGCTGCTTAGGCATCTAGTTATAGGTACTATATTAAAATCTCTGGCTAATGTGCATCGGTTCGAACTTCGTACATTAATACGGAATGAAGATACTTGAGTGTGCACTAATGCGGCAAACGAAAGCGCTAACAATGTCACGGTAGGTTATAACCAGAGAGATGCGGAAAAAAGTTATCACCTCCCACTACCTTTGCATGCGGCAGTAGCGCGGTCCTCATTCGAGCCGTGTAGACCAGCGTAGTAGGGAAGACATCTGGTACCCGGGTACCCGAATACTACCCGTATAATTGTTACCCGGGTATTATTTTTTTTTATCCGGGTACCCGTTATTACCCGGATACATCGGGTACCCGAATAATACCCGTGAAATTATTACTCGGGTATCATTTCTTTACCCGGGTACCCGTTATTACCCGGGTACATCGGGTACCCGAATACTACTCGTGCGATTATTACCCAGGTATCATGTCTTTATCCGGGTACTCGTTATTACCCGTGTAATTTGTCAGCACAGAATCTCGGAAAAACATATACCTATCTGTTATTACATGATAAAACTTTATTATTTTTAACATTCGGACACTCATGTAAAATTCGTGAATCCGTTTATGTTAAAATATCCAAACTTATACCCGAACTTACCCGGGTACCCGTGTCAGATCCGGACCTTAGTTTTACACGGGTACCCGATCTCATAAGATTACCCGAGCACGATATGGGTACCGGTACCGCGCCGGTGTGGCAAACGTAGACGGCGGGTTGAGAAGCCGTCGGCCGGGCGCCAGGTGCGTTGGCCGCAGTTTGAGTGCCACTCCGCTTCAGGGCTGAAGTGCAATACCAAAGAGGTCGTTGTTGACCGGTAGAGGAGGTTGGGAAGGGAGCCGTAAATAAACCATTAACTTCTGGTTGAACTCCCCCGGGCGAAACCCTCTCGTGTGTTTTGACAAGACTTGTACAGGTTAAGTGGCAAGTGACGCGTCACAACTGTGACAACTTCCGTGCGGCTGAAGGCACGCGTATTTATGCAATTCGGGTCGAGGTAGGCGTGGCCTACGGGCTGACGTGTCGCGGATTGGCCGAGAGAGTTCGCTGGGCAAAAATCCGTGCGGTGGCCGTTATTGTCTATGGTATCAATCGCCCCAGCTTCGAAGAGGTCACCGTGTGGATTTTATTTGCCCGTGGGAGAGAGCCATTTATTATTTTCTCTCAAAAAAATGCAAAATAACAACAACAAATCTTACATAACTAACATAACACAAAATATTCAACATTAAATGTTTCAATTCTCACTCTACTGCTCCTCGGGCTGTTCCCTGGGCCTAGGTGCTGGACGGAGTTGGTCCTCGTGCACCCTCGTAGGTCGTCCGTCTTGGTCCACCATGTACATTGGTCCTCCTAGGAGATTGCGGATTACGTACAGGCCGATCCAACGGGCGGCGAATCCGGCTGCTTCTCCTTGTCGTGCGGCATCGTGCGGCGGGTGATGGCGTCGCATGACCAGCTGGCCTACGTCGAACCGCGGTGGCTGTTCGGCTCCTCGATATCTGGCTTGGTAACGGCGATGGTTCGCGCCTATTTCTCCTTGTCCTGGGAGGCATGCGATCGAGCTGCCGTGGGATGCTTGGAGCATGGTCGGCCGCTTGACCAAGCGGCGTGTCGGTGTGGCTCGTTGCGGTTGTTCGTGCGGTGCTTCTGGTGGCTGCATCCGCTTATTCAGGTGGACATCAGACTTCTCGTCTTCTGTCGTAGGGGCGCGTGGCAGGGCGCCTAGGAGTTCGTCGTTCTTCGCATCCGGATGTCGGTCGGGTCGTTGATGTATGGGTTCATCGCGGGACAAGCGGATGACGTGCTTGGTGGTTTTAGTCGTGTGTTCACCGGACCTTGGTGGAATACTTCGCCGAATGTTGAGAGTACCTTTTGGAGCGGCGCTCTCACATGGTCTGGCACTCCGTGGTTGACTGCCTTGAAGTCGATAGGTGGGGCAGCTCTGGATACATCTTCTCCGATGTTCCAATGTACCGTGCAGCGGCGATCGGTGCCAAAGTGGAGAACTTGGCGCGCGAAGTCCATGGCGGCCTCGTTCTCTTTGAACCACGGATAGCCGAGGATGATTGTTTCTCTCAGCACAGGTGCTACTAGGAAGGTAGCGCGGGACTCATCTTCTCCAAGCTTGAAGTTGATGTCCGCGGCTCCGAGGATGGTCATTTTCGCTTTCTTGTCGGCCAAATTGACGTGCTTCATCCGGGAATCGGCGGTGATGCAGTCCACGAGCTCGGTAGAAATAAAGTTGTGGCTTGCCGCTGAGTCCAACAATGCGGCGTGTTCTTGATTCTTCAGTTGTATGCGGACATGTGGAATGTTTGCTCCGCAAACGTTGTTGAGCGTAAGGGCCGGGAGCGTTTGGTTTGTGGCCCGGCCCCGGCTTAGTTTTCCGGAGTGACGGCTTCTCGAGCGTACTTCGCTTTTCGGACGGGGCAGTCCTTGTAAAAATGTTGTCCAGGGCAGAAGCGGCATTTCGGCAGGTTGACCGCTTCTTTTGGAGCTGGATCCGGCGACGAGGTGCTTGTCACCGGAGGGGCGCGCTGTGGTTTTGCTGTTTGTATTGGTTCCTTAAGTTTGCTCGCTCGCTCGATCAACTCCGCCACGGACTTGGGTCTCGGGGACACCAGCCAGTTATGCAGGTCATCACGCACCAGCGCGATCATCAAGTCGATTTGACGGTCCTTGTCGGCGAAGGTTTTCGTACGCTCGCACAGGAGCGCCTTCTTTCTCAGGAAGACTACGGTTGACTCTCCGGGTTGTTGTTTCTCTGTCGTCAGTGTGGCTAACATGCCTCGTTGGGCTTCAGGTCCATCGAAACGGTCGGCTAATATTTTCATAAATTCGTCCCAGGTGTTCGGCAGGATACGGTACGGTTCCCAAAATTCCTTGGCAGATCCCCGGAGTTGTCGTTCAGCGATCAGGACCCATTCATCTTTCGGGATTTTCTCTTGATTGAGCCGGGCTTCGAGTTTGCTAAAGAACTCTTGCGGTCTCTCTATACAGTGGCCGTTGTATTCGGGCACAGGTCGTAGAAAAGGGTCCTTTGTTCTTACAGTTGGCTCAGTTGTCGTTGGCGTTGTGTTGTGCTTTGGCATCTTTGCGATTTTTCTTTGGGCGCCACTGGGTGTTTAGCGGGCTCTCCCAGAAGAGCAATGAGACTTCTTGTGGTCTGGTGTGGGTACAGCCTCCGCTGTAGGTTGAGTTGTGCTTCGCAATGTTCCCAATGTTGATACTGCTTCGTTGAATCACCAATGCCCCACGTTGGGCGCCAATTTGATACCGCGCCGGTGTGGCAAACGTAGACGGCGGGTTGAGAAGCCGTCGGCCGGGCGCCAGGTGCGTTGGCCGCAGTTTGAGTGCCACTCCGCTTCAGGGCTGAAGTGCAATACCAAAGGGGTCGTTGTTGACCGGTAGAGGAGGTTGGGAAGGGAGCCGTAAATAAACCATTAACTTCTGGTTGAACTCCCCCGGGCGAAACCCTCTCGTGTGTTTTCTCAAGACTTGTACATGTTAAGTGGCAAGTGACGCGTCACAACTGTGACAACTTCCGTGCGGCTGAAGGCACGCGTATTTATGCAATTCGGGTCGAGATAGGCGTGGCCTACGGGCTGACGTGTCGCGGATTGGCCGAGAGAGTTTGCCGGGCCAAAATCCGTGCGGTGGCCGTTATTGTCTATGGTATCAGTACCCGGGTAGTATCCGGGTAGTTTATTCGGGTACCCGGGTAGCTCAAACATACGGGTATGTCTTCCCTACAGCGTAGCTGTACGGATAAATCCCTACGGATTTATCCGTAGATCGATAAATCTCTACGGATTTATCCGTAGATCTACGGATTTTAATCACAAAATACGATTCTCCGATTTCAGATATAAATCTACGGATTTTTAATGTTTGACAGTGACTGTATTGATTGTAACAGAAGTTGTTGTATAAAATGACTGATTTTCAGAGTTTGATCCACTTTGATCTTAATATTAGAATACCAGTGGGAGGAATACGCTCCTGTAGTGACCATAACTTTTTAAGGGGGTGGATAAAAGCGTGGGTTAAGATCTAACTTCATGGCAAAATGTGTCGGTTGTGGTTGTGGAGTTTTGCAACAATTTTGTGGTTTGATAACGTAAAAACAGTTGACATTGAAGTGAAAGCTTTAAATAAGAAATTAATATAATAAATAATAATAAAAATAAATAAGAAGAATTTGTCATTTTGTTTCCTTTTTATTACAAATTTTACTTCTTTATATTTAATTTTTTAAATAAAAACATTATTTTTGTAGCAATTTTATTACATATCAACAATTTAAGACTTCTGTTTATAGTAAAAATCTATAAAGATTTTTCTGCAGATTTGAAATTGGCGCTTACGGATTTCTACAGATATTTTAAGTGAAATCTACGGATTATTGAATTCATAAGGTTGGCAACGCTGGTGTAGACTTCGCAGTATTGTTGATATATTGAAGAGGATCGTTTGAGTTTGAAATTACACTTGCAGGCGCATAAAAAGCTATTGTTTTGTAGGCGTACAATTTTGTTAACCGCAAAACACAAATCTTACCCAAGAAAATTTAAAAACACTACTTACTTATGCAAGTACATAGTTTACTTGTGCTAGAATCGGATACCTAAAAATTATTTTCAATTTTTTTAGCGCGATTTTCTATAAGCAGTCAAATTCTCGCAAGATGTCATTGCAGTGATTCACTTTTCAAGCCGAATATTAAGGCAGAGTAACTGAATAAAGCATACCTATGTATTAGAAATCAAGGGTAATAATTTATTAAAGAAACATTTTAAATAAATCAAAAATAAAATTCATACTTTCAGCTTAAAACTGAACCGTGCGATATTTTAAAATCGCGGTTAGTAGCTTCGCTGTTGCATCGAACGAACGGTTCGAATAAACGGCACTGGACAAACACTCCAAACTCGATTTGTGATTCTGGAGGGAGGTGTTTCGTGACGTTTCAACATTTTTAGCATCTCTCTAGTTATAACTAGACAACGGAATACGCCCTGTTCAGAAATTAGGGGACTCGGTGGTCGTAGTGCTGTTCCTTGCATGATTCTAAGAAGCAAATCTTAAGGCCCCTATCCTTCCTCCCCAGCACGCGTCTAAAATACGCTTCAGAAGGATACATTTTAAGTATATTAAGAAACAATAAAATAATTCGAAATTCATACTACATATAGTTCAAAGAGTACACTACACGGGAGCGTATTAAAAATTTCAAAATTATTATTCAAAACTGAAAAATTTATTGTGAAAAATACGGATTTCGAGTGAAGCACAGCAAGATTTTTTTTTTCGAATACAGATGACTTTATTTAAAAATTAATTCGCACCCGTCTTGTATGATTCTTTTACCATAGATCTGTATTGTGTATGAAGGAAATAGTTTAACATATTTCAAATAAAATGTAATATTCTATAGTACTGTTTCGGACACATATGATTCTAAAACCTGAATACAGATGTCTCTTCAATCGGTAAACCAGCACGTCCGTAAGAAGCGCACCTGATTGGTTGTTTCAAATGAAGACAAAGACACTCCTCCTTACGGAAGAGTTTTATTAGTTTCGATGCATTATAAAAGTTGCACTTGATATATGAAAATGGCGAAAGAAAATAGAGACAAAAGTCGTTATCCTAATCTATGGAAAAGACGAAAAGGACTCGTAAAAGCGCGAATGCGAATGGTTAATAATAAACGGTGGTACGTAATTTTATATTGTACCGGGTGTCCCAACGGTGTGTATTTCTTCTGTGGTGCCTATAACAAGCAGAGAGAAAAAGATTAAGAAAGTTATACTAGACATCACGCGGCACATTTTAAAATTAATTTCAACTATACAGAGTGTTCCAGAAAGTGTTGGTGCTTACAAAGCGATTTTTTTTTAATGGAACACCCTGTATATTCTTATAAATTTGGATGTCCCGCCGAGAGATGATTACAATAATATAAAGATATATTAATTTCGCCCAGCTATTTTCGGAAGAAAAAAATTATTCTTCGAAAATTTCTTAAAAATTTACAAATTTTGAATTTATGTTGCTGACTATGGAGATGACACAGACTTACGAAAATATAACGAGATATTCTTAGGACTTTGGGCTTTTTGAAAATATGAAAAAAGTTAACATATCTTTTAGCATTATACAGGGTAAACAGTAGTTGCGAAGCACTCAGTATCTCATTTTTTTTAAATGGAACGACCTAATTTTTATTTCAGAAATGGGTAGTTTTTAAACTTAGTTTTCTACTGATACCAGGTTATATACCTATATTTCTAGTATTTCTTTCATTAAAAACCTTGTTTTTACTACTATTTGAACATTTAGCCTTCCATTTATAATTTTTGTATGGTAATTGAGAAAAAAGTAAATCCCAGAGTGTATTTATATCACACCTGAAGAAACGTCCAGGTCTACACATTTAACGTTTTACAATACACACAATGATACGAGAAAAACAGGGAAATATGTGAACAAAAAATTTTAATCGTAGTCAGCCATTATTTCATATTTGAGATCTTATAACAATTCTGAATAACTTTTTCAAATAATATTTCCGCGTGTCTTGGAAAATAAAGGTACTTTACTCTTATGTCCACTTCAAATATTTATTTCCTCGGTACGTGACCAGTGGTATTCGAATTTTGATATCTGCATTTTGAGTTTGGGAAGCTCTAGGAAGTTTCAAATTTATGGTTATAATTTATTTCCAAAAATAAAAGGTTAAAAACCAAAAAATTCTAATGGTAGTAAAAACAATATTTCTAGTAAAACAAATATTAGAAATAAAGGTATATAACATGATATCAGTAAAAAGCTAAGCTTAAGTACTATCTATTTCTGAAATAAAAAATAGGTCATTCCATTTAAAAAAAATGAGATACTGAGTGCTTCGCAAGTACTGTTTGCCCTGTATAATGCTAAAAGATATTTTAACTTTTTTCATATTTTCAAAAAGCCCAAAGCCCTAAGAATATTTTGTTATATTTTCGTAAGCCTGTGTCATCTCCATAGTCAGCAACATAAGTTCAAAGTTTCTAAATTTTGAAGGAATTTTCCAAGAAAAAATTTTTTCTTACGAAAATAGCTGAACGTAATCAATATATCTTTATATTATTGTAATCATCTCTCCGCGGGACATCCAAATTTATAAGAATATAGAGGGTGTTCCATTAAAAAAAAAATCACTTTGTATGCACTAACTTTTTCTGGAACACTCTGTATAGTTGAAAATAATTTTAAAATGTGCCGCATGATGTCTAGTATAACTTTCTTAATTTGTTTTTCTCTACTTGTTATTCCTATAGGCTCCACAGAAGAAATACACACCGTTGGGACACCCGGTACAATTTAATTAAACTGATTTAATTGAATGAATACCATTAGTTAAAATTTTAATACGATTACTGAAATTAAAAAAAAAAAACATAGGAAGAAAAATTCAAAGGAAAATGCAGCAAGTGAAAGTTGTAATACTAATTCAACAGCATTTAGGTAAGTATTATTGTAACTGACTATGCATACGGGCATATGACATACAGCGGTCATATTTAGTGACCAGTTTGGATGAGAAACGACTGTTAGTATGACTCTCTCCTGTTACTTTTAACTTACTTTTACTTAAGTTTTTGTTATCCTTGCAATTTGTTCTTATTTTAAGCTGTTTTAACATGTCTTCAACGAATAAGTAAATAAAATAAAAGTAAGATAAAATACATTTTTGTATTAAGATTTTCTTGCGGGTCCTCTAATTTCTGAACATCCTGTATATGCAAAATATTAATCTTCAATATTAATTTTTTCGTGAAATCTACAGCGTGTCGCTAAATTCCGTGGACTTGGCTTAACCACAGATTCCTGGGTTCAATATAAGATGATTTAGCTCAACTTATCTATTTACAGTTGGTTCTTGTCCGATGAAATTTGTATCACAAAATCTTTTAAGCGGACACTAAATCGCGCACTATAAAACTTTACGTTTCACCGTCGTTCGACGAAGCTGTCGAAAGACGGTGAAACATAAAGTGTTATAGTGCGCGATTTAGTGTCCGCTTAAAAGATTTTGTGATATAACTTATCTATATCCAAAAGTGTTTCGTGAAGTCGGTATTCTGGTTCAAAGTTGTTGAAAAAGAAAATATTTTTTCTTATAACGAAAGAACGCTTGAATTAATTTGGTTGACATTTGGTACGATAGGGCACTTTTCAGAATTAACCGGTTATTCCACCGGTAGACATTTTAAAATTCTAAAATCCACTGTAAAGCTATAATATGTTATTATAGCTATAATAAGTATATAATAGTAATACAGTTATATTAAGTTAATAACTTATTATAGGTAAAATAACATATTATGGCTTTACAGTGGATTTTAGAATTTTAAAATGTCTACCGGTGGAGTAACCGGTTAATTCTGAAAAGTGCCCATAGTAAGATAAGTTACATTTTCAAATGGTTTGAGTAATTTACATTGGGTCGCTAGTGTGAGAAACAGGGTTGCCATCGAACAGATATTACGTTAACTCTCTTGAGGTTAGGAAAGTAGCATTAATTAGTCAATTTTTAGAATGAAGCATTCATTAGAAAACTTTCTTTAGTCTTTGTAATTTTTTATATTTGTTACGATATAGTCACAAAATAGAAAAATCTAAAAGGTTGCAGCGTTTCTTATTAATTATCAAATTAGAAAAACAGCCATTTGGATTTTTCTCTTTTTTGACTAAACAATAACAAGTGTCAAAATTTGCAAAGACGCAAAAGCGTTCACTAATGAGTGACTCTTTTTAAAAATAAATTAATTATCCATATAAAAGATATTTGTTCTTCGTGTATGGGCTACTTTTTTCAATAAGAGGTCAATAAGAGGCGCTGCAGCTACTTAGACTTTTCTATTTTATGACTAAACCGTAAGAAGTATCAAAAATTACAAAGATACAAAAAAGTTTCCTAACGAACGCTTCTTTCTAAAAACTTCTTAGGTAAAATTATCTTCATAATTTCAAAAAACTTAATGCGAAGTCTGTGTTGTGGTAACCCTGTTTTTCACACTAGCTGTCTACTCCAAATTACTAAAACCACCCAAAAATGTGACTTACCTTTCCGTAGATACTCATGCCAAATATC
This sequence comes from Dorcus hopei, assembly GCA_033060865.1. NCBI lineage: Eukaryota > Metazoa > Arthropoda > Insecta > Coleoptera > Lucanidae > Dorcus > Dorcus hopei. Next base: position 3,160,011 of record CM065423.1, on the reverse strand, counting down.
ATATAAATTGGTTCAAGTGTTCTTCTTTTATAAGAATAATTAACTATTTTTTCAACAACTTTGAAACAGAATATTGACTTAACGAAGCAATGTTGGATATAGATAAATTGGGTTAAATCATCTTATTTTGAGTCCAGGAGTCTGTGGTTAAGCCATGTTCATGGAATTTAGTGACACGTATAGAGTGTCCACCGAGTGCCACAGTCTTCTCTACCGTCTATAGTATATAAGATAGAAAAAAAATTCAAACGAGCTAAGATGTAACTCTATATAGTGTTCAGTAACAGAGAGCCATTACCAAAGTTATATCTTTTTAAATGGAACATCCAGTATATTTTTACATATTTCGAAAGTACGCATAACGAATAGGTAAAAATTTCTCAGTGAAAATTGAAACAAAATAGTAATTATGGCATACCAATGAATTCAGAAGGAAATGTGCTATCTATCTGTCTAAACAATAAAAATCGCGCTCATAAGAAAAAATGAAGTTGGCTCTGGAAAAACAAAAACGAATCGCCCTAGAAACAAAGTACGTTCGGCATTCAATGAAGCGTAAAAAGTTGTTTCAGGAATGTTTTCACAGATTTTGAAAAAATCACAAATAAAGAAGTTATGTCCGATTTTCGAAAATCGCAATTTTTCGTTTTTCTTCGATTGTGAAGAAACCGTTCGAGATATTTTAAATTTTTTAACAGATAATTAATCACTATGAAATTTGGAAACTTTGCCTCCTTTAAGCGAATGTCTGTTTCTTATAATAAGCGAGATCCCCATGCTGGCCCTCGAATTTCAATTACCCTGTATATGTATTCCGTTGTCTAGTTATAACCAAAACACTACAACTACTTGACAACTGCCATTCGTTAAACGTCAATTGGTTTCAAAAGTCATCCCTTTTTTGTTCTATCTTCTTTCAACAAAAAATCAAAACCAACTTGATGAACTTTTCATTTGAACACTCGTTAAAATAAACTTGAATAATTAACCTCAATGTTTGAATTACCACAAAATTATGTATGATCTTTCAGATAAAAACAAAAAATAGATAACTTATTCAAGAGAGGACACTCAAACAAGGAAGTGCCAATTAGAAAAGAGAAAGGATTTACGCCAATTTAAAATATCCTTTCGTGTATTATCGAGTGTTTCCGGACAAAAATCGTAACTGCGACAACGGGCAGATAATCTGATTGGTGAAAACTGTACGCTACGTTTTGCGTCACACCAACGCAACGCTTTCGAGTTGTTCGTTTCCCGCGTAGTTCGCTACGTGAATTTTTAAGAGACAACTGTTTCAAGGTCATAAAAACTACTCACCGAAAATCAAACGAGCCGATATAGAGTGTCTCCTCTTGGATAACTTATCTACGCTTTAATGAAAACTTTGTAAGAAAATAAAAAGGTCAGGGGAGATGAACGAGAAAAATAAACAAAATGAAAGAGGAATGAGATATCGGAAAAGAAATTTGTAGCAGAGGATAATCTAGAAAAAAATATATACAGGGTGATTGAAATTAGAGGGCCAGCATGGGGATCTCGCTTATTATAAGAGATAGAGAATCGGTTAAATGGAGGCAAAGTTGCCAAATTTCATGCTGATTAATAATCTGTTAACAAATTTGAAATATCTCGAACGGTTTCTTCACAATCGGAGAAAAACGAAAAATTGCGATTTTCGAAAATCGGACATAACTTAACAATATTAATAATAATAAACGTCTTTATTTAGGCGGGATTCAGCCAATGGCTATTTCTATCCTACCTTTACAAAGAAAATAAACATATAGATAAAGTTATTACAAGGTTCTGCCAATATTAACTAGTGGTATATGATTTGGGTGCGTACAGAGAAAAAAAAATCAATTAGTAATGATGCTTAGTGCACAGAACTAATTCATTTCTAAGTGTAAGAAATACGTATGACAAGGCTCAGAAACATACGATTCAGGGTAATAAGTAATGTTTAAATTTGGATTTAAATAGAGTGAGATTAAACGATTTGAGTATGTCGGGAACACCATTGTAAGCGTGAACAGCGGCATAAGAAAAGAATCCTCTAAAATAGGTACTTTTGTGAATTGGCATGTCTAGAAGGTGCTCTTGACGGGTATTGACTAGACGTACTATCGCGGCCTTATAATTTCGCACGATTTAATTTTCCGCTGTAAATAGCGCTTTCTTTGACGGTTTGTCAAAAATAATCATTTTAAACCTCAGATTTCAAATGTAATGCTAAAGTTGTAGCAACACAATGCTAAATCACGTGCTTTCTGAAGGAGAGAAGGGTTTTGCAATCGCAAAATTAGAAGATGGTTGGTCGCTACTTTTATTCTGTTATTTCAGTTCTAATACTTTATTTCTTGCTGTTCTTAAAATATAACCAAACAGTCTGACTTTTGGTTAAATGTCTTTAGTGTCAAAATTGAGTAAAGAGCCTGTTTTACAAAACTAAATTTTAGAGGAATTCTGGTTACTTGATAAAAAATCGTGCGAAATTTTAAGGCCCCGATAGTACATATATCCCGGAGAAGCATTAATTTACGGCGCAAGTAATGAGGTTCCCCAGTTTTCAAAACTTTGTGAATTAAACAACACATATGCAGTTTTCTGCGTGACATCATTTTGAGTATACAATTATGACTTTCATAAAACGGATTTATATGTGCCCTTCTGTTGATATTGCCTACAAAGCGCATGCAAGAATTTTGAAGTTTTTGTATACTATGAGCGTTTTGAGCCGACAAGCACCGTAGACTGTGTCGCAGTAAATAAATATAGATAAAATTAAGTATTCTACCAAGAGCAATTTTATTCTAAAAGGAAAGATATGTTTATATCTATGAATAGATCGAAGTTTACCATATGCGTTTTGGACAAGCTTGCTGACATGAAGAGTGAAAGTAAGATTTGACTCAAAAATAACTCCTAAATTTTTAGCTTGTTTCACTAATGTCAATGAATTGTTTCCCAGCAAAAACGCATTATCTAATAGGTGATTAATTTTTTGACACTGCCATTTAGTCCCGATTAACATAGCAGCACATTTCTTCGGGTTTAACGTCAAAGCATTGTTTTTAGACCAAATTCTGATTTCTTCTAAGTCTTGGTTAACCTTGTAAATGGCTGTCAAATAATCAGAAGGGAGGAAAGAGTAGAAAATTTGAGTGTCATCAGCGTAAGCGTGAATTTTACAGTGCTTAATATTCTCATATAAATCCGCCATATATAAGTTGAACAGTAACGGGCCTAGAATGGATCCCTGGGCAACCCCTGTACTAGTTCCTACTGGGGAAGATAACTTAGAACTCGTATCCGAGTTTATACGCACCCGATGGGATCGACCCGAAAAATAACTAGCAAACCATTCGACCGACGCGGATGACAAGCCATAGTATAAAAGTTTCGCTAATAGTGTGGGAATTAGATTAGTTTTAATTATTAATTTTAGTTTTTTTATGCTTTTCATTATTCACGCTTGTTTTAAAATACATTTAAGTTGCCAACATTGCAATAGAAAGGTAGAAAGGGGTTGAAGGGACGCGCTGATTCATATTTCGTCACGCCATGCGCTTAACATCTGTATGTATCTGTTCTGTAAATACTTCTCTTAAATAGTGAATAAACCTAAAACTAAATAGCGGAGTGTGTTTTTCTTCAGCATTTCCCTACAATTTGGGGGCTCAGCCGCGATGATGATGAAAAGAAGTGACGGAAATCGCTAAAAAAAAAAAAAAGCAAGTGTGTGTGCAACAAGAGGCAGTGCATTGAGGGTGACAAAGACGACAACGACGCAACGACGGGCGCCACGTGGTGCCAGCAACAAAGACGACGAAGTGGACTTGCTAGAGGAAGACGTTACTCTGCAACATATCCTGGTGATTTTACCTAGTACGTTTCAACAAAACAAACAAAACTTAGACGCATTATAATAACGAGGGTGAGTCACAAATAACAAAATGGAGAATTTAAGCCAAATTTCGCCAATTAAAGCAAAAATCAAACTTGCATCTCGTGCTTCGATCTATGCTTTATACAAACTAATTTTTGAAGACGAGGGTGATAGACGCAGTCGCCAAAAAATACGTGATTTTGCCGGATTTACGTTCGGAGAAAATTCAGATGAGCACAGAGCGAAATTAGAGTTTGCAACTTGTTTTTCGGTCGGTGATTTAACTGCAATGTGTAACATTTTGGGTCTAACGTATACAGGAACAAAAGAGCAGCTCAGGCAAGCCATTATAAAGGGATTAATTGATATCAATTCGTTAAAACCACATGAAGACGACGTAGATGAAGAAGATGATGAAGACGACGAAGAAAAAGATGCAAATGACGAGGAAAATGACGATGAACAGGAGAAAGTTGATGTGAGATCCGATGATGGCAGTGTAACGAGTATCAAAATTCAAGGTCATACTACACAAACAAAAAGGAGTTCAGTTAGATTTGCTTTAAATTTTAAGGACGTCGAAAATTCAGTACAATCATTCAATGGAGGTGACTCATACTCCGTGGAAAGGTGGATAGCTGATTTTGAAGATACCGCTGGTCTCTTCGAATGGAACGACTTGCAGAAGTTAATATTCGCAAAAAAATCATTGACGGGTGTTGCAAAACTATTTGTCCAAAGTGAAGGTGTAATTAAAAGTTGGGATGCACTAAAGAAAGCTCTAAAGAAAGAATTTTCTTCAAAAATGTCTAACGCAGACATCCACATGATGCTAAACAATCGAAAAATGAAGCGTTCCGAAAATGTACAAGAATACTATCTTGCTATGAAAGAATTAGCTGCTAGAGGATCAGTTGATGATGAAAGTGTCATTCAATATATCATTGATGGCATAAATGATGATGTAGTAAACAAACACATTTTGTTTGGTGCTACAAATTTGACGGAATTCAAAACCAAATTGAAGACGTATGAATAAATCAAGAAGTTGAAGCCGCAGTTCAAACCACACCGAAGAGAAGATGTGACAGCCGCAGCGGGTTCAGCTCCGCAGAGTTCAAGGAATGATGTACCTGTAAGAAACAATTCATCTTGGAAGAATGCTAGCAGATCAGCTGCTGCAGAAGCCAAGGAAGAGTGGAGGGCAAAGTTTTCACTGCTTCAATTGCGGTGAAAGGGGCCACAAGTCTAACGAATGCGACAAGAGAGGTTTGGGTAAGAAATGCTTCAAATGTAATGAATTTGGACATGAGGCAAGTAAGTGTAATGAAAATTTTTCAAGCAAATCACCTGCGAATAATATTGAAGTCGAAAATCCTAACATTTTGCCTTCTATAGCAAATAAAATGTACAAACAAATTTCGATAGGAGAAATTATAATTGATGCATTGATAGATACAGGCAGCCAACTCAGTTTGATTCGCGAAGATGTGTACTCTAGCATTAATTTTCCAAAATTGTCAGACTCCAATATTGTTCTGCAAGGTTTTGCAAAAGGTGAAGTAAAAACACTTGGATATTTACACACAGTTGTACATGTAGATAATGATGATTTCCCTGTAACTTTGTATGTTGTACCTTTTGACGCAATGAAAATGAAAGTTATCATAGGTAGCAATTTTTTGAGTGAAGCTGAAATTAAAATTAATAAAGATGGTGTATCAATTACAAAGGTAGAACCACAATGTTTCTTGGCTCAAATTAATGTAATTTCGGACGAAGTCGATTTAAATGTTAACTGTGTAATGAGTAAGGAGATGTGTAACGAACTAGATCATGTAATTAGTTCCTAAGCGCCAAAAAAATGTAAAAGTACCGATATTGAGTTAAAAATAAGCTTAAATTGTGAGAAGCCTATATATCAAAATCCGCGCAGACTTCCTGAAATTGAAAAAGATATAGTTGAAAAACAGATTGCAGAATGGCTTGAAGATGGTGTGGTAGAGCCTTGTATTTCAGATTTTGCTAGTCCGGTCGTGGTAGTAAAAAAGAATTTTCGAGTATGTATCGATTACCGTAAATTAAATCGTGAAGTTATTAAGGATAGGTTTCCATTACCTGTAATAGAAGATCAAATTGATAAACTAAGAGATGCTCGAGTGTTTAGTACAATCGATCTTAAGAATGGTTTTTTCCACGTACCAGTTGAGGAACAGAGTCAAAAATACACAGCATTTGTAACTCATAATGGTCAATATAAATTTTTAAGAGCACCTTTTGGCTTATGCAATTCACCATCTGTTTTTCAAAGATACATTAACGAAATTTTTCGACCTTTATCAAACGAAGGAATAGTATTAGTGTATCTGGATGACATTATTATTTTATCGTCTACATATGATGAAGCGTTTGAACGACTAAAGAAAGTGTTGAAAGTTGCAAGTGATTACGGCTTACATTTAAATTTCAAAAAATGTCAGTTCATGCAAACACGTATAGAGTTTTTAGGGTATGTGATTGAAAGCGGAAATGTTTATCCGTCTCCTGACAAAATAAACGCCGTAAAATATTTTCCGGAACCAAAGACTGTTAAGAGTGTTCAAAGCTTTTTAGGATTAAGTGGGTACTTTCGTAAGTTTGTATACAATTATGCGACCATTGCGAAGCCTCTGTCTGACTTGCTGAAAAAAGATAAACCTTTCAAATTTGAAGATGCAGAAAACCAAGCATTTAATAAATTGAAAGAGATTTTGACAAACGAACCAGTTTTAAAAATATTTTGCCCTGACAGAGACACAGAGCTTCATACGGATGCTTCGCAAGAACCTCTGTGAAGTTGGCACCTCATTCTTGAAAAAAGTATTTTTTTATTGGAGTTCTGGTAGCGCCCCGAAGAGTTCTGGAGTTCTGTGTGACAATTAAAAATAGTTCTGGAGAATTAAATATTAAAAAATGACTTTGAAAATTTGGGGTGCTAAGTTCACAAAACAAGATTTGAAAATTGGCTATAACTTTTTAACGATTGGAAATAATTAACTTCAACTTTAAGACTTTCTTTAGAACTCTTGAGGTGCTATTCAGAACTCTCAGCAGAATTACGAAATTTTGAAAAATGTAACCACCCATAAGTTCCAGCGATTTTTTGTAGCTCGATTTGAAATTTTATCAAAGAGTGAAATGGAAATTTTTGAAGACTTTTCACGTTCTGGATAGCACCTCAAGATTTCTCACGACTATCCTTCACGACCGACGCAGTAAAGTCAAAGATAAGAAAGTTGTAGCGATTTTTCCTATTTCGATTCGAAATTTTGTTCAACTGTAAAATGGAATTTTCTTAAAGAAATTTCACGTTCTGATTGGAGTTCTAGATAGCACCTCAAGAGTTCTCACGATTATCCTCCACGGCCGAAGTGCTAAAATCGCAGGTAAAAAGTTCTACCGATTTTTCGTGTCTCGATTTGAAATTTTAACAAAGTGCAAAGTGGACATTTTTGTAATGAATTTTCACGTTCTGATTGGAGTTCTGGATAGCACTTCACGAGTTCTCACTACTATCCTTCACGACCGACACAGTAAAATCAAAGGTAAAAAAGTTCTAGTGATTTTTCGTTTCTCGATTTGAAAATTTTGTCAAAGCGCAAAATGGAATTTTTTCGGAGAATTTTCACATTATGTTTGGAGTTCTGGATAGCACTTCACGAGTTCTCACGATTATTCTTATTCTTCCCGGCTGAAGCGTTAAAATCAAAGATAAAAAAGTTCTGGCGATTCTTCCTGTCTCGATTTGAAATTTGTCAAAATGAATTTTTTTCCAGGAAATTTTCACATTCTGTTTGGAGTTCTGGATAGCACCACAAGAGTTCTAAAGAAAATTTGAATGGTGAAATTAATTATTTTGAATGGTACAAATGTTATAGCCAATTTTCAAATCTCGTTTTGTGAACTTAGCACCCCAAATTTTCAAAGTCATTTTTTTATAATTAATTCGTCAGAACTATTTTTAATTTTCACAGAGAACTCCAGAACTCTTCGGGGTGCCATCAGAACTCCAATAAAAAATTACGTTTTTCAAAAATGAGGTGCCAACTTCACAGAGGTTTCGCAAGACGGTTATGGTGCCATTTTATTGCAATATTCGCCAGACGATTCAAAATTGCACCCTGTGTATTATATGAGCCGAAAGACTAATCAAGCTGAACGAAATTATAAGAGCTACGAGTTAGAGGTTCTCGCGATCATCGAAGCATTAAAAAATTTTCGTATTTATTTAAGTGGTATACATTTCAAAATTGTGACGGACTGCTCAGCCTTTAAGCAAACAATGGAGAAAAAAGACTTGACTCCGAAAATTGCAAGATGGGCACTAATGGGCACACTGGAACATCGCCCTGGGATAAGAATGCGACACGTTGATGCATTGAGTCGGTACCCTGTTATGACTATTGAAGAAAATGATGTGGTTGTTAGAGTTAAAGCTGCACAAGAAGAAGACACCGAACTGAAAACGTTGAAAGAACTCATTAGACGAGGTCCCTATGATGATTATTTATTACGTGGAGGAATACTTTACAAATACAAAGAAGGGGCTGAATTGTTGGTGATACCTAAAGTGATGCAGAATGAAGTCATACAGATGATCCACCAAAAGGGACATTTTGCTGTAAAGCGAACAGCAGATGAGATCAGGAGCGACTATTACATACCAGAATTGAAAGGTAAAGTAGAGAAATACATAGCTAATTGCATTCCTTGCATTTTAGCCAATAGAAAATCAGGAAAACAAGAGGGATTCCTAAATCCACTACCAAAGACTGATCTCCCTTTACATACATACCACATGGATCACCTTGGACCGTTGGAATCAACACATAAAAATTACAATCACATTTTGGCAATAATAGATGCTTTCACAAAATTTACCTGGTTATATCCTGTAAAGTCGACTACTAGTAAAGAAGTGATTGCGAAGTTGGAATTTCAAAAACAAACCTTTGGGAATCCTGTCCAGATAATCTCAGATAGAGGAACTGCGTTTTCTTCACATGAATTTCGAGATTACTGTAACGAAGAGGGAATTAGACATATGATGGTGACTACTGGACTTCCAAGAGCCAACGGATAGATTGAACGTCTGAATCGTAGCATTATTCCAGTCCTTACAAAATATTCCTTAGAAAACCCTACAAAATGGTATCAGCACATGAGTAGACTACAACGAGTTCTCAATTCCACGTATCACAGAACTATTGGAACTACCCCCTTTGAACTACTTGTTGGGACGCAGATGAGACAGAAGGACGACTTAAGGCTAACAGAATTATTAGAGGAAGAATTTAAGTGGAATCTTCACCATGACAGAGAACAATTACGACAACAAGCTAAACAACGTATTTTGGAAACCCAAGAAGAGAATAAGCGAAGATATAATTTGCGTCGACGAGCTGCTACTAAATACAAGGTTGGTGACCTCGTAGCAATAAAACGAACCCAGTATGGACCAGGAAGGAAGTTGAGAGCAAAATTTTTAGGACCTTACCGAGTGGAGAAGGTTAAATTAAATGATACTTATGATGTAACTCAAATAGGACCAGGAGAAGGCCCTGTAACTACCAGCAGTTGTACGGAATATTTAAAACCGTGGACCAAATCATCCGGGACGTATGACTAGTCAGTATGGCCGAGTTGTGGGAATTAGATTAGTTTTAATTATTAATTTTAGTTTTTTTTTATGCTTTTCATTATTCACGCTTGTTTTAAAATACATTTAAGTTGGCAACATTGCAATAGAAAGGTAGAAAGGGGTTGAAGGGACGCGCTGATTTATATTTCGTCACGCCATGCGCTTAACATCTGTATGTATCTGTTCTGTAAATACTTCTCTTAAATAGTGAATAAACCTAAAACTAAATAGCGGAGTGTGTTTTTCTTCAGCATTTCCCTACAATAGCAATCTATGATCTAGCGTATCAAAAGCTTTTGAGTAATCAAGCATTATTAAAGCAGTTACTTACTTCTTTCTTTATAATTTTTTCCAAAATCTGTGAAAACATTCCTGAAGCAACTTTTTACGCTTGATTGAATGGCGAACGTACTTTATTTCTAGAGCGATTCGTTTTTGTTTTACCAGAGCAAACTTCATTTTTTCTTATGGGCGCGATTTTTATTTAGACAGGTAGTAGGTAACACATTTTTTTCTGAATTCATTGGTATGCCACACTTACTATTTTCTTTTAATTTTCATTGAGAAATTAAAAAAAAAACTGAAATTAAATTATGTGCACACATTAAGTTAGCTTATATTCAATTGTATGCTGCGTAGTCAACCTTTGTTTAATTGATCTGTCATTAAATACAGAATGGCACATCCAAATGAAGAAAAACGTGATATGTTGCGTATGTTTTATTGTCACAACGAAATTCCATTGCTCAGCGGTATTTAGAAACTTATCCGGAAAGAATTCAACCAAGTATTAAATATTTTTCCAAGTTGGTTAACAATTTGATACAAAATGATACAACGGCTAAGTATTGCGGAAAATGGAAATGTCTTCGAATAAATGCTGTGATTTTTTTTCTCTATTCTATTTCTGTACGTTCTTTTGGAGTTTAAAATGTATCACTTCGAATGAAATTATTATCCAACTTGGAAAAATATCTAATATGTACACTGGTTGAATTATCTTCGGATAGGTTTCTAAATACCACTGAGCACTTATAATGGAATTTTTGAGGCAAATAAAAAATGCGCAACATATCACGTTTTACTTCAATTGAACATGCGATTCTGTATTTATTGACAGACCAATTAAACAACGGTGTACGTATTCTTGGATAGGCAGCATACAATTGAACCTAAGCTAAGTTAATGTGTATACATGAATCTAATTTCAGTTTTTTCAAAATATCTCAATGAAAATAAAAATAAAATAGCATGTGTCACACCAATGAATTCAGAAAAAAATGTGCTATTTATTTGTCTAAATGACAAAAATCGCGCCCATAAGAAAAAATGAAGTTGGCTGTGGAAAAACAAAAACGAATCGCTCTAGAAATATAGTACGTTCGGTATTCAATCAAGCGCAAAAAGTTACTTCAGGAATGTTTTCACAGATTTTGGAAAAAATCATAAATAAAGAAGTTATGTCCGATTTTCGAAAATCGCAATTTTTCGTTTTTCTCCGATTATGAAGAAACCGTTCGAGATATTTCAAATTTCTTAACAGATTATTAATCAGCATGAAATTTGGCAACTTTGCCTCCATTTAACCGATTCTCTACCTTTTAGAATAAGCGGGATCCCCATGCTGGCCCTCGAATTTCAATCACCCTGTATACAAAATAATTATGTCGCAGAAAATTCTGTCTGAGTACCAAGCGATACATTTTGCAATAACTTATCGGTTCCTACTAAAATTTTGTCTAATATGTCCAACAATTTCCAGTTATAACAGTTTTTTAATTTTAGTATTTTAAATAGGTCCCATTTTTAGCCACACTAAGAATTGTTCACCGGATCTGTCCTGCTTATATTTAGTTATCGAACATGCACAAAGTATTGGCGCAAAAAGTTTTTTAGAAAAATCAATAATAAATTTTTTTTCTGTATGGTGTGAACTTTTTGGCGGTGACTGTATATAGAGAGAGATAGAGAGATACATTAAATTAAACTTACCTGACTGAGTAAGCGCTAATTCCGTAGTCCATATGAAAATGATTGCCTATGCCATACTTTACTAACTTGGTTCGATTGCTATAAAAAGTCACGGTGTGATTGGTCAAGACGACATAACTACGAACAAAAGGACTATATGGAACATCTCTTCCTCTAATATTCAACAGCCAAGCTATTTCATCTAACGCAGTGATTACCATTGCGTCAGCTCCAGCGGCGAGTATTTTTTTCCTTGTTTCATTAACTTTTGTGGTCCAGTTTTTGCCTAAAATCACATTAATTTAATGAAAGCAACATTGAATCTCCTATGTTTCACGGAATAATTTATGTCAGAAACAGCTGAACGTTAATTTATTGTTATAAATTTTTAATTTAAATTTTAAATAAAATATTGGGTGTGATATTATTGTAAGTCTATAGCTTTGTTCAGCCAGAAGTAGTTGTATTTTGCGTTACTGCTACATAGCGAGACGCTCAAATGTAGCGAATTTAGCTAAAAGTTGGTTGAATAGTTTAGTCGTTGATTGAAGTATTTATGTAAATACTTCAATCAACGGTTTAGTATTTGATAGTTGACAATTATCTAAATTTAAGAGCGTTTTCGATTGACTGCACTAGTGTGCATTCAAGAGTATCTTTATCTCGTATGACATCAGGTTAAAAGAAGATGTAAATACTCTGAGTGCAACCAGTGCAGGTAAATCGAAAACGCTATAAGATAAACAGATCAGGGCAAAAATGTCACCGCATACAATAATATACAGTGTGTCCACGGATTTTCTGCCTCGGGTGACATGATTTTGATAAATTTTTCATTGTTTTAAGTATTTCCTCTATTAAAAATTGAAACCACAATTAATTTGACCTTATACATTACACATTTCTTACTACGAATATTTTTATTAGTTTTAAATATGGAAAAAAAATTTCAATGTAATTCCCACCTACCTCTACGCACCTTTCTACCCTGTATCTACATTTCGTATACACGTTATTTAACGATACAGAACCAGTCTCGTCAAATTTTTTGACTATGCCTTTTTAACGTATTAATAATAAAATTAATTGTAACATGAATGTCAGGATATTTTACATTAAATTTATCAATGGACGTAAGTAGTAAGTACTGTTTTAGCGTGCTTTAAACTTTACAGTAACTGTTTTAGCGTGCTTTAAACTGCTTTTTGTTTTGATAAATCAGTGTGTGCCTGATTCTATTTAAAGCATTAAAAAAAAACGCTTTCTAACAAAATTAGTCAAAAATGTTTTGTCCGAAAACGTTTTTACTTCATCAGTGTGAGCACAGCCTAAGAGTATTAATTGCCGTCAAGCAATTAAGAAATAAGTTCAATTAATCAAACTGTCAATTCTAGGTAGTGACAATTCTCAGATTTTAATTTGAACTTGACAAATTTTTGAAAGTAAAGCTGAATTCACAACCTTGTAATTAGTATTTACAGTTGGTTCTTGTCCGATGAAATTTGTATCACAAAATCTTTTAAGCGGACACTAAACTAGTAATTATAATTAGTTGATTTACGTAACGCACAAATATCTCCATAAGGAATAGAAAAAAAGTAACATTTATGCACTTTTGACTTAATTATAATATCATTTAATGAAATTAAAACGCTTTAATTTTAATTAAATATTGTGAACATTGGGGTTTCACGGCAAGTATAATTACAATTTTACAATTTATGTATAAGTTACTAGGTTGTGAATGAAGCTTAAGTATGTTTTTTTTATATAATTTTTTTTAGTATAAATTGTTATGTAGTTCCGTAATGCTGCAATTATTTCGCTTTTTTCTCATTTAATTAAGTTTAACACAAGTTTTTTAAGGGTCCAGTTCATTTGTTGAGCAGTATATTTTAACGGGTAAATTTTCACAGATTTTATTGTTAAGAGGAAATTTCTTTATAAAATTATATCTCATTTTCTTTGTCAAAATTTGTAACGAGGTAAAAGACAAAGGTAAAGGAAAAGTGTAAGCTGAGAATTTTCAAAAATTAAATGCAAATTAAATTGAACTATTTTAATGCACTATACCCAAATACTGAAATATATGAACACAATTCAACATATCGTCTTAGTTTAACCTATTGAAAATGCATAAATATTATCGCGCCTGGCGGTCAATCGTCCCGGCGGCGAATCGTCCCGGCGGCGAATCATCCCGTCGACGAATCGTCCCGGCGGCAAATTGTCCCGGCGACGAATCGTACCGGCGGCGAATCGGCGACGTCGAATCGTCCGGCGGTGAATCGGCGGCGGCGTATCGTCCTGCTCCGTGATTTCTCACAGGAGCGTCTAACGTGAGCGATTTCAAGCGACGCGAAACGAAAAGTAAAGCGAAGCGGTCAAATAATTTGTGATTTTCGCTCGAATTCGCGTGAATTCTCGTCGCACACTGGGACAGTTAATAAAAGAGTTTGCTCAAAACTCCAAAACATTAATTTTTAGGGATAATTTTTTACTGTGAGAAACATTTTAGTTAGCAAAATAATATTTATTTTAATTTTTAAATAATTAAATGTTGAATAAATTTCGAACGCATTTAAATAATAATATCAACTTTATTTTAAATGCAACTTTTTATATCAAAATAAATCAAAATTCTTTACTAATACATAATGAAAGAAAAACAAAAAATATGTACAGGCTGATCGATATAACATCTTAATCCCCAAAATTTATTTTTTCAATCGATTTGAATCCTGAAAAGCCCTCTCACATTGCTAATTTCCTATTAATTAAGGAGTTAACAAACAAGAAACATAATAAAAAATTGAAATAAACTATATGCTTAGAAGACATGTAATCTGAACTAATATATTTATCACTCGAACCATTTTGCTTCAATTTTGGTAAGTTACTCAACATTTTTTTAAAATCAGTTAAGGACGATCTGAGCTAACAAAAATCGACTTTCCCTGTACACATGATTCATAAATGACTTTCGATTTTGCTACTCTCAAATGGTGCATTGCTTTAAATTCGCGTACGTTAAGCAGAACACTCACGATACGTTCAGGACGTAAGATGTGATGCGTTCGGTTGAAATCGTAGGCAGAATTTAACCAAACTCGCACTAAGTGCATGCGAAATAATAAAATTTCATCTCGAGATTATACGAACGCTTGACATCTTGCGTCTCAAGCGTCATTTACATTGTTCTGCTTTAGACAAGCATATCGCTTCTACCTTTTTCGCGCCACATTGCTTCGCTTTGCTCCAAATTCGTGTCGCTTTTAATTCGCCTACGTTATAGGCCCCATACACTTGCGAACAAATTGCGCAACAGAGGCTGTCGTGCAAACAATTGTATAGTGTATGGTGTTGTTTGGCGTGCTGCGCAACTAGTTGCAGAAATTCAAAATTGTTTGAAATTAATTGCGCAACGAGTGGCGTTGTGCAACGATTGCATCGTGTATGGGCTTTGTACGACACATTGTGCAGTAATTTTTGAATGAGTTTATTGATTTATACTGTCGTCAGGCGGCATGTTTCCGTAGGTGCACGACAAAAGTAACTGGAGTTTGCACAATATTGCGTATAGTGTATGGGTGACCTTGTTTGCACAACAACTTGTTGTGCAACGCCAGTTTGCGCAATTTGTTCGCAGGTGTATGGGGGGCTTTAAACACGGTGTTAGCCAACATGCGAGAGCGATAACCAATTTCCCGAAATGTGAAGTCTAAGAAAGATATCTCATGGATATGCACCTCTATATTCTGCGTTGACCTATGTATACCGTGTGTTCCGGCCGTATATAAGCATTCCTTACAGACCTACCCAAAAGGAACTATTTAGTGGCACCTAATTGGTTGGACGCCGCACTGCACTCGCCCCCCTTAACGATACAACACGATCCAATTACTTCCAAAATACTAATGAATTTGACGAATAGATGCATGTATTGAATCATTTATTGTTTTTATTTCCCATGTTACAAGTACTTAAAATATGCTTTTTAATAATTATTACACAAATAATAAGTTATTATTAAATCAAGAAGAATTATACACGGTGTCACAGAAATAAGTACATTAATTTTAACTGATAATAAAACACGTCAAGAGTAACAACTTTTCTGAATGAATATATTTTTTTTGTGAACGTTCTAGTTATCGAGTTAAAATTATTTAAATAAATAAGTGGCAACCAATACTGCTGTGACTGTAGCCTAGTATCGTGGAACAAACCTGACGCAATGTCAAATGTCTGTCCTCTAACATTACTGGATCCAGCACGGGTGCGAGTGTTGCGACCATGATTACTGTTTTTTTAGTAAATAAATTAATGTATAAAAGAAGAGTTTTGTTCGATTTTATTTTTAAAATTAGTTGCCAAAAAATACGAAAAATGCATTAAAGAAATCATAAAAATTTACTGAACGAAATCACTAAATAAACTGATCACAATAAGGGCTCAAACATCGTTCAATGCGTGCATTGTGACATGGGACACCATCGTGAAGGTACCACATATTTACGCGAATTGCTAAGGATAATTCTTCCAGCAACTGAAACAATACGTTGTTCAAAAAATTTAAATATTCTTCTCTGTTTAAGCGTTGGGGCATTATATAAGGTCCAATGAGTCGTCTATTTACAATTGAAATGAAAATGATTTTCTCTAACGGCGTGAGGATTTTCGTCTGCCCATATATGGATGTTATGACAATTAGACATCTTCACGAGTAAATCTAGCCTCATCTGTTGTTAATACAATGGATAAAAAGTTTTTCTGGATATTTATTCTGGCAAGCATCCATTCGCAAAATTGTCGTCTGCGAGGTAAATCTTTAGGTTGCAAGAACTGCACTTTGCGAACATGGTAAGGATACAATTGTTATTGTTTTAATATCCTCCAAATTGTAGTACGCGATACTCTATGTTGCAAAGCCAGACTTCTAGTGCTAGTTGCAGGTTGAGCCTCAACACTATCCAAAACAGCCACCTCAATGTCTGCAACTCGCTCAGGACGTTGTCGACCACGATCGTAAGCTCCAGTTTTATAGGATCCGTGTTCTCGGAGATGCTGCACCACTCTGAATGTGCGAACATTCGGAATGCAACAATTCGGAAACCGTTCCATGTAAATGCGCTGGGCTAAAGCAGCATTTCCCTGGCTTTCACCATAAATTAACACAATGGGCCTGATGAATAAAAACTAAGCAATTGCTTTAAGCATTGACTGATTAGCAAAAGCAAAAGCTGTAAAAGCAAATGCTGAATTATTATATGAATAAAAATCCTAAGTATTTGCTAGCTTTCCGGATTCGTTGAAGCAATTGCTAGTACGACTTGTGCAGATTTGCATATCTACTCGTACATAGCTTAAGTAGGTACGTTAGATTTGTTATCGAAGCGGTGCTCATTTTTAATAAAATGTCGGATACTGGTGATGAGATAGTTAGTAGTGATAATGAGACCGAGTTAGACAAAAAAATTATTTTTGTTAAGAAAATTAAAAGAAAATAAAATTACTTTTAATAAATTGGATTCAAATTTTATATTTGTCTAAGTTTGTGATCTCTAGTAATTAGACTAGAGTGTTGTATGTACGTAATCAGTTTTAAAATTGTCTTAATCAATTTATAATTGTTTACTTATTCTTAATGTATTTATTTATATAATTTTTCTCTTTATTTTCAAGTCATTGAGCCTTGACGAGATTGACGAAAAGTTACGTTCTTCCTTTTAAGAAAGATTACGTACATACAAGACTCTAGTCAAATTACTAGAGACCACAAAATTAAACAAATGTAAAATTTAAATCCAATTTATTAAAAATGATTTTATTTTCTTTTAATTTTTTTAACAAAAATAATTTTTTTCTCTAACTCGGTCTCATTATCACTACTAACTATCTCGATCATTAGTATCCGACATTTTATTAAAAATGAGCATCGCTTCGATAACGAATCTAACGTACCTACTTTAGCTATGTAGATAAGCAAATCTGCACAAGTCGTACTAGCAATTGCTTCAACGAATCCGAAAAGCTAGCAAATGCTTAGGATTTTTATTCATATAATAATTCAGCAATTGCTTTTTCTTAAAGCATTTGCTTTTGCTAATCAGTCAATGCTTAAAGCAATTGCTTAGTTTTTATTCATCAGGCTCAATGTCATTCTTAAAAGAAAGAATGTAATTTTTTATCAATCCCGAAAATTATATGTAGTGGCGGACAAGGGCAGAAATCTCATTCCGTATAAAGAGGGCGTAATAGCAATTATCTGGCTAAAAAGCTCAAAGCAAATACCTAGAAACAAAGAAAGTGCTACTTGGGTCCTTTATGGTCTGATTAAAATTTCAGTAAAAGAGTGAGGAGGAGAAGTGGAAATTGTTGATTGTGGTGTAATTCATTTTCGGAAATTAAGACCTAGTTTGGGCATAACAATAGAACTTCTCTCTTACTCTCGTCGAGACACCTAGAAGAACATAGTGTTTCGACGAGGCCTTGTAAAAATTGATAAAGTTGAAAGTAAAGGATAATTCATCCACTTTCTGTTATCATTATTTTTAACCACCTGTCCTTCACACAAGTAATAACTGATAATTACAAGGAAATTTTTAATGTTTCCCTTACAACTAGACAAGTTGCAAGGAAAATAAGCAATATGGAAGGAAAAGTGGAGAAAAAGTTTGATTTAATTAAACTGGTAAAAAAAAAATTGTGAATAACAAACGTATAGGTTTTAGAAACAGTTGCTTGGGTGAGATACGACACAAAGAAATATTTTCATTTTTTATATAATTGACAATACACCACCACGTTTCTCGCCACTATCTTCTAAAAGTCACCAAACGTTTTCGCTGTTAAACCGATGCAATTTTCTATAATCTTCTAGGCATTCGTTATGTATAGTTTTTCTGTTTACGAATATAAAGAAATGCACCATTATTATCGTGCGAATGCGATAAATACGAAATTATAACTGATTTAAGCAAATGCAAGGATGGGGCAGAGGAACCTTAATAAATTTTTAAGCAAATGCTTAAATAGAAAAAGCAATCGCTTCCTTTATTCATACAACATTAAGCAAATACTAGAAATTTTTAAGAAGAACCTTTTGCTATAAGCTTTTCCTTGGTGTTGTAGCAATTGCTACAAGGTCAAGCAATTGCTAAAGATTTTATTCATTAGATATTAAGCATTTACTAGTAAATTTCAAGAAAAAGCAATTGCTTAAACTTTATTCATGAGGCCCAATATCAGTGCATTCATGTTTTGGACATGCATTGTACAAGAAGAGCTGCTATTTCAATTCAGACGCTTGACAAAGGTGACAGAAAATTATTGTCAAAAGTCATCTACAATATTTGACAAACGACCGTTTCTAAGCAACTTAAAAAAAGGAAATACTGCCCATTTTTAAGAGCCTGTGATTAGAACAATACATAGAAGACTCGTTAATTTATGGGGGGAAATTTTTTTTAAAAATTTGAACACAGCGCTTTTTTGCTGTTTACCTACAACAAATCGCGCATGCGTTAGCATTTGAAGTCGTAAATGTTTTAACTCTATGCTTCGGCCAGACCCAAGGATACTAAACTCTTTATAGGATGGCTCATTCCCTATGCTGCAATGTAAGCCCGTTCCCCTTCACACGTGACGTCACTAACGGGCCGCGCTTACTTAAATTTCCGGATGGTGGCGTTTTACGTAAAACAAACATTGTTTGAAATCTGCACAACAGAGAGTTTCTAACTCTTAACAAATTATTTTCGTATTTCAAATTTCAGCAATTTCATAATTTCTTTCAAACACCGTTTAATTGTCACAGGTCACTGCACATTTATAAAACGTTAGTTCCATAAAATACCAAATTTTGAATTCGCCAGTTCTTAAATATATTTTTGTTTTCAAATTGTAAATTTCTTTTTAAAATAAAATTCTATGTTTGCAATAAAAGCTGCAGTCTTGTTGGGAATGGAAAACAACTCTCATCGCGGCGTACAAAACCGCTCTCTCTAAAGGTGCGTCTAACATGTATCGTATCCGCGTCATGGCCAGCTCCATTAACATTCACAGATGTGTATGTATGGCCGTTTCAATTCGCCTAAAATTCGGTTCCGAGAAAGCATGCCATGGAGTACTCCCCTCAACGCTCCCTATTAAAGATACTACAAAACTACTAACGGTAACTTAATGACAACTGCAATTACTTAAAAACTCACAAGAGGCGCTGAGGGGAGTACCGTCAAAATGTTTAAAAGTCAAATTGAAACGGCCATACATACACGTCAGTGAATGATAATGTAGCTGGCCATGATCTGCGTATCCGATCGTAGACGTGTTGTCGTGACGCATCCTTGTATCGTGTCTTTGTACGTATCATTTGAAATGCGGATACGATACAATAACGTCACGCTTTGAGTCGGAATTTCGCCGAAACATCAAACAATGGATGGATAGGTAGCAGCAACTAATTTCACAGTCACAAACGTGCAACGTCGAACAGTCGATACAGTTGTATCAAGTCGAAAAGTAAACGCACACACGGGACACGGATATAACAAAATGGATACGAAACGCAATTAAGTGTGGGTGCATCATTCTTGCGTATCATATCCGATCTTCCGATCATGATCGGATACGCGGATACGTCACATGTTTGGACGCACCCTAATGTGTCCTCGTATTCCCCTCGCATTCCTCGACGCGACGGTAGGGGTAGGCCCGTTGGCTACGTCACGCGTCACGGCAGACAGATTTCAAAGATCGAGCCATCCTTATACAGTTAACCATCCTTGGGCCAGACCTATGCCTAATGTGCTGCCTAACGTCATTTTTAACGTCTAATTTGACATTAATCAGTGGCTATACTTACAATTAATGTCAAGTTAGACGTGAAAAATCACGTTAGGCAGCATATTAAACGCAGACGTGGCTCCGACAACAGAGTATAGCCAGGGATTATTGGCATATATGGCACTAATTTTGTAACGGTATTTTAATAGAACTCCTGTGCTATTTGACATTATTTAAGATTAAGTTGCAAATATTCAAGTAACATGCCACTGCTGCAGCCGCTTCGGAACGAAATGCGTGACAAATAATGACGTTATCCATAGACAAAATAAACCTAGACTTACAACGGCAATGTATTTCTTTAAAACATTTTGATGCCATCTACATTTTGTAAGAATACTATTGGCGAGAGCAGAGAGGAATATTCAAACTCTCAAACATCGACTGGCAGCGATGACTAATGAGACATTAACGATGCGGCAGAAAATCCGGGAAATTATTTTTCGCTATCGTGCTACTCCGTTATGTAACAATAAAACACCGGCCGAGTTGTATTTAGGACGACAAATTCGCATCAAACTTGATGCAATCAAGCCGATTCAATTCAAGCCTTCCACTATTCCAGCCCGTCTAGCTCGACAGTTGAAGGTAGGAGATCATGTAACGGCACGTTATTATTCTAACAATAAAGTTTGGGCAACTTCACTATTTGATAAAACTTGACGATGGTTACCAGTTTAAACGTCATATCAACCAATTACGACTGACTGAAGTGTGCCCGAAGAAAACCGTCTCGTTTGCTCCTGAAGTGTCTGAGGAACTCGAAGACCCAGAGAACGTTAACCAGGATAGCCAGAATGTGGACTTGGGAGAAGTGGTGAGGATTCCATCCTACCAACCAGAACCAAATGTCGCTACAGAAATTCCAAATCTACCAAATGAAATTCCAAATCTACCAAATGAAAATGGAGAAATTCCAAATCAACCGGTACGCCGATCTAGCAGATTACATCGACCACCAGAGTACCTGCGGAATTATGTTTTGGGTTAAATATCAACAACGTATATAAGCGTCGGAGAATTATTATAACTTGAAAAATAATGAAAAGAAAAGAATCAAGGTAACTGGCCGCTAGCTGATTATTATTATTATTTTATTATAAACAACATGTCATGTAATTCATAATTTAATTTAGTACATTGTATTGTGCTGTGTGTTAATAGAACTGTTTTCAATTCGTATTTAATGAGATTACCATCAAGAATTGGCCACAACAAATACTAATGCACAAACCGCGGCAATTTTAAATTGCTTTCAAGCTGACTTCAAAAATGACAAGTAATGATTTAAGTATCGTAATTTGAAACTAAATTGAAGCGAAAATGATTTTTATTAGAAATTATAATACTAACCCTGTCTAATACAATAAAATAAGTCTTGTGTACAATGTGTGCATTTATACGTTAATGATTTCAGCGTTTTTACAGTGAAACCAGCCATATATGTTTTTATAAAAGACGTTTTAGTAAAATCTTCATGTGGAGAACTTTCTTGTACAACACTGGAAATGATTCTTTCTGGAAACAAATTTGAACTGAACAGCGGATTTGCTATATCATCTTCATGAAAAAAGAAATTATAAATTGAAAAATAAATACTCCCCTTTATCATCCTCACAATCAAATGTGCGATTATAATTTGCAACTAAATTATCGATTAAGATGGTTTTGAAAGCTCCTACGAGACCACTGGTTGTAAGATGGTTGTATCATGGTTGTATCTCACTCCATTACTTCTAATTTGTCCAAATAAACTTTCTAGCGGGTCCTGATTGAGTCTTCTACCAAGTATATAATATGGTTTGTTCGATTTGGACGTTGGCGTTATGTTAGTTAGACGCCGCTGTAAACTTCCATCCAATTTTTTGGAGGCAACGAAAATGGTAATGATTAAGCACGCGTCAGACTTGCTGCTACTGCTTAAATCTACTCAGCTCACAGATTTAAAATTCTTGACGCAGTCTCGAAACTGCAATTTACGTCACTTAAATCGAACAGCCACTTTAACGCAAACAGTTTACAGCAAAACAAACCGAACGGGCATTTGATGTTGCGCATGCTCCTGCGACAAGCAACATGACGCGAATGGACAAAACGGACAAACCTATTGAAATCCTTGTGATTTTAAATATTCCCAACTGCACATAATATTTTTAATAGTTATTTTCCAATTTTTCTCTTTTCTGTCTCTGAAAATTTTTCACAAAATCCATAGAAGCTAACATAGGTAAAGCTTTATTTACCCAAAAATTCACTGCTAACATTGCTACTACCAGATATTCCATAACGGAGTTCTTGCCCGCGCTGCGGTGCTTTCACACTACAATTCAAAGAGTCAAACGTTTTTCGCTCTAAATAAATGACAGATAATAAATTCAGTTTTATGTCATTTACCGTTTTTATTTAAATATTACATGTGTTATATCATTGTAAAGAGAAAAAAAGAGCGCATTCAATTCTTCCAAAGCCTACTTGATGGTTCATAAGAAAAACTGAAGTTGGGGGTGAAAACTCGAAAACGGAAAGTGAAAACAAAAATCTAAAAGCACATTTAAATTCTGCATGAAAAAGTGCCTTAAGAAAGTACAAATAACAAAAACATATCGATTACATTAAAGAAGTTATTACAAAAAAACGAAATTTGAAAATTTTGGTTTTTTGGCTATAACTCCTGAACCACATGGAATTTTTTTAATTTCAAAAAAGTTTATGACTACCCTAATACTTTGGAATAATTCGTCCCATTTAACCGAATTCGTAACTCTTATAATAAGCGAGATTCCCATGCTGGAAAAGTTATCTGGGACATATTGTATACTATTATGTAGAAGTTTTTACTTCGCATAGAAGCACCTACTCTAGTATCTACTTCAAAGCCTCAGTTTCATTTTAATAGTAAATACTACTGCAGCTTAGTATTTACTACATGCAGTAGTATAAACTTTGCTTTCGTAGTATATGCTTCAGAGCTGCAGTAGGTACTTTATGTAATAGAAGATACTTCGAAGAATATACTAATTTGAGAAGTATTAGCATCTTCTTCATTTTATGCATACCACCCGTTGGGTGGTAAGAATAAAAACGAAGTAAATGCTACTGCTTCAAGCATTAGCATCTTCTACGTAGTATTTACTAACTTTCGGAAGAACTTACTTCGTTTTATAAAGAAGATACTTCATAGCGAAGTAAGTACTTTGCCAGGTGTAATAGATGCTTCTGCGGTGTAGTATTTTCTCCGATGTGTAGCATTCTCTCCCACTTCCTTTTTAAAACACGTCAAAATTATATCAAAGTTTTGTGTTTTGTTTTTTCCTTAAACATTATAAAAGTTCTCGTTTAATATGCCTTCAGACGAAGAAATGGCGCAAGAAGACACGCAGTGAAAAATATATTTTTCACTTCTGACGAAGCTGTCGAACGACGGCGAAACGTTAAGTGTTAGTGCGCATATTCAGTGTCCGTTTCAAAGAATTTGTGATACAATTTTCATCGGACAAGAACCTACTTTAATGAAAATTTAAAAAATTATAGATATGAAAAAAAAACGGGAAATAAGAAAATCAAACTGAATGAGTGGCAACAAAATTTTAGAAACGGTAGTCTGATGAACTCCTAAATCAATGCCAGCTCCCAGTTGCATTCCAGGGTCACCTTAATGAAAAAAACATCTTTAACTTGCTGTTTTTTTCAAATCTCTTACATCTTTCTTACCTAAACTCCGTAAAACAATCTCCATTCGTTTAATATGTGAAAGACCGCCATCCCTAGTTTCATTGATTGGCTCCAGAAATTCATTAGTCAACTAAACTACGTTATCTCTGTTAAACCTATAAAAATAACGAGTTCTGGCAATTGTATAAATAGATGTGTGGTAATTCTTTTACACATTTATGCTTACCTAAAT
This sequence comes from Dorcus hopei, assembly GCA_033060865.1. Taxonomy (NCBI): domain Eukaryota; kingdom Metazoa; phylum Arthropoda; class Insecta; order Coleoptera; family Lucanidae; genus Dorcus; species Dorcus hopei. Next base: position 3,135,717 of record CM065423.1, on the reverse strand, counting down.
ATTTTATGATATAGCACATCATTTTCGTTATTTCGTCTATTGTAATAAAATTTTCTATTACGCATTTGTGCCATTTTTCGCAAATGTTAAGAATGGAAGTACGCAAGCTGAAGCTGCGATGAGAGCAGCTTCGCTAACTTGAAATAAATACTACAGTTTTATGTTAAAACTGAAGCATTTAGTGGCCAAAACAAATACTTCAGAGCGAAGTAAGTACTTCGATAGTTCCCACGTGAATGCTACTTATTGAAGCATCTTCCGGAAAATAAGAAGTACTTACTTCACAACGTAGTATCTACTCCAAAACTGAAGTAAATACTACGAAGAAGATACTTCAAAGTGTAGCAGTAGCATTTACTTCGTTTTTATTCAAACCACCTATTGTTTCTTTACAAGGGGAAATCCTGATCTCTTTTGATGTTCAATCGTTATTTCCCAGTGTGCTCATACCTACCTGAAACACTGACTAATTTGCGGGAACTACTGAAAGTTAATAATGTTAATAAAGATAGGTTGGAGGAATATGTCAGGCTCACATCTCTTTGCATGTCTCAGAACGGCTTTCAAATAAATGATGAGTTTTTTTAACAAGTTCAAGGGACCGCAATGGGAAACTGTTTGTTACCGTTTTTGCCAATTTATTTATGAGTAAATTCGAAAATGAGGTAAGAGATGATAATCAGTATTTTCCAAGAATTTGGTTGCGTTATGTTGATGACATTTTTGAAGTTTTTGATACCAAGAAATGTAATTTGGAAGATTTTTTAGAAAAATTAAATTCAAAATTTGATAACATTAAATTTACATACGAAAAGGAAAAAAATCGGAGCGATTCCCTTTTTAGACACTCGTGTAATTAAAAACAGCAAAAATGAATTAGTAATCGACATTTATCGTAAAGATACAAATACTAGCCGGTTTATAATTAACGCATTACAACATTCTGTACAACACAAACTCGCGGCTCTAAATTTTTTAGTAAATAAATTACTCTCATTTCCCACTTACTAAATCCCGATATGACAAAGAACTTAAATATATTAAAAATGTTCCCGTTCATAATGGTTATACTCCCTAAATAGTAGATAATATAATTAGGAAGATTAGCCACAGGAAACAGGTCTAAAATTCTAGCACTCTAACGGCAACTTCATCTCTAGGAAAATTTGTTAAAATGCCTTTCATATTTCAAATGGAATGCCCCATATATTATTACGAATTCTGATAGATCTTTCAATTTGGAAAGTATTTTATTAACATATTTCTATACCTAAACCTAGGATTTACCGAGATAAATGCCGTCAACGAAAAAACATCTTAAATGTAGGCCCTTATAAAAGTGCTTTTAACTTGCTTAATTGAAGAGTTTCCGTTATCTGTTATACTAGCGTGTAATTACACAGGCTTTATGCTAAGTAACACTATAGTACACTGAGAAAACAAAATGCATTGATATAACAGTTTTCTTTTTGTTGTGAATAAAAATGTTGATTACACTAAAATTTTTGTTAAATAGGTATACATACACATGTTACTGTAACAAAAATATCATTTTAATTTTGTGTGGTTACTTTAAATAAAATTTACTGTTACAGAAATTTACAAGTAAATATTTGGTTTATTGTAAACAAAGTATTTGTGTTGTAGCGACCACAGCGCCACCTGCGGCACATCTCTACACCATTGCCACGCACCAAGCTCTAACTCCCTTCCACATCACACTCAGCCCCTCTACAAGATGGATGCCGGGGCTATATAAACGCGTGCAGAGCAGCTCGAAGATCATTCCTTCCCCAGCCAGCTGCAAAGTTGGAACCTCCTAACCAAACCCAGCTGCAAAGTTGGACCTCCTCTCCAAAAGCCAGCCGCGAGGTTGGACTCCTGACCAAACCCAGCTGCAAAGTTGGACCTCCTCTCCAAAAGCCAGCCGCGAGGTTGGACTCCTAACCAAACCCAGCTGCAAAGTTGGACCTCCTCTCCAAAAGCCAGCCGCGAGGTTGGACTCCTAACCAAAGCCAGCCGAAAGGTCGGGATATCCTGGTTTCCACGTCCGTCAAACACCTACGACCACCCAGCTTCGTCGGGCACTGAAACGCGTCAGCAGAATACGCCGTGCCGTTTCACCGCTTCCCCCGACGCCATAAAAGAAGCCCGTCCGGTCAGAAGACGTCGCCCAGCACACGGCTTATCAACGACCACTCCGCCGAGGAATCCGGTTCAGCGCGTCCTCCACCTGCAACCATTGCACCAGGACAACTGCGAACGCATCCCCGTGGACATACCGTGCACATAACCACCAGGAGTTCTGACATATTAACATCCTTGTATTATTGTTATTAATAAAGACATTTTGTTTGTGTTTGTGACAATCGATTGTTTGGCTAAAGAATACGACAACACACAGCAGCCCCCCAAATTGGTGACCCTCGACGATAGCCAATATGTCACACAACGAACAAAACACGGTTACTGCAGCCACCGCAGCAGTAAACACAATACCAAGGATCGAGAAAATATCAATGAAGATTCCACCTTTCTGGCCAAACGACCCAGAGGTCTGGTTCATCCAGCTGGAGCACAATTTCTCACTGAATCGCATCACCAGTGATGAAACTAAGTTTAGTTACGTCGCTGCCAACCTGGACTCCAAAATATTTGCAGAAGTACGTGACATACTCACGAACCCACCAGCAAACAACAAATACGAGAAAATAAAAAGTGAGCTTGTTCGCCGCCTCAGTTGTAGCCAAGAGCAGAAAATTCGTCGCTTACTAGAACACGAAGATCTAGGAGACCGCAAACCCTCCCAATTGCTGAGACACCTACAGAATCTCGTAGGCACAACCATCCCAGAGACACTTCTGCAATCAATCTGGTTGGGACGACTACCATCCTCAACCCAAGCTATTCTCACCACACAAAGTGACTCCGGGCTAGAAAACATCGCGAGACTGGCAGATGCTATTGAAGAGGCAAGTGCAAACCATAAAACACACTCGTCTGTGTCAGTAGTTAAGCAGCCAACCTCGTCATCGCTGACGAAGCAAACCGACTTCCAATCTGCAATCAAAAGAGTGGAAGACAAAATGCAGTCACTAATAGAGGGGATACAGCAACAACTAAATAACGTAACCACAAACACCCAGGGCAGGTCAAAGTCTAGGCAGCAACCCACACCTAGACAACAATCAACAGGCAGGCAACGTTCAGCAGACAAACAAAGCACAGGGAAGTGTTGGTACCACTACAAATTCGGCCACAATGCCCAAAAGTGCACCCCACCGTGCAGCTACCAACGCAGTAAACAGGAAAACTCCAACAGCGGTCACTAACGGCGGCTAGTGACTCGCAACAAACTTCACGCCGCCTGTTCATCATCGACAGAAAACTGCGACTGGAATTCTTGATCGACACAGGAGCAGATCTCTGTGTTTTTCCTCTGAAAGCTCTACACGAAAAAAGAGCACCCACTGCATACAAGCTATATGCAGCCAACAACAGCGTCATCAACACTTACGGCACTATAACACTAACTGTCGACTTGCAACTACGACGAAATTTCCCGTGGAAGTTCATCATCGCCGATGTACACAAGCCCATCATCGGAGTAGACTTTCTCACACATTATAACCTGCTAGTAGACGTAGGAAATGGGAAACTCGTGGACAGGACAACCACCCTGAAGACGTCAGGCAGAGTGTCAGCTGGCGAACAGCTACAGCTAAGTGCAATAAATGGCGACACAGAGTATCACAAACTCCTAACTCAGTTTCCCGGTCTCATACATCCCAAAGGTATCCCTGTCGACACAAAACACACCACGAAACATCACATCAGAACCATTCCTGGTCCTCCAACAAGCAGCAAGCCAAGGCGTTTAGCTTCGGACAAATACAAGATCGCCAAAGCAGAGTTCGACGCCATGCTACAACTCGGAATTGCCAGGCCTTCTGATAGCTCCTGGGCCGCACCATTACACCTAGTGAGCAAGAAAAACGCAGAATGGAGACCCTGCGGTGATTACAGAGCACTCAACGCTAAAACAATCCCGGATAAATATCCAATTCCGCACATCCAAGACTTCGCTCACAATTTAGCGGGAAAAAGGATATTCTCATCAATCGATTTAATCCGGGCCTACAACCAAATACCCGTAGCAGAAGAGGACATCCCAAAGACAGCAATCACAACACCATTCGGACTCTTCGAATTCCCATTCATGACATTTGGATTACGCAACGCTGCACAGACATTCCAAAGATTCATGGACGAAGTCACCAGAGGCCTAGATTTCTGTTACGTGTACATAGACGACATACTCGTCGCATCTACAAACAAAGAAGAACACATATCACATTTGAAACAACTTTTCAAACGACTACAACAATACGGTGTAGCAATCAACCCTACAAAATGCACTTTCGGGGTAAATGAGCTAAAGTTCCTGGGCTATCACATCTCGCAACAAGGCACCAAACCACTGCCGGAGAAAGTTGAAGCAATACAATCATTTCCACAACCACAGTCTGCCAAGCAACTCCGACGTTTCCTGGGAATGATAAATTACTATCGACGCTTCATACCACAACTGGCTAAAATACAAGCACCCTTGAACGATCTAATCAAAGAAAAAATCAAAGGCAACAAATCAATTACTTGGACAGCTGAAGCCAACACAGCATTTGAGAATTGTAAACATGAGCTGTCAAAAGCGACACTTCTAGCACATCCGAACGTAGCCAGCAGGTTGGCAATCATGACAGATGCTTCTGATACTGCAGTAGGTGGTGTCATCCAACAACGACAAGCACAAGGTTGGCAACCATTAGCGTTCTTTTCAAAGAAGTTATCTGCGACAAGCAAAAAGTACTCCGCTTACGATAGAGAACTATTAGCGATCTACCTAACAATCAAACACTTCCAACACCTGCTAGAAGGACGCCAGTTCACAATTTTTACAGATCATAAGCCACTGGTCTTTGCATTTAAACAAAAACTAGAGAAATGCACACCCAGGCAATTCAGACACCTCGACTTCATCGGTCAGTTCTCAACAGACATCCAACACGTTTCCGGAACAGACAACGTTGTCGCTGACACACTCTCAAGAATAGAGTCAATCTCCAAGAGCATCAACTACGAAATGTTAGCAGAAAGTCAACGCACCGATGAAGAGTTGGCATCCCTGTTAGACAATAACTCCACCAGTCTTGTCCTAAAGCAAATCCAGATCCCAGACACAACTGTCTCATTATACTGTGACCTATCCACCAACATAGCTAGACCCTTTGTCACACAATCGTTCCGCAAGACAGCTTTCAACAGCCTACATCAACTGTCACACCCCGGAGCAAGTGCATCAGTCAAGCTATTAACACAGAAATTCGTCTGGCCCAGCATCAGGAAAGACGCTAGAAAATGGACCAAACAGTGTTTACAATGCCAACAATCCAAAATCACCAGACATGTTACCACACCCGTGGGAACTTTTCAACCACCTTCAACCCGTTTCGAACACGTCCACGTGGATTTAGTAGGACCTTTACCAATCTCTGAAGGACAACGCTACCTACTAACATGCATCGACCGTTTCACCAGATGGCCAGAGGCAATACCGCTCGAAAACATCGAAGCAGAAACAGTTGCCAGAGCTTTCTACACCCACTGGATAGCACGGTTCGGCACGCCACTAAGAGTCACGACAGACCAAGGCCGTCAGTTCGAATCTCAACTCTTCAAAAAATTAGGAGAACTCATTGGTTTCGCCCGCATCCGAACCACAGCGTACCATCCACAAGCAAACGGACTAGTCGAGCGATTCCATCGACAACTCAAAGCTGCGATCCGCTGCCACGCTGACGACCAATGGACGCAAACACTACCCACTGTTCTCCTCGGAATCAGAAGTGCATGGAAGGACGACCTCCAGGCATCAGCAGCCGAGCTAACATTAGGCGAACCACTACGGCTTCCAGGACAATTTCTGGCAAATACAGAAAAAGCAAACACCTTGGAACCAGCAAGTTTCGTCAACCAGCTCAAAAGGCATTTCCAAGAACTCCAACCTACCACTGGAACCCAACATGGCACTCGCAAAACTTTCATATTCAAAGAGTTGGCAACCACAGCTCACGTCTACATTCGACACGATGCAGTACGAAGTCCTCTACAGCAGCCATACGATGGACCATATAAGGTACTCAAAAGAAACCCCAAAAACTTCATCGTGGAAAGAAATGGACAACGATCAACAATTTCCATAGATCGAATCAAACCAGCATTCATCGAGAACGACATCATCGAACTCTTTGAGCCAGCTAGCATGGTAACACCCAACCCACAATCCAACCCAAAGGAAAACAAGGTCACCCGGAGCGGCCGACAAGTACGTTTTCCTAATCGTTATCGTAGTTGATGACTCAACCACTGGCAGGGGGGTATGTAGCGACCACAGCGCCACCTGCGGCACATCTCTACACCATTGCCACGCACCAAGCTCTAACTCCCTTCCACATCACACTCAGCCCCTCTACAAGATGGATGCCGGGGCTATATAAACGCGTGCAGAGCAGCTCGAAGATCATTCCTTCCCCAGCCAGCTGCAAAGTTGGAACCTCCTAACCAAACCCAGCTGCAAAGTTGGACCTCCTCTCCAAAAGCCAGCCGCGAGGTTGGACTCCTGACCAAACCCAGCTGCAAAGTTGGACCTCCTCTCCAAAAGCCAGCCGCGAGGTTGGACTCCTAACCAAACCCAGCTGCAAAGTTGGACCTCCTCTCCAAAAGCCAGCCGCGAGGTTGGACTCCTAACCAAAGCCAGCCGAAAGGTCGGGATATCCTGGTTTCCACGTCCGTCAAACACCTACGACCACCCAGCTTCGTCGGGCACTGAAACGCGTCAGCAGAATACGCCGTGCCGTTTCACCGCTTCCCCCGACGCCATAAAAGAAGCCCGTCCGGTCAGAAGACGTCGCCCAGCACACGGCTTATCAACGACCACTCCGCCGAGGAATCCGGTTCAGCACGTCCTCCACCTGCAACCATTGCACCAGGACAACTGCGAACGCATCCCCGTGGACATACCGTGCACATAACCACCAGGAGTTCTGACATATTAACATCCTTGTATTATTGTTATTAATAAAGACATTTTGTTTGTGTTTGTGACAATCGATTGTTTGGCTAAAGAATACGACAACACGCAACAGCCCCCAAAGTGTAACATAACAGTAAGCTATTTGATTTATTTGTTTTGACATGGTAATCTGATTAGTACAAAATAAAATTAATGACATTTAGGGCCATTTTCATAATAGAACTTTAAATTTAAAGTAACTTTAACCTATAAAAACACATTAGTTTTCCTATGCTTAAAGTGACTTTAAATTAAAGTCTCCTTTAGCACTATTATGAAAACGGCCCTTATATAAATGTTAAATTATAAAAAAAAATTGTTTGAACGTATTGAAACGAAATCTTTTGTTGGACAAACAGTTTTTTGGTTGGATTAACACATCTTGTTTTCTCAGTGTACACAAACCTGAAAACTACGCAGATTGTTGTTGGCTGGCAGTTCTTTCTGCTGAATTTAGAAATGAAATATTTCAAGTTTTTCTTATGGAACACCCCATAGGTAAAATCATCGATCGATGTAGAATTAAATTTGCTACCTTTTTCCCAAACAAAGTCTTATACCTAAAACCCACGATTTGTGAGATAATTCTGGTTTTCATATCGCTTCAGGATTTTTGTCTTTTGTAGGGTGCTATGAATGTCAACACAAATGCCTTTTGGCTTCTAAAATTTATTTTCAAAGATTTCCTGATAGAAGGCAGCCATATGAGAAGGCTTTTCGTAAATTAAAGGAAAAATTTGAAAGAACAGGTAGTGTTTCAAATGCTATTTCGAATAATATTAACTTATATGGCACCCTAAAAATGACAAAAATCATGAAGTAATTAAAAACCAGAATTATCTCACAAACCGTGGGTTTTAGGTATAGGACTTTGTTTGGCAAAAAGATAGAAAATTTAATTCTACATTGGTCGATGATTTTACTTATGGGTGTTCCATAAGAAAAACTTGAAATATTTCACTTCTAAATTCAGCAGAAAGAACTGCCAGCCAAAAACAATTTGCGTAGTCTTCAGGTTTGTTTACTATAGTGTTACTTAGCTTAAAGCTTATGTAATTACACGCTAATAACCAGTTAGAGGACGGGCGGAATTTTTACGGTTTACTATTGCAACGAAGCGGTGAGATGTTGTAAATAGAATGTCCACACGATCCAGCATATTTGCCGGCGTTGCGCGACTTGTAATAATGAATAATCGGCGAGTCAAAGAAATAGTGTGCTCATCAAATCGAGGTGATTCACAATTTTGTACTGGTTGACTGGCTGCTCGGGAGATATGCGCTCTGACAAATATGTGAGTCAGTAGCGGTTACATGAAATTTTAAATACGGATTCATTAAAAATATTGAGATTGTTAGTTTATTGTAAGTAATATATGTATGATCCTACATACGTTTGTATAGCAATAATTGATATATTAATAAAGTACTGTTAACTTTATATTTAATCCCAAAATTTATAATAATAATTAAGTGAAATATAGTATTCTTTTTTCTTCCTTCCAACGATGGTGTTTTCAAAATTTTATTCAATTTCTAGACGTTAGTTGCCTAATAAAGATAATGTTACTTATCGAAACCGATAGCTAGATTATACAAATTAATAATTAGGAAGTTCTTTTCATTACCATACTAGAAAAAATAAGTGTTTAATTAAAGTTATCGTTTTTAAATTTAAGAAAAAGCAATTATTATCTTCTAGAATTTACAATAAAATTGTGTTCGTATTCTGGCTATATCAGACTGCCCGGTGCTCTGATTAACGCTCGCATATGAGCGCAAGTATGCAATGCAACGTAAGTTCCCCACCAGGACTGCCGCTGTATCAAACTGGATGGAACCGGAAAAACTTCCCAAGTCCTCTCACTGCTAATAACCGATAATGAAGACTCTTCAATTAAGCAAGTTAAAAGCAATTTAATAAAGGCCTGCATTTAAGATGTTTCTTCGTTGACAGCATTTATCTCGGTAAATACTAGGTTTAGGTATAGAAATATGTTAATAAAATATTTTCCACATTGATAGATAGGTCTATCAAAATTCGTAATAATATATGGGGCATTCCATTTGAAATATTAAAGGTACTTGCTGACACTTGTAAAATGATCACCCTGTGTAATTGCAAATAAATTTAGCGTATTGGAGTTTGCAGCTAAGCGTTTGCCACCTGGTGTCAACTAAACAAACCCTTATATGCTAGACAACAAATCGTGTTTTGGCGTCGATCCTGAGTGTATGATGTATCAGGATTGTGTTATAGGTATGTGACATTCACATTAAATCAATTTGTGTATTTGTATTAGTACGCACTTAAACACGTGCATTACAAAAATTCCGTGCAGCTTACAGAGGTTCAGATTTATCCACGGTAGCGCTGCGATCTTAAAATCAAACGCCTATAGAGTTTTTTTATTAGAAGATGATAGCGGTTGAAATTTTTGTCTATATTGAACGGTTTAAGCGCCACAAAAGAAAACCACACTCGGTGGACACGTGTATATGTTTTTGTATGTGTAGGTGTGTATACAGGGTGAGTTATTAAGCGCCCTTTCTTCCATAGTTCATTTATAGAACGAGATAGAATTTTAGGTTAGAGCAGATCACACCCACACACCACAAGTTAAGAGCACTTCACGATATTTATAACAGAGAATCCTCTCCTTATCACATATCCAGTGCAAATGCGCTTAAGTGTCTCTAACACCCCTTTATACAGGGAGGACCAGAAAAAGTAATGGGACACAGAGCAATGGTAGATTCCTCACGTCAAAATATTACGATTTAGCCGAACTTACTTATACCAAAAGTTGATAATGAAAAAGATTCAGACTATTAAAGTAAGAATTTTAATTTCAATTTTCCGTAATAATTTTTCAAATTTTTGACATATCGTCATAAAAATTTAGATACGGGTTTTTCTTGGGACGAGAAATAATGTTAGTTTTACGTTGTGTACTCAGCTTCGATATAATGGACTGAGGACTGTATTTATTGTTTGAATTTGATTAAAAGAAAACTTCGTTGGTACGAGTACCTTTTTGACGAAAAATATTCTATTGATATCGTTTTTCAATTGTTTTTGTTTACATATTTTTACAAGTATGTATGATTTTTTGAAGAAATTATAAATTGTGGTAACATAACTCCCCGCCTTGAACATTTTTTTTTTTAAGAAAGTGTTCAAATATTCATAAATTGCAGATAAGTATGAACTAATTATAATAATAAAAATGAATTACTTTAACTACTCTTAACATGCACAGTTTCACTGTCACTATTTTCATTTTCAGGTACTGGAAGAGGACACAACTTCGCTACTGTTCTCTTGAAAATGCCCTTATGAGTCTTCACTGTAGCAACTCGAACTATGTTGTCGTCACCGGGATGAAGCTCTACTATTCGTCCAAGAAGCCATTGGGAAGAAAGTAAGTTATCCTGTTTGATTATTACCAAGCTTCCAATTTTCAACCCTGAATTTTTGATCTTCCATTTCTTTCTCTCTTGCAGATGACACAGATATTCTTGTGATCACCTTTTCCAAAAACTTTGTACTAATTGTTGCTGTTACTGGAAACGTGACAGCCTGTTTGTTGGTGTGTCCAGCAGTTGTAGTTCGGAAATAGCAGTCAATGGTTTACCAATTAAAAAATGAGCTGGAGTTAGTGCTTGTTTTTGCGCATAAAAGATTAATTGAAATCTTTCCCTTTTGATTGATGCTGCGAATGTATACACATGCACCATATGCATTTTGTGATGCATCACAAAAACCATGTAATTCTAATTCTACAAAATTTTTACAAACGACATGTCTATCTAATTGTAACTGATTTAACTTTGTTAAATTAGCGTAACCATGCAGTCTTTAAATCTTCTGGAATAGGATCATTCCAATCTAATTTAAGAGACCACAGTTTCTGAATAATTATTTTTAAGAAAATAGTGCATGGGCTTAACAAGCCTAATGGATCAAAAATCCTGGCTACGTCAGACAAAATTGATCGTTTATTAATTGATAAAGAATTTTCAAAATTTTTTGATTTGATAACCTAATGTATCGGATTTAATGTACCATTTTACTCCTAAAGTTTTTGAAAACTCATTATCTCCTAAATTTAAAACACTGACAGGTTCATTTTCATTTTGAAACTCCTGCAAAAAAAGCTTGCTATTAAAATTCCATTTTCTTAAATGAAAACATGCTGAATTTTAGAATTGAATCAATTTCTTTACATGTATTGATTGCAACTATTTCAGAATCAAAACCTGTTATTAGGTCATCAACATAAAAGTCATTTTGTATTATTGAAGATGCAAAACAAGATTTTGTTTGATATTCATGAGCCAATTGCATTAAGCATCTCATGGCTAAATATGGAGCAGATCTAGTGCCATAGGTAACTGTATTTAAAGTGTAAATGGAAATCGGATCGTCTGAATTAAATCTCCAAACAAAGTTTTGAAGATGTCTATCGTCGGGATGAATGATAACTTGCCTATACTTTTTTTCTATATCTGCCGAAACTGCAAAAGGATGTTGTCTGAATTTTATGAGTATGGAAAATATTTCATTCTGAATGGGTGGCCCTGTAAATTGTAAGTCATTAACTGACCAACCTGAATCGGAATTCGCTGATCCATCAAAAACTACTCTTAATTTAGTAGTTAAACTTTCTTGTCTAATAACACCATGATGTGGCAAGAAATATGCTGCATTGAAATGAATTGAATTTGCTTGAGACATATGATTTAAATCTATGTATTCTTTCATGAATTGAGAATATTGAGCTTTTAGATTAGAATCATTTGAAAATTTACGTTCTAATTGTTGCAGACGTTTAATTGATAATGGTATTCAATGGTATTTAATTGATAAAGGTATTCGAACAATGAACCGTCCTTGTTCATTTCTAGAGAATGTTTCTAAGAAATGTTTTTCGCAGTAAACATCATCGGAAGACATAGAATGTTCGTTATTAATTTCCTCTACTTCCCAAAATTCCTGCAATTTAAAATCAAGATTACTGTCGGTTTTAGAAAAATTACAATGAAATTTTGGAATGGATTCTGAAATGATGCCTGATATAATCCAACCGAATTTTGTATTTTGAAGAACTGGCATATTCTTACCCAATTGGATTCTTTGATTATGAAGAATATTCCAAAAAATACCTGCGCCAATGAGTACATCAATTTCACTAGGCTCGGTAAATTGAGGATCTACCAATTGAATGTTGGTTGGAATATTCCATGAGCTGGTACTAATAGTGAATGAAGGCAAATTACCTGTAATTGTGGGCAAAACAAAACAAGAAAGACTAGTAGAAAATTCATAATTGAGTGAATGTATCACAATGTTACATTTCTTTTGAATGACGGATGAAACACCATTAATTCCTACAATGGTCATGTTTGTTGAATGTTCTTCAAGTCCTAACCTTTTGCAAAATTTTGAAGTAAGAAAATTTGACTGAGAGTCACAATCAAGCAAGGCTTTTGCAGTATGAATGTTTCCAGAGACATCTGGAACTAAAATTGATACAGTGGAAAGTAAAACGTGTTGATTAGGATAATGACTTGCGAAACTAATTCTGATGAAATTGTTGTTGCATTTGGGTGAGTTATCTTTGATGTGATTGGTTCATGTGTGTTTAATAATTCTGGATGGAGTAAAGTGTTATGTTTGGCTTTGCACTTTTTGCAAAATCCAGATCTGCAGGTTTTAGTTGTGTGGCCTGAACGTAAACAGTTATTACAAAGATTCAGTTGCTTTATTGTTTTTAATTTATCTGACAAATTTAATTTTAAGAATTTTTACAATAATAAATTAAATGAGTCCCATTACATACAGAACATTTTATATTTGAGGATGTTAGTGAAACTTGTTTGAAATTATTATTTAACTGTCTATATTCCTTTGTATTTTTATTGTAGTTAATTTCAAGTGTTTCTAGAAAATCTGCTCTTGAATTCAAAAAGCTTTTGAAATCAAAAAGTGTTGGGAAATTATTACCTGTTTTAACCTTTTTCCATTCCCTAACAGTAAGTTTGTCAAGTTTAGACGTAATTAAAAAAATCAACAAAGTGTCCCAATGTTCTGTTGGTTGTTTTAGTGTTTGAAGAGCTCTTAAATGTTTAAAAATGGTATCAATTAAATTTCTTATTCCTATTGAGGATTCCTTTGCAAGTGGATTTAATTCAAATAAAGATTTGATATGATTATTGATCAATAATCTAATGTTATCATACCTGTTGCAAAGTAATTCCCATGCGATTATATAATTCTCAGATGAAAATTCTAGAGACTGTATGACTGTATGTAGTGAAGCACGTAAATAATGGTACTTCTGAACATTATCAATTGATTTGTTTGAATTAATTTAATTAGTGATTCAAAAGTATCTTTGAATTCCAGCCAATTATCATATTTACCGTTAAATTTTGCAAGCTTAATTGTTGGAAGTTTGATGTTCTGGAAAATGCCGTTCTGTTTTGAGGAATCTGATGTGCCAGTGACATTGTCAATTTGAATTTGGCTGACAGATGTGTGGACTTGTTTTAAAATAACTTTTGCGTCTGTTATTGCGGATGAATGCTTCTCCGTGAAATCTTCTCTTTCTAAATTTTGTCTTTCTAAGTCATCTTCATCGCAAATGTATTCTATTTTACTCTGGGTTTCATCAAATTCCTCAAACAATGATGCAAACTTATTACTACGATCTTGTAATTCAATGATTATTTTTTCTTCTAATACTTGATCATTTGCATATACATCTTGAACTGTGCGCAAATATTTTATAAAATTTGTCAGTTTATATTTTATAGTACCTCGTTTACGCACGAGTTTTTGAACAGTTGTTTCAACGTCTTGCATGACTTTTCAAACTCAGAAACGTACTAATTGAATTATTGTAACTTAGTTACAAGTGAAATTGTATTAATAAGAAAATATTATTCCACTGTCTTTCCTTCACCAAAAAAGTATACCTGTTTGATAACGCTCAAGTTAACCATTTTCGAGATATTTACTATTTTAGCTTTGAATGCAATGTGGTTTATACGATAGTATACGCGTTTTTCTTAAAAGAAAGATGAAAATAAATCTACATTCTTCTCTGTGACTTATAATTACGTTATATTGTTTACGAAATACTTGAACACACTTTTTATGACCAATACACATCTATTACTTCTCGAAAAGTTCGAAATCGAACAAAAACTATCGTAAAAACCATGTTCCATTCAAGGTAAAATAGTAAATATCTCGAAAATGGTTAACTTTAGCGCTATCAAACTGGTATACCTTTTTGGTAAAGGAAAGACAGTGGAATAATATTTTCTCATTAAAAGTCTCATAAACCTACTCTCAAAAAAGTTAGAGCATATTAAAGAGCAGAATAACAGCATACGCAGCGCCCTCTATCCGCTATATCAAAATTAATTGCATAATATTATTTCTCGTCCCAAGAAACACCCGTATCTAAATTTTTAAGACATGTTAAAAATTTGAAGAATTATTACGGAAAATTGAAATTAAAATTCTTACTTAATAGTCTGTAACTTTTTCATTATCAACTTTTGGTATAAGTAAGTTCGGCTAAATCGTAATATTTTGACGTGAGGAATCTACCATTGCTCTGTGTCCCATTACTTTTGGTCCACCCTGTATAAAGGGATGTTAGAAACACTTAAGCGCATTTGCACTGGATATGTGATAAGGAGAGGATTCTCTGAGATACATATCGTGAAGTGCTCTTAACTTGTGTGTGTGGGTGTGATCTGCTCTAACCTGTAGGTTGCTTTCTGGCGATTTGTGCATATATACAGGGTAATATTTCAAAAATGAAAAGGATAATAAAATTTTCCAAAAACACGTCTGCTTTTACTTCAAGGGGGACATGTTTTGAACTATGAATCACACATTTGACGTTTACTCCCTTGCCCCCACAAAAATTTTTAATGGAATGACCCATCGTGTGGTACCTCAAATGAAAGGTTATCCTCCAAAGAATACACCAATGTATTTATCTTTTAGAAAAAAATTAATTACAAACTGAGAAATTAACACTTTGGTCTACAATACGATTTTGGTATTAAATCTTTAAACATCTCGCTAGGCGTTGGAAATAACAGTAATTTAGTGATATTTTATTACAAAAAAACAACCAAAACTGAAAAAAAAATATTCACAAGAAATTCTCAAAATGAGCACCGTTGGTCTCCATGCAGTAGTAAAGTCGGTTTTCAAATTCCTGCCTTACGTTTTGAAAAGTTTCTCTGGGAATGTTTCTACACTCGTTTATAATTCGTTGACGCAAATCGTTTACATTTATAGGTTGAGTCTTAAAAACCACTGATTTTAAGTGGCCCCAAAGGAAAAAGTCGAGACTTGTTAAGTCCGGTGATCGTGGAGGCCATTCGATCGTGCCACGTCTACCTATCCAGTGATTTGGAAATCGTTGGTTAAGCCAGTTACGAACATTTGCAGCATAATGAGGTGGAGCACCATCCTGCTGGAAGAAAAGTTGATGTTCGTCGAGCATTGGATTACCTTCTTCATCAAGCTGATTTTCAACTTCCTCAGTTATTAAAGGATCGATGATATTCTCCAACACATCCAAGTAGACGTCACCATTTATGGTTTCATCAATGAATATGGGCCCAACTATTGTATCACCTAGTATTCCTGCCCAAACATTCAATTTTTGAGTCAGTTGTGTATATCCTTCTTTTATAATGTGGGGATTTTCATCGCTCCAATATCGTACATTTTGTTTGTTCATATGTCCATTTAAATAAAAAATGCACTCATCACTAAAGTAAATGTTCTTTACAGAAATTGTATTTGCATTAATCATGTTATAGTTTCGCAAAATTCTAGTCGCCGATTGTAATCGTCGTCACTAAGCTCTTGTGCTATCTTCATTTTATAAGGGTAAAATTTATGCAACTTTGTGACTTTGCGTGCCGATGTGTAGGAAAGGGCAGTGGATACAGCAACCTGTCGCAAAGAGCTAGTTGGATCGATGGTAAAATGTCCAATTACTTCAATCTCAGCAATTTCATCTATTACTTTATTACCATGTTTTTTCATGTTCGCTACTGATCCAGTTGCTTCGAATTTTTGCACAAGTTCTCGTACGTATTTATGCTCCATGTGCTTATCTGGATGACTTTCATTAAAAACTCTTGCTGTGGCACGAGCACATTGCTCAGCGCCATAAATGAAGATTACTTCCATCCTTTCAGCAATACTGTACATCATATTTATGGAAAATAAATAATACAAGTTACCTTGACAAAATGTAAACATGGAAACTACATTATTGTGACAGTTATTGTGACAAAACGTCAACGCCTTGCTTTCTGCATTGTATTTCAACGCCTCCCTAATTGTTAAAAAATTTATTGTTCGTATGATGATGTAAATCTATCTAGTCAAATACAAATTTTTGTAAAAAACATTTGCTTTAGTGATGAGTGAACTAAATTACTGTTATTTCCAACGCATAGCGAGATGTTTCAAGATTTATAACCAAAATCGTAATGTAGACCAAAGTGTTAATTTTTCGGTTTGTAATTAATTTTTTTCTAAAAGATAAATACATTGGTGTATTCTTTGGAGGATAAGCTTTCATTTGAGGCACCACACGATGGGTCATTCCATTAAAAATTTTTGTGGGGGTGTTTTTGGGGGCAAGGGAGTAAACGTCAAATGTGTGATTCATAGCTCAAAACATGTCCCCCTTGATGTAAAAGCAGACGTGTTTTTGGAAAATTTTATTATCCTTTTCATTTTTGAAATATTTCAGGTGGATCGTTTTCAAAAAATCGCCCTGTAGGTGTATACATATATAATTATAATTATATATAATTATATATATAATTATAATTATAATTATATTTCTTTTTTTTCCCAGGGATAAATTCAAGCGGTATCAAATAACAGGGAATTAAATGCTTACAAAAGTTCTTTATTTGGGAGAATAAACGCCTGAACTGTCCAGTGGTAAGAGGACCGGCCTTGCAATCGCATGGTCGTCGGTTCGAACCGCACTCGGGATTTTTCTCGGGGGTGGTCGGTATCGACTTCAGGCACCCTTCAGTGTTGGGGATAAAATGCGACACTGCTTCCCCTTAAACGGCGAGAAGATTGGAAGTAACAAAGCCATGGAACACTTTACACACACTCAAAATACACTCCCGCTCCTGAGGTCCTGACAAGTCTTTGACTTAGGACCCCGTTGGGCAACCACCACAGATAAAAAAAAAAAATTAGAACCTTTTTCGGATATTAGACCGTTTTATTTGATTTGCTTTTTTGGTAGGTTTTGATTGTTAATATTATTGTGAGCGGAGATAATTTTCAATTATTTCTTAAACCACAGTCTCCTTTACTTTTTTAGTATTAATTTTGTTAATTTTAGATACTATTAGTAGTATAGATACCTTAGTATGATCAGGTAGGTAGAGGTAGGTAGGTACCTGTTAGATTTTATGTAGTGTTTTTTAAATTGTACTGTAAATGGCAGCTTAGCTGCCGAAATACGTATCTACGGATATAAAATTATTGTGGGCGGAGATAAATTTCAATTACAATTATTTTATAATAATAATAATTGAAGCTGGTTCTTGTCCGATGAAAATTGTATCACAAAATCTTTTAAACGGACACTAAATAGCGCACAAACACTTCGCCGTTGTTCGACAGCTTCGTCAGAAGTGAAAAATACATATGTTTTTTATAAAGTATTCTGATTTACTAGCAACTTGAGTGAGAATTTTTGAAACAAATTTTGATAAGAAATATAGAGGAGAACCAATAGTAGAAGCTGTCGAACGACGGCGAAACGTTAAGCGTTTGTGCGCTATTTAGTGTCCGTTTAAAAGATTTTGTGATACAATAATAATAATAGTATCACAAATTCTTTGAAACGGACACTGAATACGCGCACTAATACTTAACGTTTCGCCGTCGTTCGACAGCTTCGTCAGAAGTGAAAAATATAAAAGTTGTCAAAATTGTCAATGGAAATTGAAAAAGCAATTTGATCTTTTTTTTATAATTAATTCTAAAAATTAATTTTAAACATAATGTAATAAATATTTTATTAAATGTTAGCAACTGATAGATCAATATCCTGTTTAAAGAATCGAGAAAACTACAAAACTGCAAAATCTGTACGTTTGTTAATATAATTCGACGACATTTTTATTTTGCACAGTTCTATAAGACGTCTTTTGAAAATATTATTCTCGTAATATAAAATATTAGTATTTTCAAAATCAAAATTATGGTTATTTTCTAACGAATGTTCAACAAGCATTGAATGATTTTGATAGTTTTTTTGGATATGATATTTATGTTGGTCTAGACGTTTTTTTTTTTTAAATTTTGGCTTGTTTCTCCTATATAACTTGTATACAGTGCTCGCCAAAAAGTCGGCATCAAATGGGAAAAATTTTTATTTCTGATTTTTCGAAAAAACTTTTTACGGCAATAATTTGTGCTTGTCTGAAAACCTATTTAGCCCCTATTAGATATACCGAGTGATTTTTACTTAGTTAGAAAATAGCGTTTTTCGAAATTGCCAAAATCCTAAAATTGTTATTTCTTGGAAATTAATAGAAACTTCAACGAGACTTTTACTGCGTATTGTTTTTAGCTTACTGAAGAATTTCAAGGGCAGAAAATAACGCGTTTTTCTTTAACTTCGGCAAAAATTTAATTTTTCAATTTTTGAACTTTTCATAAAATTTCACATATCAAAACTTAATTTTAAATTTCAAATCATTTTAGACGAAAACTTCAAAGATTTGTAATTGGAAAAAAAATAGAGAAAGGTATCTATTACTTAGATATTTTTTTATTTACCGAAAAGTAATATTTATGCATAATCGCAAAGTTTTTGATGCAATATGCTTTTGAAGAGAAATATTTTTTGTTGATAATTAACAGGTGTTGGAATATCTTCTAAAAACTCTAAGATTAGAGTTTTTAGAAGAATTATTAACTACTAATTAACTCCTGTCACAAAAACCCCCTAAATGTCCTTTTACAACGACCTAATGCGTAAAAATCGTGCATAAGATGCAAGAAAATGCCTGAAAATGGCATCAAGTGCATTCGATGCCATTCATACAGTCATCCAAGCTGTTTAAAGTACATTAAAAACATAAAAATAATCAATGATCAAAGTATCCTGTGCTGTGAATCTAACAACCCAACATCGGAAGGACCTGGCGAGTCTAGCAGAAACGACAGCAACGGAACTCCTGCGGATGAAGAGAATAACGGGACAACAGTAAGATACTTAAAGAACATTATACATAACAAAGACGTAATAATAAATACCCTTAATGAGGAGATATCTTTACTAAAAGAAAAAATTAAATTCTTGGAATTATTAAACGATAATATCATATACAGAAAACGAAAACAGTCCCCCTCTATGACTGACATGACAAACCAAGTAACAGTAAAAACCAAAACATAGACGCTGGCTGCAATAAATACGACCTATCGACAAAGCAGAAATCTGCAAGCACGTCAGTTGCGAGCAAACATGGCGCAAAGTCGCCTACTCAAACTATTAATTCTACTGCAATAATTGCCAACAAAGTAAACAATACACAGACTTACGTCCAAGCATTAGAAAAGAAACAAGAAAAGATAATGAAGGATATAATAAATCTAAATCAAAAGGAAAATATTACAAATTCTAATGTCACTACAGACGGGAACCTGAAAAGCGAAGACACATGGAGATCTCCTACAGTAGCACGAAGAAACAAAAACAAACAAAGAAAACAGCTGGTGGTAGGTACCGGAACATCAGGACATTTCAAAGCTGCTGAAAAAACAATCCGACTTTTCATATCTAGAATAGAGAAAGGTACCCCTTTTGATACAATCAAGGAACACATAGGGGGAATACTGAAGCATAATAAATTCGAATGTATGCAAGTGACCTCAAGATTAGGTAACACCAACTATATATTAAATGTAAACACTAGTGAATATGATCTGATAAATAATCCTGAACACTGGCCAACCGGAATTGAGGTTAGTAGATACATTCCTCCCCGCCAACAGGTGACCAAAAACTCCCAAAATTTTCAGACAATTCATACTCCAACCGTCATAGAATAACCTATGAACCAGCAAAGCAAACACTAAACATACATGCAGTCAAGAGAAACTACAAAACTGAAAATACTGAAAGTACTTTCAAAATCCTTTTTCATAACATTTGTTCTTTGATGAATAAAATAGATGATTTTAATCTGCTTATAGATAAACATAAACCAGAGGCTATATGTATCGCTGAACATTGGCTCAATATGGAGTCCACCGCCGCTGTAGCTTTCAACAATTACACCCTGGTGAATATATATTGCAGAACTTTAACAAGAGGAGGTGGCTGCTCCATTTATATCCGCAATGACACAAAGGTGGTAGATACTTTAAGGTACGATTTTCTTTTAATGGAAACGGTCTTTGAATTCTGTGGCTGCATAGTTGAAATAAATAAACAAAAAACAATATTAGTTGCATTGTACAGGCCTCCTGGAAACGACACCATAAAAGAATTTTCACACCGTTTTGAGACCTTACTGTCGATGCTAATGACTGATTTTCCACAGTATAATATTATTATTAGTGGAGATTTCAATATAAATTTATTAAAAGATGACTGCAACATTAATAAAGATTTTATAGACATAATCTCTTCTTATGACATGAGACCTGTAATAAAATTCCCCACCCATGTGACCACCAAAACAAGCACACTTATCGATAACTTTTTAACAAATATGCCAGAAACGATTTGTCAAGGTGATGTACTCGATGAGGTTATCTCCGACCATTACCCTCTATTACTATATATAGAGAAAGGATTGCAAAAAACTCATTTTATAGAAAAAAGAATTTTCACGGAAACAAAGAAAAATGAATTTAAGAGACTACTACAGAGTTCAGATTGGGATGAAGTTTATAAAGACGACAATCCAAACTCAGTATTTGCTGCTTTTTTTTAAACACTTTTTTTACGCATTTAATGCCGCTTTCCCAAAAATAAAAACTCAAACTAAACTGAAGGAGAGTTGTCAATGGAAAACCCCTGAAATAGTAAAGTCTAATGAATTACTACAACATCTTCATTACAATGCTAGGAAGGAAGGTTCGGAATACAGCAGAGAGGTACTGGAAAATTATAAAAACCATCATCACTTTTTAATCCAACAAACAAAACTGAACCACTACAGCAAATATATAGCAGACTCACAAAACAAAGTCAAAGCTTCATGGAAAGTCATTGGTACAGAAAGCGGTATGAAGAAATGTAAACAAAAACATCTTCCCACCATTGTAAACGAAGATTTAAAACAAAATCCTATAGACATTGCAGACTATTATAATACATACTTTATTACAGAAGTAGAAAAAATTACAAGTGAATTAAAAACTCAAATGAATAAATCTAAAAGTAAAATTAAAAGTGTTGAACATACAATATACTTATCCGAAACCGATGAGGATGAAGTGTATAAAATCATAATGACTTGCTGTAATAAAAAATCCGCGGGATTTGATGAAATCCCTTACACACTACTTAAAGAATGTGTAAAAGAAATACTTACACCTCTCACGTATGTGATTAACAAATCTTTAATATATGGAGTTTTTCCGGACCAATTAAAAACATCAGTGGTAGTACCCGTTCACAAAGGTAAAGGCAGTGAAAAACAAATACAAAATTATAGGCCCATTGCACTACAATCAGTTTTCTCGAAAATATTCAAAAATATTTATAACATCAGGATTAAAGATTTCCTGTCTAAAAATAATATCATAACAAAAGAACAACATGGTTTCCAAACGGGAAGGAGCACAAATACAGCTACATTTCAGTTCTTAGAGGCCACTTATGATGCGTTAAATGAAGATGACCTGGCTTTTGGAGTCTTCTATGATATGACTAAAGCCTTCGATTATGTAAATTTGGAACATCTACTAGAAAAGGCGTATAATTACGGTATTCGGGGATGTGCCTACGACTGGTTACAGACGTACCTTCAGGGAAGAAGCCAAGTGGTAAAAATTGAATTCGAAGAGAATAGTTGTCAGCGTATGGCGTATTCACCACTAAAACAAGTGAAACAAGGATTACCCCAAGGTTCCACCCTAGGGCCAACATTGTTTATTCTATATTTAAATGATCTGCCTAACAGTGTGGACACTACAAACCCAACACTCTATGCAGACGATTGCACGGCCTTAATAACAAATAAATTATATAATGATATCGTTATAAATACAAACAAGCTAAATTGGCAAATCAATGAGTGGTGTACAACTAACAACTTAAAGTTAAATGAAACAAAAACTGCCTTAATGTGTTTTAAAACTAAAAATAAGAGCAGGTTTAAATTGGAATCTCCCTTAATTCGGTGTAATAAAAAAAGTGTAAAACCAGCTGATACAGTCAAGTTTCTTGGCTTAACTCTAACAGACACCCTGTCATGGACTGGTCATATAGACACTCTACGAAATAAACTTTCTAGTGTATGCTATGTACTGCGGCGACTGAGACCACAAGTGTGTGACTTCACGATAAGAAATATATATTTCGGCTACTTTCAAGCAACATTACTCTATGGATTAATGTTTTGGGGGAATGCGCCCCAAGCAAGCAGTATTCTTAAATTACAAAAACGCGCTCTGCGAATAATGACAAAAAGTGACATTACTGCACATTGTATACCATTATTTAAGGCTTTAAAAATACTAACTTTGCCCTGTTTATACATATATACTTGCTGTATTTTCGTGAAAGAAAATATGTCAATTTTTATAAAAAACTGCGATGTGCATAATTACAATGTAAGAATAGCTGAAAATTTATGTGTTCCTAAACAAAGACTAAACTTATACGGAAAGAGTCCGAAATGTATGTGTATAAAACTGTATAACGCCCTACCTGCTGAAATTCGACAAATTTCAACGATAAATCGATTTAAAACTGTTTTAAAAGGTTATCTAATTGATAACAGCTGTTATAGTATTAACACGTTTCTGGCACA